>JAPWTK010000404.1:0-413431 GCA_029963805.1 Aromia moschata | reverse complement strand
TCAAGTATCCCGGACACCGCACGAAATTGGCGTACTAGAGTCCCAATGAGCGTTACTAGGCACGGTCAGTGGCGTACGTATGCACGGGAATACGTACGGGTTTATACTTTAATTATCATGGGTTATGGCACACTTTCCGGACCCTAATAATTGTAAATATTTTTCAAGTCGTTTCCAAGATCTTCTGAGGAGGCAGACATTTTTTTTCGCTAGTTTCATTTGAAGCTTTTTGCTATTATAGCCTTCTACGTAAGTATAGTAAACACCCCTTAAAATATGATGTGGGTCCCATCTCCCCCATGAAATATCGAGCATTTCAAATTTCACCCGCCGTCACTGTTCACTACAAATACTGGGTCGCTGATATGTATGGCAACGGTCGATTATCTCCTAAAGTAAGATAGCTATCGGAAAATGTTAATACACAAACATTTTAGGGTTTTTTAAAATCTATTACAATAAAGAAAAATTAAGTATACAGGATCAGTCAAAAAGTCATGACGAAACAAAGTTGCTTTTTCTTTAATGGAACACCCTGTATATTATTCCATATTTCAAAGGTAATTTAATGGACTATAAACTTAATGGACTAAAATATTTTTGTATAATTTATAAGAAAATGATTTTCAAAATTCGATATCTCGAAAACAGTTAAATTTAGGTATACGATGTGCTATATGGATTTTGTTTATAATTTCGAGAAGAATTGAAATATGGAATAATATACAGGGTGTTCCATTCAATAAAAAGCAACTTTGTTTCGTCATGACTTTTTTGACTGATCTTGTATACTTAATTTTTCTTTATTGTAATAGATTTTAAAAAACCCTAAAACGTTTGTATCTTAACATTTTTCGCTAGCTACCTTACTTTAGGAGATAATCGACCGTTTCCATACATATCAGCGACCCTGTATTTTAATTTTTTATATCTACACTTGCTATATCATTTTTATAAAATGTATCAAATTGATAAACGCAAAAAATTGTGCTGTATGAATAAGACGCACATAAATCTAGTTCTAAAATACAAAGTACATAATAGTCTAAGATCCGCACTAGAAGCGACCTTCACCCATCTGTTAAATGGATGAAACGTATTTTATATCAAATTTAAAATATTAGAAAATATATCGGGTGGGTTGGCTAAAAAATTCCTGGCCAGACTATGATTAATTAAAAATTGAAAAATGAATGTTTGAATGTTTGAAGCTTCTCTCACAAATATCGGAGCGAAAATCGTCGGAGGCCCCCGACAGGTGCCATCGGCGTAAAATAGAAGTTCCGCCGGTTCTTTTGACACCTAGTTCGACCGTCTACACGCCCCATTAACCGCGGGGCGAACGTACGAAAAGTGGCAAAATCGGACGTTCGCCGGGCGGTTTGACATTTAGCAGTCATAATTTCCGTAATAATTTCCGCGATGACATTAGATAAACCGGGCGTCCCAACGCGGAATTTCGGCTCGGGTGGCGGAAGAGGAAATCGTTAATACGGCAAGTAGACCCATTGGAGAGGCGTAGAAAAATGGGGAAAAATACCGAGACGAAGATAAAATAAGAAAAAAACCGGATCGAAACGTTATAGCGATCGTTATTAGACGCCTTCCGAAAGAGCGGTCGTTTTCAAGTTTAGCTCACCGCCATATCCAGCCGCCTATTTTCCACTTTTTGTCTTGCATCTCTCTCTCTCGGGGTTTCGGAGAGTTCTACGCCTTGCAGACCTCCGGGAAAACGTTAAAAAAACTAATTTTCCTCGCATTTCAGTCAACTAAAATGTCCCGTTGGTCGAGATCTAGAACGGAACAGGCCGCTTCGCGGCCGCAGGGAGCATGGGCGCCACCCGAAAAAAGCCTTTGCTCTGACACTTCAACAGTCATTTTTCTCTCAAAAAAGTCATTTTTCAATTTTTAATTAATCATAGTCTGGCCAGGAATTTTTTAGCCCACCCACCCGAGATATATTTTTAATATTTTAAATTTGATATAAAATACTTTTCCCATTAGTGGGTGAAGGCGCTTCTAGTGCGGATCCTCAACTATAAGGTAAACAAAGGGCTCGTGACACTATTTTTTTTATTTAACTCATCTCTTATTTATTACTGTTTAATAGTTATAAGAAGTTAATAAAAATGTGAGGACACCCTTTATGTGATTATATCCAATTTTTTGTTTTTGATGATAAAATAATATAATTTTAGAATTGGATATTAAACATAAATCTGCATTTTTTTCGATTATGGATTAAAATTGAAAGATATGTTAATGGTTTTAGAGCGTCATGAGTGATTTTGTTTTCAAAATCATTTAATGGCGGTGCATTAAAATACTTATTCTGCTAATAATTTCAGGTATTTGATGTTTGATTGAGTTTTTTCTTAATTCTTAAGTAACTGTTAGAGTAAGTAACATCAAAGTATTAGTAACAAAAAGTACTCTTTGATTAATACACGGTGGAGACTTTAACTGGAATATATTCGCTAGCGGGGTGGTGAATGATTTTTCAAAAAATTCCCGAGACACGTCAACTTTTAAATGTATTTACCTACATTTTGCAAGTAATGAAAAATATAGCCCAGGGTGGCTGAAAAATATAGCCCATTCAGGGGTGGCTGAAACCACCCTCGACATGATTTTTTCAAATGCAACCCTATGGCTTGTGACCCCTCATTGTAAAGCTGGTGGAAAGAGGAATTCAAAGCACTGATCAAATTTTAATTTTTAGTATGTTTGTAGGGTTCCATACAATTAAAACAATTTAAAAATTAAATTTATTTTCAATTGTTCAAAATGTGCACCATTCACTTGTTGGCAGCATCCCAGTCTGTGGTAGGTTTCGTCCCTTACATTATGCAACATTTGCGGTGTTATTTTTCCGATTTCTTCTCTTATCCGTTCCTGCAGATCTGCTATGTTGTTGGGTTTCTGAATGTAAACCCTACTTTTAAGATGTCCCCACAAAAAGAAATTCAGTGGTGTAAGATCTGGAGATATTGCTGGCCACTCAATATTACCTCGCCTCCCAATCCACCTACCGGGAAAAATTCTGTCCAGATACTGACGAATAATGGCAGCATAGTGTGGTGGGGCCCCATCTTGCTGAAACCATAACCTCTCGTCGGTCAAGTTAGGGTTTAAGGGGTTTGGAAATAAATGACATAGCACTGGCATTAGTTCGTGCTGGAGTAAACGCAAGTATCTTGCTCCATTAAGAGTGTCATCAAAGAAAAATGGTCCTACAATTCTATCTTGTATTATTCCGGCCCACACATTAGTTTTCTGTGGGCGCTGAGTATTAAGTTCCCTCATCCAATGGGGGTTCTCTTCAGCCCAGTAACGACAATTTTGGCGATTTACGTGACCATTTAATGTAAAAGTAGCCTCGTCAGAGAAAACTATCCACTCTAAAGATAACTGGTTTTGATCAATACAAGTCATCAATAAATCGCAAAATTCCAACCGTCTATCGGGATCATCTTCAAGTAGCTCTTGAACAGCTTGCATTTTATATGGGCGTTTTTTCTTATATTTAAGTATTTTTAAAACTGTTTTGTGATTAAGATTACTATCACGGGCCAGTTGACGGGCTGGAGTGATTGGATTTTCTTCTAGAGCAAGCAACAAATTCAACTTCGTGTCGTCATCAACAACAGCCTGCCTCTTACTCGGTACTTTCCTGACATGACCCATCTCTCGATATTGTGCCTCAATTTTACTAATGGTACCTTGATTTAGTGGTGGCAAGTCAGGATGCGTTTCTCGAAACAAGCTTGTGGGGACATATGAAAAGTAAGGTTTACATTCCAAAACTAAACAACACACACTTTGAGTACGAAATTGTTGCGTTAAAAATAAATTAAACTATAAAATTACGTTTTAATTGTATGTAACCCTACAAACATACTAAAAATTAAAATTTGATCAGTGCGTTGGATTCCTCTTTCCACCAGCTTTACAATGAGGGGTCACAAGCCATAGGGTTGCATTTGAAAAAAATCATGTCGAGGGTGGTTTCAGCCACCCCTGAAGGGCTATATTTTTCACTTTACTTGCAAAGTTGACGTGTCTCGGGAATTTTTTGAAAAATCATTCTCCACCCCGCTAGCGAATATATTCCAGTTAAAGTCTCCACCGTGTATTATAAACCTCACTATTCCCATTTGAAAATATTGAGAAACTATTAACAAACTCTCTTTCGCCATATTTAAACGCTTTGAAAATGAAAACTGTCTTCAAAAACAAATCAACTAATTTTTCTACGTCTGCTTGACTCAAACAGAAGCATGTTAATAAGCACTCTATATGAAAAGAGGTAAACAAAACAGTAAATGACATGTCACAACGTGACAAGGCTCAACTCAAGATGGCATTCTAAATCAGAACAAGTGAAAATAAACCTGGCGTACCATTAAATCAAGAGTGAATAAAAATGCAGGTTTATGTCTAATATCCAGTTTGAAAGTTTCATTCTGTTTGATTACCGAAAACAAAAAAGTTTGGTGAGCTACTTTCGAGAAGCACTCGGTATGTATTATACAAGATACGAATGTTATAAACTATGTTTGTTAAAACACAAAAAACAACTAAAAGTTTTGTCCTTGTCTCTTGCGTTGCAGCGAAAAAAAATCTGCATGCCCCTCTTAAGTCGACCCTTAGAATTAATTTTCAACAGACTTTGATTGCTGGCTCAATTGATCTTATGGTGGTTATTACGCTAGTGAAAATTGACACAAGCCGGGCTTAATTAATATCAATAACGATTGGAGGCTGTGACACGGTAAACAATATGTATCCTCAGACGCATGGTGTGGCCCACTATAGCCAGTCTATTTCTGTGAGATACATTTTTATGTTTACGAAATATTTGCTGAGAGCAGTTTATTAATTTTACTCGGAAAAAAATCGTTTCCTTCATAAAATTCGTGCTTAAAATAGAAACTGTAGTGTGTAGTGGATAAAAATAAATATTTGGACAAGGAACATCTCGTTTGACTTACAATTAGTGGTAGTTTCAACAACTTTCGGAAAACGTGACGTTTTAATGGGGTACGAAAAATGATGAGCCAAACAAATATGAAACTAATTTTCTACAATAAGGGACAAGGTGAAAATATCATACGGTTTGTAAATTCTATTTCGAAAAATTTCATTAAATGTTGTGCAGAACTCACATTTCAGTTGTGTGTAATTCAGTTTAATTAAAGAGCATTGTTTTTTTTAATCAATCTCAATAATAAAAAAGTAAGGGGAGAAGGGATTCTAATATAGAGCTTGTATGTTTGCATTATTTGTAAGTAGGTACGAATATTTACCGTATAATAGGTAAAGAAAGAAATATTGTTTCCCGATTTTTAAATATTTAAGAAATTACAGTAACTGAAAAGGTAGTTGACTACGCATCCAAACATGTGAGTACGTTATTCGTAGAAGTCTAAGGTGCTGGATGGAAGATCTCTATGCAGAAGACGAAGTTACCCTTTGTGGCCCAGGCATTGCAGATTTAGTGTAAGTAATCATTAATGATTTGCTTGTTATAGTGGAGTTGTGTGTTAAAAAAACAACGTGATTTCCTCAAAACATAAATTTTTGAACAGAGGACCATGATATCAAAATCTATTGGTTTGATCGGATTAAAATATTGTACACATTAGTAGTTATTATCTGAACTAGAATAATGTTGATTTATTGATTAGAAAACAAGTAGCAGACGTTTTAATTCAAAGAAAAGTATTGAAAACGGTGACGTTGTATTGACACTGTCGTTAAATTTTAAAATTTCAATATTTAATTTGAACTTTATTTTAGTTTAAATGATTGTCACATTTATATAGTTAGTACCTTAGTAATTAAATAACATTGTTTCAGAGAACTACAAACGCTGGAATCATGATCTCCATTAAATAATTTTCCTTTGAAACCAGAATGCAGAGTTGAAAGTCAAAATGTTGAGCAGTACTTGAAACTTGAAACGTGTAGTTATCAGTATGTTCGAAAAATCCGTCACACTTTTTTTGCACATATTCCAAAAAATAGTGCAAAAATCAAGCTCCTATACTAGAATTCCCTCTGTGGTTACATATGTATGCATGTGTACCTAATATTTTTTTGTTTAACAGGTCTACATCTGACATCTACTTTTTTTTAGTTGATCGGCCAATATGACTAATAATTTGTTTTACAAATTTTATTCCTATAGCAGAATTCAGGGTTGAATATCTTGCCACGTTAGCTGTGATAATTTGAGTATTACTACATCATTGAGTTTCCAATGTTTTTTAGACCTTAAGTTTTTCAAATTAGTTATACAGTTAATATTTTTGCTCATCATTTTCCAGTTGGTGGACCGAGGAAGATTTTTGATGGATATTTAGGATATAGGTAACTCTTTCCTAACTGGTGAACTTCTGCCACCAATACACCATAGGAATTATTATTTATGTTGCTATTATTTCCATTTCAAGCAGTATACATATTTGCTGTGTCAGTGTTCATTTCAATCACATATTTTTTTTTTAAAAGGGAGTTTATATTATTTACTTTAATTTAATCACTCTATGCAATAAGTACACCGTATTTATCTTTCAGGCATATCTAGTCTTCTACGGTGTTCTTCTTATCTCTATGTACGTTATAAGGAATGATTCAGGTATTTGCATCTTGAACGGTTGATTTTAATACACTGCAGGGCATGCGCACTATGTGATAATCTAAAGGTATGTCTGGACTGAAGATACGAAGAACAACACCCAGTTGTAATACCTGTTTCTCAAGATAGGTTTGCTGCCCGTTTACTTGGAGACGTTGTATAAATCATAAAGGATGCAATAAAACTATGTGAATAATGAGTATTTTGTAATAGATGAAGATAATATTTTAATGACGACTGCAGGAAAAAATGATAATGATAGGGAAATTGGTATATACATACATACTTTGATCAAATTTGACCCGGATTGGTCCATTTAAACCGTGCGCGTAAACCGAATCGGTAAATTTATTTTTCCTAGTTGGAATTGCTGCTACGGAATCATTAAAACTGTTGCATTTGGAATTTCATTGAAAACGCAAAATTTCAAGCAAACTCGTTGTTCAATTCTTTTTTCCATAGTAAAAATCGCCAGACAAACTCTTCGCGTCGTAAACAAATGGCTGCCAAACACACACTAATTAATATATCTTGTTCAAACTTCCCACGAATGTCAACGAAGGTTGTACCAAGGAAAAACATTTATTGATTCGGTTTACGCGCGCAGGTTAAATGGACCATTCCGGGTCAATTTTGATTTTGATCAGTAGTATATATATTGAGCATATCTAAGTCAAGACATTAAATGAAATACTACTTTCATGAGACTTTTTTCTGTCATCTGAGATACAGTTGCTGCACAACTCAGTTAAAAAAAAATAAGGAAAGAATGGGAGGGAAAGACCACTACTATATGGGGGGTTCAGAAGCCAATCAGTGTAAGTCAGTAAACGACATAAACGAGATAAATTGATCTTTCAAAAAGTATAACATAGAAAAATACCGAATTCTAAGACTTTTTATAAACTTATTACATATACAACAGTTACAATTCTTACAACAGTTACAACATAATAAATCATTGTCATAAAAGCTGTGACTTACACTGATTGGATTCTGAACCCTCCATATAGAATTATAGATGTAAGTATATGTTGACGATGAAAGTGATGAGTATAGTAAGACGCAGAAACTAATACTTGAAGCAAAGAACAGAAAGAAGATGAAGAAGGTATCAATACACTAATCATTAGGGTATCAGTAGTTACATGCGAGATTAATAAAATACTATATTATTACCAATGCTAAATATGATTATATTTAAGGAAAATCAATTCGTTTGAGATTACAAACGAAAAATAATTTGCAAAATTTGATCTAGAATTAGAATTCCAAAATCCAGACTTTAAAAATCTGAGATACCCGACATCGTTTGGTATTACCCTACTTTTCAAACTTATTAAGAAGCTACCTCAAATAAGTCCTCTAATTAAAAATGCGTTCCGCTACATGCACACTGTTTCCACTTTCACCAAGTATTAAGATAGCTGCTACTTTGTCAGCTAGAGCACGTACCATTTTGTCTAGTTTGCTTATTTACACACTTAAACGTCTCGTTAAACAATAATTAAATTAAGAATTCAAGGTATAAACACCTGTAAAAACGTAGCAAAGTAGACGAAGTTGGAGAATTAAAAAAAAAACATCAAGCTTTTTGACAATTATCCAGAGGCTGCCTTTTGAATCTGTATCACTTGAACGGTCAATTTAAATTTTAGTGTTTATTCAAACAAAATGAGTATGCCCGATTAAGTCTTTTAAATATTTTTCAAACGAGGTGTCACTTGCCATAGGATCCCATTTAAAGTTATTGGTCATTGTTGCCCTGTGATTGTTGTCATGATGATTACGTAACGTGTTACCACTAGTAGAGAAGCTTATATGTGTATATTTTCACTCTCAAAATTTTGTTAGCCTAAGTATTACCGAAAAAAAAATACGAAGGACTGGGGTGGGGGAGTACTTTTGACTAGCACTGTATACTTACATACTACTATTTCAGATCGGTGTACAATGATATGTTGATTGTGCAAAAACAGTGGATGTTGCCGAAAAGCTAATGTAACGATCTCCCACAACAGATGTATTATGTGCAGTAAGAGTATATTTCTTCAAAAAAGGTGTTTTTACCCTTCAAATTGTTATCTACTGTAGTAATTAATGACCCCTTTATAAATACTTCTTAGTTAGCTTATTACCTTAGTTAGCTTATTGAGCTAACACACAACTAGTGTGTTAGCTCAATCCCTGTAGGCATGTTGTGTAGATTTTACAAGTATGCTGTGTAGATTTTTTTTTTTAATAGCGATAAACTTTTTACATCACCTAACTTCACCTGCATTTCTGCTGACTGTGGCCCTGATCGTCAGCTACCTCGACATTAAAGGTGGAGCGAGGACGCACCATTAGACCTTATTTATCTGCACCGTAATTAACTGAATAGAATTTCAATCGCCCCCAGCGGACTGCCATTTTCTTCTCCGGTTCTGATATTTCCATGTTAGACGCGAAAGAAGAAACTCAAAGTTGACCGCGAGCGTTTTGCCTTTTATGCGCGATTCACTTAACGGATCATTATCTTTCGCATAGATTCCTTCTCTAGGTCGACGTGAAAATAAGAAAACCGCGTACTTAATAGCGTTAGTATTCTATGTTAATCGAGGAAATTACCTCTTTCGTGACAGCTTTATGTCTTACCGGCCGCAAAGTAAAAACGGGGCATTGTGGTTGACTATTTTATGGGCATTGGCTCTCAGGTAAAGGTTCATTATTCTGTCTTGCCTAACAGTCGCTTCCTTAAACAAATTAATAGCTACTCCTCATCTGAATACAAAATTCATGATATATTAAAAAAACTGTTGGTTATTTCACATTGCTAAATAATATATTTACTACTTCACTATAAGAATTGAGTTTTAATGCACTTCATGATAAGTATTGTGTTCCTTTTCATATGAGAAAAAAATGCAAATATAAAAAAAATTATATTGTTTTCTATAAACGGTGTTCTAAAATTCACTGCAAAGGTGTAAGGAGGTATTTTTGAGGTCAAAATAAGACTTTTTTGTCTATATTTCTTTTGACTAATGTCCTAAAATGCACCTCTTCCGAGCTACAGCTATTGTAAGTTGCGCAAAAAATTGATTACTTAATCGATTACTTTGACTTGTAATGAACGATCGAATCTTGCACTCCTTCAAAAATGGCGTAAATATCATTTTAGGGGGGTCTACAATTTTGATGGCCGAAATTTCAAGTTTTCGGCGATACATTTTAAAATTTGATTAGCTTATCTAGTCTTTGTTCTTCCTATTTTCCTTTGTCCTTCCTCTCTGTTTTATCTTAGTTCTTCCTATTTTCATCAATAGGACTTTTCACGGTAATTTTAATCTTTGGAAGGGTACGAATAATTTTGTGACACTGTATATGTATATACATACATACATAATGTATAATTTAATATATTAACAATATGTTGTTATATACTAGGAGGTGTGTAAATTAAGTAATGAGACTGGCAACGTAGCGCCCGATCTAGCAACACTGCGGAGACGGGACTTGGAAGGGCGGTAGGTTAACATGTAATGCACATTCAGTACAAGTTTGAGTTTGTTAGAGTTATTTGTTTGTTCATTGTGACTGTTTTCGTAAACCGGTTATCTTCTAGTGCGTTTTAAAATGAGTGACATTTTATTTTTTATTTATAATTTTGAGCAACGGTGTGCTATCAGGTTTTGTTTCAGACTTGAAAACTGCGCAGCGCATACTTTTGCAAAATTTCAGCATGCCTACGGAGCTCAGGTTTTTCGGTGGTTTGGCATTCTTGGTCGATTGAAGAGAACCACGCAGCGAAAGGCCTTCATCTTCAAGAACCAATAAAAATGTCGATAGAATACGGGATCTTGTGCGTTCAGATCGTCGGTTGATGAAATGAGTAGTCGGGGAAGAGTTAAATTTCGAAAAAGGGTCATGCGTGTGAGACCAAACATCAAGAACAACTGGATGTTGCATCACGACAATGCGCCTTGTCACACAGCCATTTCAGTAAACGAGTTTTTAGCCAGTAAAAAACATTCATGTGGCTCCTCAGCCCCCTTATTCGCCTGACTTGAGTCCTTGTGACTTTTTTCTCTTCCCGAGATTGAAAAATTACCTTCAGGGACGTCATTTTGAAACCACAGAAAACATTCAAACGGCTGTAACCGACCAGCTGAAGGCTATTCCAGTATATGAGTTTCAGCACTGCTATGAGGAATGGAAGGACTATATTCAGTAGATAATACTGAATTGTAATTGCATTCGAATAAACAAATAAAAAAAACCGGTCTCATTACTTAATTTACACACCTCGTATATGTACGGTAATGTGTATTGACTTCATACACCTACATTTATAAGTACGTAGTTTATTAAAAAATAAAATATAACTAGCCAAAAACATACATACATATTGGTATATCCAAAAGCTGGCTGGGTGTGCCATAAATAAAGAAATTCTTTAAAATTATGTTTCAGGTTTTCATCTAGTACATATTTTTTGGTTTATTTATAGCTATTTCCATTTTCAATAATGGCTTTTATCTCGAGACAGATTTTATTAAAGCATGAGTTCAAAATAATATGTAAATTTATTTATATCACAGGTTTATACACATAAAAAAAGAACTGCCAAATTTTTTATGCCGAGGTCATTATTATAATTAGAAGGTGATGTCACCGACGATGCAATAGTATATAATAGTTTTTAGGGGAGATGAGTGCAGATTTCTTAGATATTGTATTAGATAAACAGTTATTTAAGTTTTTCTTACATACATGTAAGGTATACCAATTATACATTGCAGTTACATGAAAACATAATGTTAGAGTTGAAAACTGTATTAACAATGTCAATTTCCGATTTCAGTAGCTACATTTATTTGATGTGAAACATAATTCAGACGCCAAGGTAGTCATAGATCAGGTTTCCTATTATTTAAGTTTTTTTTTTCACAAAAATAACACCATTTCGTTTACATTAAAACTATTTCTGTTACTAATAGTAATTAATAACAATAACTAATAATAATGGGTCAACCTTATTTATTCGTGAGTCATAAAATATACATACATATATCATAGGTCAGTTGTTTTACATTTTAAATAAAAAAAAATTGGTATGTATAAGCAAGAATGGAATTTGAAGTTTTAGTTCTTTATAAGCTCGTTAAATATGTGACGTGGTGCATAATTTATTCTTCATCTTTATTAAATTTTTTATTAGAATACTTTATATTAGAATACTCTTTAGTGAATATACAAAGAGGTCAGTGGTTGGCAAATTGAGAACCACTTGGCCTGATCATGCATTCTATTTTTAATGTTACAGTTAATTTTTAGTAATGAACCTGGAGTGGGTACTGGAACCTTCGTCGTAGAAACAAAAAACTGGACGTTTTCCACGAAACACCGAACTACTACACTTTTCTCGACGCGCGTTTCGCCAACCAAGTTGGCATCTTCAGGAGAAGATTAAAACTAAGACTTTTTTTTTTAGTAATGAATGATAAACTTTGTCTCATTTCGAATTTTCTCTACAATTTTCTGTTGCATGGTGGTAACATTTGTATGCAGTTGTTTATGTATAAACAATATTAGATTTAGAAAAATCAACACCAAAAATTGGGGATTGTAATTTGAAAGTTGAGGATGACTTCATCTCTCTAAAACAGTTGCCGATAATAACGTGATATGACAGTCAAAATATATGCATTTTTGTGATTAAAATTTGATCTTTTTTTCGCTTTTCTTTTTTTACCAAAACGCTTGTTTCGGTTTTATTGAATGTGTGTAGGACTTTTACAGTTGTCTGGATAATTCAGTTATCTACCTATTAAATAAAGTAAGAAATCACAGCAGTTGTACAGCTTTATCGAGCCATTGCCTACGCAGCTTTCTCCCACATCCCGAAATAATTTACAATCGTCTAGCACAATGAAGTCGGTTTTATTGTTCTTGTATTTATAGATAATTAAGATGAAGTAACCTTTTGCAGGTAGGTCACGATTCAACCTGTTCAATGTCCTCGATATCGCAGAGGCGTTGCATCGTTGGGGAAGACTAAGCAAAACAAAACAAGATTTTTGAGTGAACGGAGTAGGCGAAAAAAAATCTCGTACTTGTGTAGAAAGTGTACCCTTTACCCCCTTATTTGAAAGAGGACATATATACGACAGTTAAATGCAGTGGAGGCTGGTGAAATTGATAATTCTCATATATAATAGAATAGAGTAGAATAGACACTTCATTTTTTTAACACTTTATTAAAAGAAAAAGGGAATCAAGTCGTTTTTTTTGTCGTCTTTCTTGTTAATTACAAGTTAATAGATGTAGTTACACACAAATAATAAATGAAATAAAAATAAAATATAATGAAGTCTAGGGAAACAGTAAAATAAAATACGAGGTGTGTAAATTAAGTAATGAGACTGGCAATGCAGCGCCAGATCTAGCAACACTGCGGAGACGGGACTTGGAAGGGCGGTAGGTTAACATGTAATGCACCTCCAGTACAGTTTGAACTTGTTGGAGTTATTTGTTTGTTGTATGTTTTGGTGTAAAAAAAAAAAGAGCGTCCTTATTCGCCTGATTTGAGTCTTTGTGACTTTTTTCTCTTCCCGAGATTGAAAAATCACCTCAAGGGACGTCATTTTGGGACCATAGAAAACATTAAAACGGCTGTAACCGACCGGCTGAAAGCTATTCCAGTATATGAGTTCCAGCACTGCTATGGAATGGAAGAACTGTTCTCCGCTTTTTTGCTTTACAAGGAAATTTTTGAAGGAGACTGAACTGTAATTCTATTCGAAAAAAAAAAAAAAAAATCAGTCTCATTACTTAATAAGAGATAAGTGAGTTGCAAGCAAGCGGTTTGTACAAAAATATTGAACTATTTTTAATCTGGAATAATTAATTATTAAATTGTATTAATTATAAAAACTGAAGCTACATAACAAAAATAAGATTTAAACAAAGATGAATGATGCTATGGAATACGCATGCATAGCTGGGCTATTTAGATTTCTCAAATTCTCCGTTTTAATGCATACCTACAAAAAATATTTAACTTTTTTAAAAGTTAACACCCACCTTCGCTACTTTTATATACGCTTGTATGTGATAGTTTCCGATATTTTCTCTTTTGAATTGGAAACCTTATCAGTTCAAGCATAAACAGCGCTAAATCTGTTGATTACCGAGGACCAACCCGTGTCTTTGCGGTAAGCAGTATTTTTAGATCCTGATTCATGTTACATGGGCAATGAGCGCTTGCCTACATTTTGATTTGCGAAGCCGCTTGGCGCTTGGATACAGCTCGGCGCCGCGTCTCAGGACCGTAGTCGCAAAAATAATCAATAGATGGACGTGCAAACGGATTTTATTGTGTTAAAACTAGGTTACTCAGAATTTGTACGGAATAATAAACGCAGTCGACTGACTCTACCGCTACTCGATGAAAACGCATTTTGGCTGTCAATTTAATTAAAAACACTGAACACTCTTTTTTGGCTCTACATAAACAATTTTACTAGGTAATCTGTAACTAGAGACGTGCAGTTGTGCCAATTTTATGGAACGTTACAATGGGGGGTAAGTCTCACCACCAAGAAACAAGGCCCCGGTGCTCAGACGTCTGTGACGTAACCACTCACAGGCCGACGGACGCGGAACGAAGCTGCGTGGGACAGTTTGTGAATAGACAGTGGCTATTAAATAACCGAACTAATGCTTCTACCAGCGCGCTGCGAGCGTGCCGTAACAAGTGAAGCGATACGGGAATGAATGTTTATCCCGCACACAAACTTTTGAATGGTTTAAACGGTTTGTTGTGGACGGCCCACAATGTCAAAAGCGGATGAAAACATTGATACTGATAAATTAATCCGCGAAGATCGTCGTCTAAGCATCCGAGGGCTTGAGGAAATAACAGGAATCGATAAAGAATGTGTTCGCCAGATTTTGCATGAATCGTTCAACATGCGCATTACTTGATGAGTCGTGATTTTTTATCATCGAAAGTGTGGAAGCGGTTAAAGCAAAAGCAACAGAGGTTTGGACCAGGCTGACAGAAGCGGACTTCCAGCATTGCTTTCAACAATGGAAAAGTCGTATGGAGCGATGTAGAGATCGCCACGGGGAGTACATTGAAGGCGAAAAAGTTACTAGTTAGTTAGGCTACTGTAATTGGGAACGAATAAAAAGTGTTATGATAGCAGTTCGGTTATTTTATAGCCACGCCTCGTATGCTCGTAAGGTAGACGTTTATTTGTACGTGTCGTGTGAAACAGATCTTTTATTCCAAGTTTTTTAGGTTTAAGTATATCAAAACTTTATCTAGTTTTAAACTGATGTAACTGATGTAAACTGTAGTTTTTGATAGTGCTTTTCATTGATAATTCATTATTTAATTTTTCGGTATTTGGACTGCATTTGTCGGTATAACTAATAAAAAAATGTCATATGTGCGTTGTATTTTTGACTGTCGAAGAAATCGTAAAGATGGATGCAACATATATGCCTTTAAGTTTCCTAATAATGTAAATATGACCCTGGAGTGGGTACTGGAACCTTCGGCGTAGAAACAAAAAACTGGACGTTTTCCACGAAACACCGAACTACTACATTTTTCTCGACGTGCGTTTCGCCAACCAAGTTGACATCTTCAGGAGAAGATTAAAACTAAATTCTAGCCTACACACTTGCACTATTTATACTAAATTTATTGCCAAGGTTCACTGAACCGTAACTGTCTTTGTTTATCAGAGCAGACAGTGGACTGGTGGGTATCGGACCATTGGCCTTATTCATACTACTGTTACACTTGACAATTATACTTTTTGTCCCAGTGAAGGAGTAATAAGGTTGTTACATTATTTTAAAGATTTTTTAACTTCCATTGTCATTTTTGGCAAAGGATTTTTTTCACTGCAAATCTTTTTTATGAGTAAATTTGAGACAGAAGTAAAAGATAAATTCGAGTATTTCCCTAGAGTTTGGTTCAGGTATGTGGACGATATCTTCGCGGTATTTGATACAACAGCAATTAGTTTAGATAATTTTGTTGCCCAATTAAATAACCGTTTCCCTACCATAAAATTTACATATGAAGTGGAACACAATGAACAGCTACCATTTTTAGATGTATTAGTTATTAGAAATAGTGAAAATAAGTTTGAGTTTGATGTATATAGGAAAGAAACCGCTACTCTTAGATATATTCCCAACGATTCACACCACCCTTTTCAACACAAAATGGCAAGTTTTAATTTTCTAATTCACCGTTTGTTAAATTTCCCCCTCAGTAAAGAGAGGTTTGAACATGAGAAACAATTAATTAAGAACATAGCTAAGAATAATGGTTACTCAGTCCATTTAATAGATAAGTTAATAAGGAAGCATAAATTTAAGAGAACCCTGTACAATTTCACGACTTTTCGTAGAGATACTGACGATTCGAAATTTGCTTCGTTACCGTATGAACCTAAATTTACCCGCGGACTAGATACAATTTTTAAAAATATTAATATCAATTTGGTTTATAATTCTAAAAATAAACTACAGACGCTTTTAGGTAACCCCAAAGACAAAATCGGCAATAACGAAAAGTCAGGAATGTACGAAATAAGTTGTAAATGTGATCAAAAGTATATTGGGAAAACAAAAAGATCTATTTTGATTTAAAGAACACATGGCTCATTTGAAATATGGCAGAACAGAAAAATCTTGTGTTGCCCAACACGCTTTTGACAACAACCATTAGATAGACATAAATAATTTAAAATTAATTAGAAATGTAACAAACAGTAGACAGTTGGATGCTTTTGAAAGTTTAGAAATCATTAAGTGTAACAGTAGTATGAATAAGGACAATGGTCCGATACCCACCAGTCCACTGTTTGCTCTGATAAACAAA
Organism: Aromia moschata; assembly: GCA_029963805.1. NCBI lineage: Eukaryota > Metazoa > Arthropoda > Insecta > Coleoptera > Cerambycidae > Aromia > Aromia moschata. The sequence goes on along the minus strand of JAPWTK010000404.1, from coordinate 396,896 downwards.
GACAGTTACGGTTCAGGGAACCGTGGCAACAAATTTAGTATAAAGAGTGCAAGTGTGTAGGCTAGAATTTAGTTTTAGTCTTCTCCTGAAGATGCCAACTTGGTTGGCGAAACGCGCGTCGAGAAAAGTGTAATAGTTCGGTACACATTCGGTAGAAAACGTCCAGTTTTTTTTAAATGTAAAAATGAGTAATGAATGTACAATAAATGTGCTTCAATACATCGTATTGTGAGTCCACACGCTTATAATTATTATTTAAGACATGCTAATATTTTTATATCGCCTCGTTCAATAACTATTGCATATAACTATTGTATCAATCTGCAGTTTCTTATTAACTGATCCCACGTTAGAAGAAAAGGAGATTTAAGAAACACGTAATTTTGCTTTTTTACGAAATTTACAATATCCCATATTTTGATTATAAAGGAGGAAATACTGTAGGTATAGCATGTAATATCTTCTATAACTCTACAACTACTTCACTGTAATATAATTTGTGTTTCAAATAAATTCTAAACGGCTTATTCGCCTATGATTGTCGCCCTAAAAAACCTCGGAGTGGTAATGTCACTCGTACGCGCCCAGGCCTTGTTTCTCGGGGCAAGCCCGCTAACGCGGTCAAGTCAAATTAACTAACATGGTGAAGACCGAAGAAGTGATTAATCTATATGAAGAAGTGACTGAGACAGTTACGTATGTTTAGGACAGTACAGACATTTACTAGAATGAAGTCAACATTAAAAGATCTAATGGAACTTGTAGTTTGCGCTTTTTTATATGACGCTTCATTTTTTTTAGTTACTGGAGTCCAAACGCACTAAATTTACTTGATATGAAGAAAATAGTGAGATCATATGAATCATAAGATACATGCTAAATTAGTGGATTTTTCAAAAAATTTTATATAACACTGGAAGAACATACATATATGTAAATATCGTCATTTAACCCGCTTATTTATCATATTGTGGGCGCATAATTTCTTGATTTTCTTGACTTTTAACGCTCTTCTGTTATGAGGTCTACGATATTCTATTATATTTAACAAATTTATTGAAATAATTCACCATTCTGTTTGTAGTTTACCAGGAGTTTCAAATTTAATACGTTGCATTTTATGGTTTAACCTCATAGAATGTTATCTGTAATTGCATTTGCATCTATGATGCATGCTAAAAAGGATTTTACGTTGAAGGTTAATCGCAGAGACAGGTGGCTACTTTTCTACTAAAATATAGGTCGCAAGTGATTCATCGTGTACATATATATGTACTGATGAATGATTATGAATATTTCAAGTAAGACTATATTGTTGTGATTGTTTGAAGAAAGGTTTAAAAACATATTGTTAACGTCACTTTTTAATTGACAATTTTGTAAATAATGTTGACAGAGAAATTAACATTGTTATTTATTTAAAAATTCATAAAATGATTGTGTCAAAATAGATATTTTGTTTACTTTAATTCACGGTGTGGATTACTAAATGTTCACAGAAACAAGCATTTTGTTAAACAAGCCTTAAAGTTTATGTTTCAGCCAAGATACATTTTTTTTTCAGCTATTCAAAAAATTTGGGATGTAAATACATCATATTTTTTGTTTAAAAAACATATTCGGGAAAAACTAGAAAAAAAAAAAAAAGAAGGAGGAGAGGGGGGAAAAAAAAAAAAAAAGTTTTTATTTTTTAAACAAAAAAAACGCAAAAAAAAGAAAAAAAGCAAAAGACCTTTTTGATCAAAATTTTCTAAATTGGACATCAGATTCGTAATCATCGACAATAAAAAACTTATTATATGCGTTATCATAAATAAATTTTTTTATTTACATATATTTTTTATAAGTACCAAGATATAACGTAAAAATGGTAAATTTTCACCTTTCGAGCCTTCTAGCGGTCTTACTGTTGCTCATCCCATTCTGGGACAAAAACCATCCGAAAGTAAAGTTGTAATTTTTTTTTTAAGTAAAAAATTGTTTTTATTAGTCATACTTTTTAAAATTTCGATAATTTAATAATTTCGATTAAGTTTTAACCCTCTGGAAAGGGGTGAAAACTACCTTTAATGAATTCAAAAGTATTTTTATCGCAATCTACGGGAAAAATGCGATGTTCTTACAATTTTTTCAATTTTTTATTATTCGCGCTCATTTGCCTACAACAGTCGCGAGTTTAAGATTGTCTAAAAAGCTCTAATTTTGTGACCGTTCGTGACAAGAGCGTAATGTGAATTGAACTCTACAATGTTAGGTATCAACTTTTCCTATCACGTACTACTTATACCGGTTAGGAAAGTGCTCAGCAAGCCGAGCATCAATAAATAAGAAAAGAATAAACTCTGACAGATAGAGGAACTGACAGAGAAATATTATATCCATAGTTGCCAGACTGACATATCATTTTAAAACTCTATGGGCGTTATTCTCTGTCTTTCGTAAGGGGGTAGCAATAAAATATGTAAGCGCACGTGTGAATTGAATTATTGGGTTCGTAAAAAAGCACTTGAGTATTCCTTTTACAGTGTATTTAGGGATACCATCGTTGGGTTTTTTATAAGGTTAGAATTACGTAAGAAATTCGTTTCATACAGCTAAGTCGATGTACACCCACATTGCTGCGAAAAAGAGACTGAGTCCGACTCATTCAAATTCGTTAGGTGATGGGCGGTGTCTCTCCACCTCCACATTCCAGTTTCTGTTAACGCGCAGGGAACGTTTTACATCATACGTTTCTAATACGTACACAAGCGTGAAACACTGGTGCAACTGTCTTTGTCTTCCTTACGGTGTATTTTAACTTATTCTCTTCTACACATGTATCGCCAATATGTAATGGTGCAATTTCCTATGGTGTATACAAAGTTTCAGAGAAATCTATTTTTTTGTGGCGAAGTTAGCGTGGAATGTCCCATATATTAAAAAATGATCAAGAATTAAACTCAAATTTCTATGAAACTGATGATTCTTATTTTTTCAGGTTTGTTGTTGTTTGGTTTGTGCCGTTACGAAGACACTACCATGAGTAGATTTTTCAAATTTTTCTTCTCATTAAAGTCTGTTATAGTTATGATAATAAGACGTTGGACTAAAATTATTTTGTATTGCGCAAATAATAAATAAAAAGGTACTCACCTCCAATGCTTCTATCATTTCGTCGAATCCTTCCTTGGGAAGGAATTCTATGCTGGACTCTGTCGACTTCAGCGACTGCTGTAGTTTTTGCACGTCCTCCGTGAGATCCTGTCAAGGAAAACAAAACAATTAGTATATTAAATAAACAGTTATGAAAATAACCAGCAAGGCGTATTTTAACTTTGCGATGCGGTGCAAAATAACAACACAACGTCCGTAATTAATTTTTGGCGAATACAGAACGTAACACGTTATGTTTTCATTTACATACGTCGCTACACGTTAGGAATGTTTGAACACTAGTAGTAAATCACTAGTCACGAATGAAGCAAATGAAGTTTTCGCGATTTTCTTGGAAATGAGATAATATTGTCTGTGCTGCCAAAATGTTGAGGTGTTGGCAAGCAAACCAACCGTCAGTAATTAGGTAACGACACATTTATTAGAGGAAGTAAGAGAAAGGTTGTTGCGAGAGTGGTCGTTTCTCCAAACGCTTGAGAATAGCATCTTATAGTGTTACAGTCGTTTGAGTCGTTACTCTGGACATACATACAGTGGCGTCCAAAATGTATGTACGATTATATTTATTTATCCAAATTTTAATTGCCTGAAGTGAACACGGCAAATATTATTTGATACCGGGTGTTCGGTAATCAATGGACAACTCTTTAATTGCTGATAGGGGACCTCAAGCCCGTTCAGAAAATAGACATTCGTGTCTAGTAAAAGTTCCATGGTTTTCGAGATTTTTGGATTTTTTTATATTGGGGACATCAAAAATTACCTTTCTAACATTAATCCTAAAATGGTATAACATACACGATTCATATGATTTATTTTTTTAAAAATAAAAATATTGCTATTAAGACTGAAAAGGAGCTATTTCTACAAAAACGCAAATTTATTGAAAATCATCTCAATACCTTATTTGGTTGAAGATAGCATATATAAACCCTTTTTATTTTTATCAGAAGAACATTGTAGTTCCTAGAAAGGCTTTGTTTTCCAAGGTTGATAACCTTGGGACTAATATTTTTTTGAAGCGAATGTAGAGAATTTTCTGTCAGAAAAATCTCATGTTATTTGGTTTTAACCAAGAAGTCTAGAACTAAGGAGACCGAACTGCGGCTTGTCGCTGTATAACGCGACGGGCTCGAATATGTCCGCCTCCAGAGGCGCTGTAAACAGTTATGTACTCTGGTTGCTACGGTATATAAACAGATATCTATACGTATACCGTGGTTCTGTACTAATCTGTGTGCATTAGAGGTTAGAGTCCGTGTGAATGTCCGTGGTGCGAATACATTTGACAGACGCTCGATATTTTTCGTTAATTTGTTGTTGAATATTATATTGAATGTACACAAGTAATGTCTTTGCAATTACAAATGTTTGCAATGATCAATATGAAAATGTACTCAAAATATTTCATGTTACGTGCTTCAACGTTAACAATAAAACAAAGGAAAATATTTCGTTTCATACATACATCAGTAATTTGAAATAATGTCTGGTTATTCGGACCGCTTCTTAAATCACACAATGCAACACAGCACTTTTGAACCATATTTATTTTTGTATATATTTTTGTTAAAGGCAAACGGCATGTAAGCACCCGCTTTGACAGCTTAATGATAAACGTCATATAAAACCATAGCATGGTTTTCTATGATAAACATTCACATGTGGACCGCTGACCGCTGGTCATCACGTGACTCGAGTACATTACTGTTTACAGCGCCTTCTGGAGGCGGACAGATTTGATCCCTAGATACCGAACGAGTTCGGTCTCCTTAGTTCTAGTCTTCTTGGTTTTAACGAATTTCCTGAGTTTTTATGACTGAGTTTTTAAAGTATTTAAATGTACTGAGTTCTTCACGTTTTCTAAAATGATGAGAATGCTGTTGTTTTATTAAAAATTTAGATTTTTTCAGAAATATAAAAATGCGGGCTTAAAAACCATATTTCCCCATTTAAGTTTCATTATATTTTAATCGTTAATCATCTTATGACATAAAGGTAAAAACCAAATTCTGTTAAGACGTTGATAATACCTAAAGAATTATTACTTCCATATCCATTCTAGTTTCCTCACATTTTTTTTGTAAATTAAATCCAAAAAGGACATTATTATGATCAACATACTATATGGATTTACTTCCAAATGTATCTCTTTTAAAACTGTTTCCAATGTTTATGATGCATACAAAAGAATTACCTGTATGCAAAACAACTATTTTTTTTTAGAAAATCGAGTAACCTCTGGCTGATTTACAGGTGTACGAGGTTTTTTGATAATATTCTGAAGATAGGCAGATAAAGTATTGCGTGAATAGAAAAGATTGACATGACAGACCGACAGACAGATACTTTTTTCCGTTTAACTTTAAATATTGGCGTTTATAAATATTGACGCGTATTTAGATGGTAAAAATTTCAAATTTACTAAATCCATACTTTCGACACTTTTTGACTTTGTTTAGCGTCCAAATAAGCATCTTCGAATATAAAATTTGTTTAGAAATTACTCTAAAAATTACTTTAAAAAAACATAATAATCTGTATAATTTTTTTCCGTGAATTTTTCCGATATTTTAATAGATAGTTATTCTGATATTCGGGGCGGAGACGAATCCAACAGATCAAAGATCATAAAAATCGGTCCAGCTTTCTTGAGTTATAAATGGTGTAACTAACCCGACTTTGTTTTATATATTAAGGTTTGTTGTGTTTGATTCAAAAAATGTTTTGTTATATTGCACCCACACCGCTTTCTGTTTATATTTCGTACAGATATTCTTGACAACTACGTAAATCAATATTACCTTTTCGGTCATTACTAATTTAGGTAGACATCTTACTAAGTAGACGATAATTTCGGTATTTAAACTTGATTGTTTCATGCATATTTAATAAACGATTTATGGCGATAAAACCTGCTGCGAATTTAATAGATGTTATAAATTACAAGATAATCAGCTATTAAAATATTTTTACACAGCGTGAGTTATTCGCTTATTGTTCCCATGACTGTAAAAAAAGGAAAACCAAAAGCTGCAACGATTATTCAATTGCAATGTAACTAATTTGCAATAAAATTTTAGCAAAGGGTAATTTTATGGCATCATAAAATATCAGATAAAATTGCATTTATAATGAACGTTTATTATACATATCTAATTGGAAGAAATGTATCTACGGTTGTTCGTTTTATTGACCAATTATTTACACTTACATATTACAACAAGAAAAATATGCGGTTGTTTTTAGAGTTGTGGTTCAAAAATCTCTGCTAGGGCAGGATATGTCAGCTTATTTATTTCAACCCATAGGACCAATATTATTATACATGGTGTTGCTTAATGTTGTGTACTCATTATGAGGTGTGATTCTTAGTTTCAAAAGTTCATATAAACATATGTCCTAAAATGTTTTGTTTTCGATGTACAGGATGCAAAAGTTTATATTTTTTTTTGTAGGGGTATTTGATTCTTTGCAGTTACCTTATAAAATTAATATATACAAATGCAGTAACAGATTTTTTTTAGGTCCTTTTAAGAATATTGGTGATAATTAAATACCATATTATATGGTATTTAAAAGAAAAAAATGGGCTTCGTAAAGATGGTAGGTAATAATTAGGGTCCGGAAATGTGTCCGGCAACGCAGGGCTCGGCACTATAAAACTCTATGATACTGAAAGTATAAATCGTATTTTTTAAGCGCCTTGTACATTATATATGCATGCAGTTTTTTCCCGTGCTACATACGACATTGGCCCCTAAAACGCTCCAGCGCCCGCGTATGCGTAGTAGTCCGCCATCCCCATTCCCGTCGTCGCGGGAACGCGGGATACTCTTATAGACTTTTACACTCGGGCACGCAAACGTTCGGAAGCCTAGTAATAATAATACATATTTTGATTAGCGATTACTTCCATACGGTAAGTTATACGACAAAAATGAACGACACCTTTTTTATTTCAAAATTGAGCGATAATTAAATAATAATCTAGTTATATAAAAAATCAATGGCGTTATATTTTTTTTCTTCAAAATTGCGTTAATGTATGTAGCTACGTCATTGGTGAAATAAAAATTGATTATTTTTGGTAAAAAAGTGTATTTCTAAACAATAATAACCTTTACCAACATTCAGTTTAATAACTCGAACCTTTCGATATTTTTAATAAAAACCGAGAAACAATTAAAATTTTAATACCCTGTATCTCGAAAGCCAAATCTTTTGGGACATACATTTATATCAACTTTTCGACTTAAAATTGATCTAGGAAGCATCCCATAAATAAATATATAGTATTAAGTTACACTTTTCCTTATAGTCTTAAGTAACACTTCCACTTTTTTATGGGATTGGTAACTTCTAAACCGTAACACCGAGATTAGTTAAATTAGGGAAGCTTTGTGTTATTTTATGGTTCATGAATGGTATGCCTGAAAATAGTGAAAACCACTATTCACAAATTTTACAATTACTCGTAAACGGTAGGATGTAGCCAAAAAGTCTTCAAATAATCCGGAAACTATGAAAACCTCAAAACTCTTACGATATAGAAGTTACTAATGCAGTTCCACTGAAAAGTTTATATTTTTATGGAACGATTTTTTTTTTAATTTTTCAAAATTCTCAGTCGGTTATATGATTGTAGACCTATGAGACTGCGAACTGCAAAACATTTTACTTATATAAATACTAGTAGCCCAGTTGATGCGTAGCCTCAGAAAGGTTTCGCTTGCATTAATTAGGGCAAATGACTTTTATTAGGACTGTTTGGTATAAGGTGAGAAGTATGAAACTGAGTTTTCGATCTCGGAAGCCAGGGGGAGAAATTTTGGCAGGCGAAAAACAACAAATTTTCCCATTTCTTTTTTAGGTTTTTGCTTATATCTCCTGAAAGAATCATGCTACAGAAAATTTTATACGTTCTAAAATTAAAGTAGAAAACATTTCCTATAAAATGCATTGGTCAAAGGTAATTATGTCATGTGGTTCGTATTCTACGGAAGTTTGAAAATCGACGAATATAGATGAGACTTTGATTTTACAAATAAATTAATTTTGAATTTACACATGAATTCAATTTCTGTCATCAAAAATAAGCAATTATTTTTTATGCACTAAAATAAGTTAGTAGCTATGTAGTTATTTAAAAAAAAAACAATTTAAAAATAACTAATCAACTGCAAGCCGTTTAGTGTAAATGTTATATTAAATTAAATTTTTTATTGCATAGATTCTTGTATGGTTAAATTTGATTTAAAACTTAATTTTTGAATAAAGGATAGACGAATTACTCAATGAATTTTGAAAATCGAACTTCAGATTCGTAATCAGTGACCCCCCAAATCCCCCACCAGGGGCATCCATCACCTACAATTTGAGCCAAAATACGACTCAATCCGGGCCGTTTGTCTCCGGCTTCCGGCCGCCATATTAGAGCCGCCATATTGGATTTTTCAAAGGTGCACTCGACATTTGAAAGTAGACGCTCTAAGCTTTAAAATTAGCCCTTGGTCGATTTTCTTGGTTGCTTCTAATTTTGGTCGTAACCGGCTGACGCGGATTGTCTCATATTACATGGGTCATTGTCATCAAATCGTCTTATTTTTAGTTGCATGATGAAAACGCAAAAACTTGTGCTGTCTGGTTGATAAATGGGGTTAATGAATTTATTATATTATAAGGAAGATTTTCTTAGTTGCGCTCCAGCAGAAATGCCAGTTATTATTAATATTAAATTGTTAAAATGTATTCATTCAATTGTCGATCTGAATAAATAAATATACAATAAGTTCCCTTACCGATTCATTTTCAATAATGTGTAAGCTACCCTGCCCGCTGAGTGCCGCCAGTGTGTCAAAAAGATGCTGACACCAGCAGGACCGGGAGGCAACGCCCCACATCGGGAGAGCAAGCGCACTAGCGAGAGACGGTGACGCTCGTCGAACGCTACCCGATTTTACGTAGAGTAGTACTTGTACCCCTAATACTGTTTGTTTTCGAACCACTTGTAAGATACCGTAATATATGTGTCAGTGAAGCCACCGTGTATCTTTTAAATGTATGCGGTTTCTATTGCTTTGTCATTACCCTCCTCCTGAGAACCCACTATGTCATTACCCTGGTATATGAGTATACAAAAATCGGTCGCAGTTGCCGTTTGCTGGCATATCTGCTGGAGCGCAACTAAGAAAATCTTCCTTATAATATAATAAATCCAATAACCCCATTTATCAACCAGACAGCACAAGTTTTTGCGCTTTCATCATGCAACTGAAAATAAGACGATCTGATGACAATGACCCACATACATCTGTTACATTAGATATGTTTAATATATTTTTCATTTCACGATTTTTAAACTTCCGTAAAATGCGAAACACACGACATACAATTACCTTTGACCAATGAATTTTGTAGGAAATTGTATCTACCTATCTATCTATCTATTTTTTATTTTTAATTAAGGAACGTGTAACATTCTCTGTAGCATGAGTCGTTTAAGAGATATAAGCAAAAAACTAAAAAAAAAAAATGCGAAAATTTCGTGGTGATTCGCCTGCTAAAAGTTCTCCCCCCGGATTTCGAGGTTGAAAAGTTAGTTTCACAGTTCCCACCTTATACCAAAGAGTCCTAGAAAAAAAAAGCATTTGCCCTAATTTAGTGCAAGGTGGAGTGTTTTTATCAATTGGACTATAGTCTATCAATAATCTAGGTACGTTTCACCTAATTGTTCTACTTACATTACTGGACTAGTTAGGTTTAAAGACTTCAACGACTAGAATATGTGGTGAGAGAATAGGTCTTGTTCCCTTATTACATTCGATGCGTATGGAGTTGCTTTTTATTTGTTCTTTTAACAAATATACATGTACATGTCTGATGTAGACATACGGTGTACAAAGTTTCTTCATTAATTTGCGTTTCTTTGCAAAGTTTCTTCATTAAGATATATTTGGTTTTCCTTTTTATATTAACACATGCAGTTCGAATGAAACCACGTAAAATCAAAACACGGAAAACAAATAAAATACCTCTACAAACAGAAAAGGACATCACAACAAACATTTTGTTTCCCAAGCGGACTTACCTAAGTATTAATAAGCCAAATCGTCTAATCACCCAAGTTACGAAAAGCGTATATACATATACCTTTATTAAATGAAGTACTCATAAATTACATAATATTAGTGCCCAGTAAACGTTAAATATTAAAATTAAAGCTATGTTAACTAAAGACATGCAGAACGACTGAAAACCCAAACAAACAACACAATGATATTTCACCTTCTTCAGCTGGCCGTCGGCGCCCGTAGAACTCTCGGATAAACCTGTAGAGACCGTTGGCTGCTTTTGGGGCCCTAGAGGTGGAACGTTTTGGTCTGGGATATAGTCTGGGGATGTGTCGTCGCTGATGACGTCCTCAGCCACGCTTTGGGCAAGTCTTTGAGCGGCGGACAAGTGTTCATCAGCAGTCGCGAACGCGCTACCCGATTCACCGGTAAACAATTGTAAGTCACTAGTAAGTGTAAGTCTTTGATCACTAGATGTTTTATTCGCGTCGCCTCCTTCCTCTATCGCCCCTAGCGGTACCACCGAGATTGGCTCTGCCGGTTCTAGCGCCAGGTACGTACTCTGCTCCTTCCAACCAGCGATTCCCCCAGGTAGCGAGTAAATCATGTATTCTGAGCCGGGCCCACTTCTGCCGAAGGGTTCTCCGTCTGGTTTGTTTCCCTGAGAAGCGCCTCCGCCATCGGAGCTGTCGGAGTCGTCGTCTCTGTCAGGCGACCCATCGGATGGTTTCTTCTTGTCTCCCGACGCCTGTGACTTATTCCGTTGAGCTACGTTGCTCTGCCAGATTTCTTCGGCTTCGTCGTAGATTACCTTTGTTAGCCATACTGGTTCGTCGATTTCGAGGTTTCCTCTTAGTACGTCTATCTCTCGATCCGCGGCTGCTGGCTGCGTTTCAACTTCGGGTTGTTTGTATATCGGCTGTTCTCTCTTTTGCTGTGCCAAAGCCGTTTGCCAAGCCTCTTCCGATTCGTCGTAAATACTTTTCGTTACCCACACCTCGTCGTCTTTTGACATGTTAGCAACTAGCGTTTGTTTATGGTCAGTTGCTTCGTCTTTAGACCTTTTAGTTAGTTTGTCGAAGATGCTGCTTACTATGGTTTTTATTATTCCTGGTTTCTTCTGCTCAGTACCGGTATCTCCAGAGTCTTCTTTGGATTTTTGGCGCCTAATTTTACTGCTTCTCTTATTGTCTTTCTCTTCTAGGTTTTCTAAACTTGGTTCAACTACCCTAATATCGTCTTCGTATTGTTTAATTTCTTTCAAGAAGTCATCAACAATTTTTATACCTTGAGGGGCTTCAGTTTCTGGGAGAATACGCAAAGCATCTTTTTCAATCGTGCTTACCTCTACATTTTGTATCTTTTCTGTATCAGGTGATCGCTCTGTTTCTAGCGTTACTTGTTCGCTAAACCTCAATTCTGGATGTTTGTCAATGACAATCTGCGCAGCTACTGATTTTACATTTTCAGTTGCTGTTTGTTCGACATATGATTTATCGTCATTTGTGTGTTCTACAACTGATGAAGGCATTTCGTCTGAAGGTAAAATTATTGCTGATTCTGGTTTTTCAACGTCCGTAATATTTATATCTATTTTCTCTTGCTCCTTCGATGTACTATCTTGAATATCAGTGTCTCTTTCTTCCCACGATATAAATTTTATTTCGTCTTTCGGACTTAGTTCCACAAGTTTTTTATCAACCTTTTCAATTATATCAAATTCTGCTGGTTCTTCTGCCTCTTCCTTTTTAATAGTGTCGACGTGTGTTGCATTCGTTAAGTCTATTTCAGCATTTGTATCTATTTGGTCAACTATGTGATCACTACTTTCTGTTAACTCTAATACAATTTTGTCTGCAGCATAATGTTCACTTGAATCTTTAAGTTCTTTTTCACCTATTGTCTTCTCTGTTTCATCACCCAGGGACTCTCTCCTAACTTTGAGTTTCTTGTCTTTTTTCTTTTTCTTAGATTTCTCGCTTTCAGGAGCATCTTTGGCTTTGGATTGTGTGTCTTTCTTGGGACCAGTTACTTTTGATACAAGAGAGCTTATGAAGCTTCCACGTTTCTCGTCTTTATGTTCTTCTGTTTCCTTTAAAGTAGAGTCTTCAGGAGTTGACTTCTGCGTAACATCTTCCAATGTGGACAATTTTTCATTTTGTAAAAATTCATGAACCAAGGAAGTATCAGTAACTTGTACAGTTTCTTTTGTAGCCTTTGTTTCATTGGCTTCATGTGTTTTCTCCTGAATAACCTCCTTGTCTTCATGTGTTTTCTCTTGAATAACTTCCTTGTCTTCATGTTGCTGTTGTTTTTTATTCTTCTTCTTTTTAGGTTTCCTTTTATCTACTTCCTGACTTTCCTCTTCAGTAGATTTCTCAGGGATATCATCCTTTTTACTGGATACCGCATTTTTAACAGTCGAAATAATACTGCCAAGAAATCCGCTAGATTTTTCTTTCTTCTTTTTAGGAGTCTTAACTATCTGATCATATTTTTCCCCGTCTGTTTTATATATTTCAGGTTCTGCAGTTTCTGTCTGCTCAGCTTCGGTGTCACGTTTTAATTGCACTTCAGCTGTAGACACTAATACAGTTTCTTCCTGTTTAGTTGATGGTGTATCTTCTTTTTTAGATTTAACTATGGAGGCCCAGCTTTTAGTTGGCGAAGAAGTCTGTTCAGTAGATGTTACCTCTTTTGTTGTGACGGTTTTTTCGATTATTTCATCCGGTTTTTCATTGTTACTAACTTCTGTTCTACTTAAGGTCTCTGGTTGCTTCTCTTCTGGCTTTTCTTTTCGACTTTTTGTTCTAGAACGAGATCTAGAACGATCTCTTTTACTTATAATAGGTACAAATCCTTCAGAATCTGTTTCTATTATATGTTCAGGTTTTGATTCACCAACAACTTCAATCTGAATTTCTGGTTTTGCAAGAACTTTTGACGTTGGTTGACTAGGTTTCTCATGTTCTGTTAGTACTTTTTCTTTAAACTTATGTTCTTTTCCTAAAATTTCAGCGTATGATTTAAGATGAATATCTTTTTCACTCTGAGAGGCAATAATTTCTTGCTGAATGAATTGATGAACATTTAGTTCATTGTCTACAGAAGAAGGTATTTCAGTTTCAATTTTAACCGATTCCAAATGTTCTAATTGCGGCAAATTACTGCTAAGTGGTTCCACTGCCGTTATTTCTTGCGCAGATTCTACTTCTACATCCTTGACCGTGTCTATTTCTTTTAGAGAGGAAGTATCTTCTTGTTCTGTCATATCTTCATAAGTTGCTTCCGATACTTTTCCAAAGGCCACATCTTTCTTAAAGTCTGATATTTCTGAGTCAATATTTGGTTTCTCTTCAGTGGGTATACTTTCTGAAATTATTACGTCGCATGCAGATTTGTCAAGAATAATGGGCTGTGTTAGTTCAATATGTTTAGACAGTCCTTCACTTACAGGTTTCACCAACTGTGGTGACGATTCTCTACTACTGCCAGTTTTAATAACATCTGCATATGTTAAACGGTACCTGTCTACACTCTGAAGAGTCTGGGATGCAGTATTTTCAGTTTCTTGATAAATACCTTCTTCTGCTGTTTTTTCAACTGCGCCAGAAGAGTCTTCTCTTACTATTGGTTTCTTTTGTTTTCTAGATTTGTGTTTAGTCTTCTTTGGTTCATTTATGAACACATCAGGTTCGTTAGAGGCCGTGGAGATAATTTCTCGGGTTGTTTCTTGTTGTGTAGATGATTCAGATGGTTGTTTTAGATCTGAACTTTCTTTTGTAATAAAATCTGTACTTTCTCTACTTTCGGTCTGCAAGAATTCAACTACCACTTCTTTACCAGTTGTGCTATGTTCTGTTGTAAACTTTTCTAGTGTATAAGAGTTCTCAGGTTCAGTAATTGCGTCTTTAATGATTTCTTTGGTTTGTCCTTTGGCAATGTTTTCAAGTTTTTGAGTGTCTTTCATTTGTGATGTTTTCGACTTGATTCCAATAACATTAGCGTATGATATATGTTTTGACTTTTCAGTTTCGGTAATATTTTCCTTAAAATCATTGGCAGTTTCGTGGGACGATTCCACAACAGTTTCAGTAGTCTGCGGTTCTAAGGTTATGCCACTATCGGTTAAAGATACATCAAAATCATGTTTATTCTTCTCCTGTTCTGTAATTTTAACTTCCGAGTTCTTCGGCTGATCCACTTTGAGATCGGTTTTTGGTGAGGTATCTCTATTTGGGGTTGTTATCATTTTAGCATATGTAGTACTGTGCGATTCATATGCGTGGTCCTTTGGACTGGACATTTCTATCGGTTTTGTATCTTCTGTGACATATACTTGTGCTATACTTATGTCTGCAATAGGTTCTGCTTTGTCTTGAGATTCTTCTGTAGGTCTTGGTGATTTGGAGCGTTTTCTAGATTTTCTTTTTTGTTTCTTTGAAACCTTTTCATGTGACGGTTGCTGTTCAGCGTCAGAAACTCCACTGGGCTCGGAAACTGTTAATGGTTTGCTAGCTGACTCGACTTGTTTTTGACGGGAACGTGAATGCGATCTTTTATCTTTCTTTGACACAATCTCAATAAAACCTTCGTCGTCCGCTACAGTTAAAGGTTCTTGCTGTTCTGATGATTCCGTAACCTCAATTTTAATATCGTGTACTGATTCTGTTGTTCTTTGTGGAGGAGAAGTACTAATTTCGGCCTTTTTATTTTCTGGAATATGGCTGGCTACAATGTCTGCATATGTTCTGCCCATTTTTCTAGCTGCTTCCCATACGTTTACGGGTTCATCAGGTTTGCTCGAATCGGCGGTAGGTATATTAAGAGGTTCCTCTATAAGAACATTTTCTTCTGTGGGCGTAGGTTTGGGAGACTTCGATTTCCGTTTCTTGGGGGATTTAATAGGTTTCAAAATTTGTTCTGAAATAGGTTGTTGAGAACTTATTCCCGTAACCTCTTCATCTTCAGTTGGCGATTTTTTGGTTTCAGGTCTATCTGTCCAAGAAACTATCGAAGGAGTAATCATTTCAGATGCATTACTGGTTTTTAACTCTGATACTACATTCTTAGGTAGCAACCTTTCTTCTAGTTTCTCTTGATCTATGTCTTTTTTTGTATACTGTGTCGGTTGAATTATCTTTTATTTCAGTTTTAATGAAATTATCTGACTTTTCTTTCTTGTCCTCAGTTAATGTAAATTCATCAGACGGTTCCTGCAAAATTTTACTAACCCATATATTACTGGCATGATCGGGTGGTATCTCAAATCCGGACTCATATTGTTCCTGTTCTTTTGGTAAGTTGTAAACGGGCTTACTATAATCCCATACCGGATTTTCTTCATAGATCTCTTGTTGCGGTTTATACAATGTAGCATAGTCCACATAATCCGTTGGTTTTTGATCAGAACCAGGAATAAATTCTGCAGCATTGGGGTTAAGTCGCGACGTTTCAGATTTTGGAACAAACTCAGAAGCTGCACTTGACAAATCAGAGGTTGAATATCCAGATTTGGGAATAAACTCCGTCGCTTTCTCGATAATTGCTTCAAATTCTGATGGTTTATTTTCTACGGATTCACCGGATTCTTGGAGGTCTTTTACGATCGTTTCGGGTTCCATCTCCTTAGTTTCTGGTTCTTGCAGTATTGTTTCGGGAGATCTGAGTTCAATTGGTGATTCTTGGGAAACTTTTCCTGGAACTTCTTGAGAGAGCGGTGATTCAGTTGGATACCCTGTTGTGTCAGGTGTGCTTTCAGATTGTCGTTCTCCTTGGGATTTCACTTCGTCTTTGGGTTCGGTTGGTAGCAAGTCCTTTGTTTCCGTCTCTTCTTCTTTTGCTACTAATTCTTTTTGTTCCACTTTAGTAGTCAATTCGTCAGATTTAGTTACATCTTCGACAATCTTTTGATCGTTAAGTACTGATTCAGATGTAACTTCTGAGGACTTCTCTTCTGGCAGAGTTACTTCTTCTTGTTCCTCTTGGTATTGTTTTTCATCGACAGTTTGGTTTACGTCACTACCTGGCGCTGTTTCTTTGTGTTGGGGTTCTTCAGTTATCTCAAGTGATTCGTTCTTTGTCACTTCAGATAAATCAGGAGGATTTATATTATCAGCAGTTTTAAGTGGATCAACGTTGCTATAAGCGTGAGATTCAGACGCACTAATTTCTCCTAAAATAAACTGTTTAAGAGTATCTTTAAGGTTTTCGGTTTTTGTCAGTTGCGTTACAAGAATACTCTCATCAGTTTTTGGCACCGATTGTTGGGGTAATCTTTCGGGGGATGCTGGATGTGGGGAGGAGGACGACTCAGTTATTTGGTCAAACACGTTTGTAATTGACGGAACACCGGATAGTTCTTTAGCGGTTAATTGATTACTCTCGGGAACGACATTCACTCGCGATTCTGTCTCTTTAGGACCGATCGATGGATCTACACTTTCGTCACCTTGGGGTGATTGTTCTTGTGACTGTATCGCGTCTAGAGTTTTTTGTTCGTGCCACTCGATTTCCGCGTTTTGTAAACATAAAATATCGTACTGCGGAGTTTCTAGTGTAGGTACAATATTTTCTACAACTATATTTTCGGATTCTTGTTCAATGTTATCAGTTTCTTTTGAATGCTGTAACTCAAGGCTTTGGCGAATGTAATAATTTACTTCCATCTGCAACATTTTTAGTATGTCATATTTAAACAAGTCTTCTTCTAATAATATCTTCTGCGGTTTTCTTACTTCTGCGGGTGTTATTTTGGGACTCTCTAAAACTTCTTCTAGTTTATCAATTACGTCAGCTTTATGGTCGGTGCCGC
Organism: Aromia moschata; assembly: GCA_029963805.1. Classification (NCBI taxonomy): domain Eukaryota; kingdom Metazoa; phylum Arthropoda; class Insecta; order Coleoptera; family Cerambycidae; genus Aromia; species Aromia moschata. The sequence continues at coordinate 379,853 of JAPWTK010000404.1, read as the reverse complement.
TGTCAGATACGGGTTCAGTTTGCACTTTAACTTTGTCTAACACTGAACTTTGTTGTGCGTAATATTCAGCTTCCTCTTGTGACATTTTCAAAATATCGTATTTATAGGAATTTATGTCTACAATTTCAGATTTAAGTAGTTCTTTATCTTTCGCTTCATTCTCAGGTTGAGTATCAACTATTTTTTCGTCGGATGTAGGTTTAGATGCTGCAATAGATTGTTCATTTATTTCCACCACGTTAGAGAAACTAACAGTTTCAACTTCTTTATTGTCCGCTTTTATTTTGTCATCTTTAACAGGTTTTGATTCTGCTACTTCGCTTGTCGATATTTCTGTAGGAGCACTATGGATGTATTCTGTAGTTGGATGAGTATAATATGCGGTTTCCTCGTTGACCATTTTTAGAATATCATATTTGAGTATGTTGTCTTCTATTATAGCCATAGATGCTTTTGAATCTTTGGCCTCTTCATCCGTTTCAATAGGGTTTGCTAATTCCGTTGTTGACTTTTCAACGTCCGTTGCTTTAGGAACTTCCAGTTTCTTAGTCTTCTTGAGTTCAATATTTTGTCTTGTATAGTAGTCTGATTCTGCTTGTGACATTTTGAGTATATCATATTTAAATAAATCAGATTCTAAAATTATGGCTTTTGGTTCTTTTTCTAATATTTTGTGGTCGTACGTGGATATCTGTGATTCTATCGCTTGTTTAATATAATAATTGGTTTCATCTTCTTTTTGTTTAAGAATATCATACCGTAGTAGATCCTCTTCAGCTAACGTATCATTTATTAAGATTTGATTCACGTTTTCTAATTTTAATGTTTCAGAGTCTTCTATAATTGAGTCCGTACAAATATCAGATTTCGATGGGGAAGATACCGTTGTAGTTTGTGTGGGAATTTCTTCACCTTCTGAACTATCTTCCACAAGCTGCATCTTCTCGGCTGTAATAATTTGCTTGCTTATATTAGTTTCATCTTGTATTTCCTTTTTATCGGGAATATGCAGAATTTCCTCAGTTATTTCAAACGCTGCTTTACGCGGTTCTGGCTTTTTGTTCTTTTTCTGTTTCTTTTTCTTAGTCTTTTTAACATCTTTAAGTTCTTCACCTTCATCTTTTTTCAGAATCTGAAAGTTCAGCTTTCGGTTCCACATCTAACGATGAACTTATTTCTTCATGCTGTTGTTTTTCTTGTGGTTCTAGATTGGTACACAATACACTTGCATATGAACTAGCAGGTATTTTAGTTACTTTATTTTCAACAGTCGTTAAATCTTTGTAAATTTCATCCTTTTCTTGCCTAATGAAGTCTGTTGAAAAACTGATGTCATATTTCAAAGGTGTCAATTCACTAGATTCAATAGTTTCTATAGCTTGTTTCACAATGCCTGACTCTATTTCTTCTGCAGTGACTGGTACAATATTTTCTGAAGAAGCTTTAGTTTCGCCTTTTTCTGTAGAAGTTTCGTCTAAAACTTCATCGTCAGAAACTATACCTCCATCTAAAATATCCATAAATATATTTGTTGTATCATCAATAGGAAGTCCTTTATATTCAGTTTTAATATTTTTTATCTTCGAGCTCTTGATAGTGTTCAGTAGAAGACTGTTCTGTAATAACTGATTGTATTTCTCTGGTCGAGACTGGTACAGGAACTTCTGAAACTATCTGAGGTTCCGCATATTTTGTTTCTTCGGTAGGTTGATCTAAGTTTTCCTCATCATCAGATATTACCATACCCTCATCTAGAATGTCCATAAATAAGTCAGTAGATTTATCAATGGGAAGGCCTTTATATTGAGGTTTAGTGATATTTTCCTCGATATTTTCTGTAACCTCAATGGATTCAGCTGATTTTTTCACAATATCTGACCTTATTTCGCCTACAGAAACTGCATATTTTGTTTTTTCTTCAGTGGTTAGAGTAAGATCTAAGTTTTCTTCGTCATCGGATATTACCATACCCTCATCTAGAATGTCGATAAATAAGTCAGTGGATTTATCAATGGGGAGGCCTTTATATTGAGGTTTAGTGATAATGGCCTCGATATTTTCTCTAACCTCAATGGATTCACCTGACTTTTCCACAGTAACTGACTCCATTTCTCCTACAGAAATTGCACCTTCTCTTTTTTCTTCAGTAGTTTGAGTAAGATCTAATTTTTCCTCGTCATCAGATATTATCATACCCTCATCTAGAATCTCCATAAATAAGTCAGTAGATTTATCAACGGGAAGGCCTTTATATTGAGGTTTGATGATATTTTCCTCGATATTTTCTATGACCTGCTCAGCTGATTTTTCCTCAGTAACTGACTCCATTTCTCCTACAGAAACTGATGCAGTACTTTCTGTAGGCAGTATTTCTGATTTTATGTTTTCTTCACTAGGTTTCTCGTTAATATTTTCGGTTACCTTCTCATCTTGGTCATCATCAGAGATCACCATACCCTCATCTAAAATTTCCATAAACAAATCGGTTGAGTCATCAACAGGAATACCCTTATATTCGGTTTTAACTACACTTTCCTTGACCGTTTGTTCATGTTTGTCAGATTCTTTTATTTCCACTACAGATATCGACACTGTTTCCGTTATGGGTACTGCAATACTGTGACTATCTATTTCACCTAATTTCTGTTGTTCTTCTGACGCTGTTATAACATTCACATCTTCATTATCCGAAAACGTTTCCAAACCTTGATCTAAAATATCTATAAACAACTCGGTTGATTCATCAGTAGGAAGGCCTCTATATTCAGTTTTGGAAACAGTTTTTTCCACATTCCGATCAGATTCTTTAAGTTCTTCAAGTTCATTTCCTGATTTTTCTACGGTTTCTGGAATTTTTTGCTTCCAACGTGCTTCCACGTCTTCAAATTTATATTTTTCTTCAATTGATGTTTTAATATCTGCATCCTCGTCATCATCTGATATTACAATTCCCTGATCTAATATATCCATAAACAAATCGACTGATTTGTCTATTGGGAGACCTTTATAATCCGTTTTAGAAACGATTTCTTCGATGTTTTGAGCGAATTCTTTTTCTAAAGTAATTGTCTCTACTTCTACGGGAACAGATGTACTAGATTCTTCAACTTTTTGTGTTTCTGATTTTATCAGTTCTTCATTTGGAGTCTCAATCACTTTTTCGACAATTTCTGCCTTTTCCTCATCTTCTGAAACAACAGTGCCCTCATCTAATAGTTCTATAAAGAAGTCAGTGGAATCGTCAACAGGAAGTCCTTTATATTCAGATTTCTTAATAGTGAATTTTTCGCTGTCTTCAACACTTTTAGTTTCATTAATTTTACTTACTGCGTCTGCAGATATTGGCGTAGTAGGTTCCAGAGTTGCTTGAGACTCTTCATGTGACCTTTCCATAACTTGTTCTATGATTTCTGGCCCTTCCTCTGCACTATCTACTACAGTTTCTACAAAGTCAATTGAATCTCCAACAGATATTGACACGGTAGTCTCCGGCATCATATTTTTTTTGTCACTTGATTTGTTAATAGTTTCTATTGTACTGTCCAGATTTTGTTCTTCGTCCGAAATAATCGGGTCTCCGTCTAAAATATCCATAAATAAGTCAGTAGTTTCATTGATGGGAAGACCTTTATATTCAATTTTGATAATCGGTTCAGATGATTGTGCAGGAATTATTTCGTTAGTATCTTTTACGACAGATTCTGTACCTTCTCCAAATGTTATTGCTGAAAGTACTGGAGATTCCGTTTCTAATATTAATTTTTCAGAGACGCCTTCTTCAAGAGTTGGGTGAACTTCCAGTTGATATTTTTCTTCCGAGGAAAGATTTTCAGTTTGCAAAGAGGGGGGGTCATTAACTGCCTCAGAATCTGATTTTTTGTTGTGCTTCTTCTTTTTACTTTTTTCTGTTTGAGGCTTGTCACCAATATGTTTTTTTACGGCGTCAGGGATATGTAATATTTCTTCAGTTATCATAAATGCCTGTTTGTGCGTTTCTTCTTTTGTATGATGTTTCTTTTTGTGTTTCTTTTTCTTAGATTTTTTATCATCTGTTCGTATATCTTCGTCGCTTATTTCAGAATCATGCGAAGCAAAAATTGTAGCAGCTAGTTCTGTAGTCGATTCTAGTGAGTTTTCAGGTTCTTGTATTTTTTTCAGGTTTCGCACGGTGTTCTTCTAAATTGGCTTTTACTATTTCTGCCCAAGAATCTATCGTTTCTGTAGAAACCAATTGTTCGCTTATTTTAGTTGTATCCTCTGATTTTTCCGTTTGCCGATTGTCAAGATGAATGGACATTTTTTCTGGAGCAATATGAGCAGTATTTATCTGTTGAACAGTTCCTTCCTCCCCATCGGATATAGATTTATTGCGATCCTTGTTTGAATCAGGTATTTCAGTCTTTTCAGAAGCGGCTCGTAATTCTTCAGGTACAACATCAGGTTTAGCTGGTTCAAATGATTCATCTATTAATGTATCTGTCTTTTTTTGCTTCTTTTTTCTTAGATTTTTTTGTCCTTCTTTGTACCGTCATCGTCGCGTACTTCAACATCACATACCTTTTCTTTTTCAAATTTGGACACTGTCTGAACTGTTCCTTGATATGAGTCCGCTTGCTCCTGTAGATAAGAGTATTCCTTATTCTGCTCTACATTAGGTAACGCAATATTATCCGAACTGGTAGTTTCATTTGATGTGTCTGCTTCTAAATTAACAAACTGAGATTCCTGTATTTCAGGGGATTTTATATCTAATATTGTTTCGCCAGTGGGAGACTGTGTATCTACTGTAGATGGTAATATAAACATACTTTCAGTTAAAGGTTCTGAACTATCTGGTGTATAGTAATGTTCTCGCTCTCTTGTAAGAAAATCATTGTTATCAACCGACTTAACTAAATGTGTTTCATCAGCCTTTCGTCGTTGTTTAGTTTTATGTGTCTTAGAATCGGTCGACAATTGAGGTTCTTCTTCTTGCTCAGGTATATGCCGTATCTCTTCCTTTATTACAAAGGCAGGCTTATTTATTTCTTCGGATGTATGATGTTTCTTCTTATGTTTCTTTTTCTTGCTCTTCTTGTCTGATATTTCCTCTGCGCCACTTGATTCTACTTGTGGTGTTAAGTGTTCAACAGCGTTTATTTCAGAAGGTATCTGAGGCTCCGGTATTTCATATGATGTTATTTCAGTTTTTTCTTCTACTGACGCTGTAGAAGGTTTTATACTTTCTTTTTGTGGATCTAGATTTGAACTTACGATGTCTGCCCAAGACAATTTATTCGTAAGTGAATCTTCGTTTGTTGTAAATTCCTCGTCTTCTAAAGGAATTGAAATGTTTTCATCTGCTTCATGTCTTTCAACAGATATATTTTGAATACTTTCTGTGTATCTTTCAGAAGTGTGTGATTCTTCCTCAGCTACATGCTTTGCTTTAACCTTTTCTGGCTTCCTTTTATCTTTTTTTGGTTTTATTTTTTACGTCTTTTATTGCACAATTTTCTACATCTAATTCCGATTTTAACGCTTCCCGTTCAGTTTCGTTTTTGTTTGTAATGCCTTCATCTACCGAGGACAAATCTTTGGACATTTCTTGTTTTGAACTTACAATACTTGCCCAAGATGTTTTTTCAGTGATGTGTTCTAAATCCTTGTGTTTCTTAATAGAGTCAATGTCAATGTTTTCTTCATTACTTTCTGTTATGAACTGAGTTTGTAATTCAAGGACATCTTTTATTTGGTGCTTCCTTTCATGTTCAATAAAATCTGCTGCGGACTGAACCGATGTTTTTGTTTCTGAAATAATAACATTTTCAGGTTGTGTCTCGACGGGTTCCATGATTTGTTGAGGTTTCTTTTTAGCCGGTCGACTTGAAGCTGTACTTTTAGTATTATCTGTTTTTTTCGGGTATGTGTAAAATTTCTTCCGTAATTTCAAAGGCAGGTTTAGTTTCTACTTCTAGTGGTTGTTTATTTCTCCTGTGTTTCTTTTTCATAGACCTCTTATCTTTTTGGAACTCTTCTTCATCCGGTTCTGATTCATGCGGATGTTCCGTAATATTTAATTCTATAGAAGAATCCGGTAGAATTTCTTTAACAGGTTTCTGCGCGGCATCTCTATCTGTGGAATGTGGGGTTGTATCCTCCAAATTAACTCTAACCACATTAGCCCATGACATAAGTTTGGTTGAAGGTTCCTCCTTTTCTTTGGCTTCCGTTAATATGTCTCCTTCGTGTAGCTCTACGGGTAGAGGTTTTTCTGCAGGTTGAGTTTCGTAATCAACATTTTCCATTTTGATATCACTAGACTCTTTCATTGGTATTTGTTCAGGTTTTTCTCCTCCGTGTTTTTTCTTATGCTTCTTCTTTTTGCCTTTTTTATCTTCTGGTAAGGTATCTGTCGTTACTGGTTGTTTTGACTCTACATTGTCTTCTTCTGTTTTCTCTGTCGGTTGCGTCTCCACATTCTTAGAGTTATTCTTATCTGTGACCGTGGAAATAGGATCACCTTCATTTTGCACTGTGTTCTTTAAATCAACAGCTAAGTTCTCATTTGTTGTTTGCTTTTTGTGCTTCTTGTGTTTGTGTTTTTTGTTTACAGTTGTGTTTTCGATGTGTTCTGCAGTTATACCCGCTGAATCTTTTTCTGCAGTTTCGATAACAGCAGCCCAAGATGTCGGAATATTTTCATTTTTGTGTTCCAATTCTTGTTCTGAAGTTTGTTTTGTTGTTTCTAAATGTGTATTTGTTTTCTTTTTCTTTTGCTTTTTTTCCTTTGGAGTATGTTCTTGTGCTGTATCAGGTTCAGTTTTTGTGTCAGGCACTTGTTCTTCGGTTATCTTTGAAACTGACTGTTCCTCTGCGGGGTGATGTTTCTTTTTGTGTTTCTTCTTTTTCGATTTTTTTGTCAGCAGTTACCGGTTCGGTTATTAAGACCATTTCTTCGTTTGATTTTATTTCAGACTTTTCTGTGACCGTTTTCCTTGCTTGGGGCTTCTGGTATATACATTCATTCTCAACAATATCAGAAGTCACAGTTTGTGAGTTAGTTACTCTTTCTTCATTTAATTGAGGATCTTCATTTATATTAGGTTTCGCGATATCTGATGAAATTTGTATTGAAACAGGTATTGTATCTAACTGATCCTTTATTATCTCGGGCGTAATCTCTTCGTCATCTGTAAGAATTATAGGTTCATCAAGAACCTGCAAAAATAGGTCAGTATCTTCACTAATGGGCAGTCCCTTATAATCTGTTCTCTCAGTTGATAATTTATCTACTGTAACATAATCGTCTATTTTAACATCAACATTAGATTCCTTTTCTTCCGTTTTGTCAGTATCCCATGTCTCTTCTTTCACGTCTATATCGTTCGAAAATGTTACTGTCTTTCTCTCTGGCGATTTCTGTCTCTCAACCTCAGTAGTCAAAAACTGATCCGTTAACGTCTTAACATCTAGCTTATTTTCGTTAATAATATCTATGTTTTCAATAGATTTTTTTTGATAATCTTCTAAGTCGGAAGGTTTGTCTACTATTACAAATGTGCTCTCGTCTTCTGTAGGTGAATGTATTGGCGAATTATCTGAAGATGGAATATTATGGAGAACATCTGCTGTTCTTTCAGATTCTAAATCGATTTTAGGCGTATTTTCTTTTGGTTCTAGAATGTCGGACCACTCGCTCGACTCGGACATCTCTCTGTCCTGAGTTTCAATGTTTATCCATTGAGTATTGTCCTTGCTAGCATCAGATATGCTATCAGTGAGTATGTTCGAAACAAATCCAGTTGCAGCCGGAACATTTTCTGTTATTGTCTGTAGCAATTCTTCTTCTTTCTTAGTAAGGGTGGGAACGAATATGAATTCTTGACCTGCCTCTTCTGTATCCTCCTCTTCGTTTTGGACACTTGGGTGGCATTCATCTAAATCAATGATCTGTGGAGTTTCTTCGAATGATACAGACTTTGGTTTCTTACCGCTTTCTTTTTTACGTTTTCTCGAGGATTCCTTTTTGGTTGTTGCTTTCGATTCCCCTTTTAATTTCAGGGCCTGTTCTGTGATTTCATGTTCCGCGGTTAACTCTTTGGATGGCTCTGTTTTGTTATCTAGATCCGGAGTCTCGAGTTCTACTACGCCTTCTTTGTATTTTTGTAACGTTTCCTCTTTCAATTGCAGTAGGACTTCTTTAATGTCTACAGGCTTGACATCGACTATTTTGTGACATACCCTGGTTTTTGTAGGCAATGCCGGTTTCAAGTAATCAATGTCGGGGAGTGGTCTTTCTGGAGACGTCGGTCTTGTTATATTCAGGATATCTACTGTGTCCACTTTTTGTTTTTCTTTTAATTCATTTCCTGTTTCTTGAACCAGTTCTGATTCAATCGCGACTTCATTTAATACATTATTGTCTTCTTTCGGCTCAGGCTGTGTTAAATCCTTTTGTTCTTTGATGGGTGCAACTTTGTTTTCTACATTTTCTCTGATTTCTTCCACAGACTTTTCAGATGGTTCCTTAATTTTTAGGTATATAGTGTCAGTTAATAGAGAATTTCTAACTTCCTCTGCTAGGAATTGTTGTGTTAGCCAATTTGGTTTCGATTTCGGTTTTGCCTCCGCTACAACGGATAAATCTGGTTGATATTTGGACAAGGTTTCTAATTTTAATTGCGAAAGAATGTCCACTTTATCGCTTGCCGTAAGTCCATCTTCCGACCTTGCTTCAAAACTAATAGGTAGCGCATCAGGTTCTAGATATTTAATTTCAGGTAATATTTCACCCTCTACAGTAATATTTTCACTATCATTAGTTCCTTTTTCTCCTCCATCTATTTCTATATCAGGTTGTTTTATTCCCTCAGGTACTTTGGCTATACCAGACGTCTGGTTTTCAAGTGTAGTTTTTGTAGAAAGTGTTTCTTCTGTTTCCTTTGACGCTTCATTTTCACTAAACTCAAAATGAGTTTTAGTATCTGATATATCTTCCCAAGATGTGTCTGTTTTGATATCTGTTATACATTCTAAAATAGCCTCCTCTATATCTTTTTCTACTAATTCTTCATCTGAAATTATAATTGGTTCTTCATTTAAAATTGATAAATCAGTACTATCTTTAGACACACCTTGATATTCTGATTCCTCTGTCGCTTTAGATTTCTCAACGTCCTCTTCGGATTTATTAATATTATCTCCTCTTTCCGTGGCTACAGGTGTTACAATTGCAGTTTCTTCTTTGACGACTGTAATTTTACTTTCACTTTCGATTTTTGTATCCCCTTTCAATTCTAAAGCGTTCATAACGTCTTCAATGTTAGTAATTTCAGTGTCAACAACTGAATATGATCTTGACATTGACGCATCTTTCGACTGGCTGTCAAAGTCTGGAGATTTCAACTCAAGTCAGGTGTTTGTTGACTTTGTAGTATGAACTCTAGAGGTATTCCCTGTCGCCGCTTCTTCTTTTGTAATTTCTCTTCAAGATGTTTACATGATTCTTGTTCTTCTGGGGTAAGCTCCTCCATTTTCAGAGGTTGTTTCTTTTTGTTCTTTCGTTTGGATTTTTTCCTCGGTAATAGTTTTCTTGGGTCTTTCTTTAACAGAGCCAAATATGACTTGTTCAAACTCAATACTCTCTGACAAATTGATATCTGATCTTTCTGAAGATAATGAATGTGTACCGTTTTCTTTTATGTGTATACTAACAGGAATTTCCAACACATTTTCTTGTGTTTCTTGTTGCACATCGAATGTTTCCTGTTCATTCAATTGTTCTGATTCGTCTACACTTTTGTCAACTATTTTTTTCTGTGGCAGATATTTCTTTCTCTTCTTTAGTTATCTCTTCGGATGGAATGCCTTCTAGTGGTTTTGTTATTAATATTTCTTCAGATTGTTCTGTTTTGAGAATTTCTTCTTCACGTTCCGTTACCTCTTTGTGTTCTTGTGGCATATTTATAAATTGTTCTTGTTGAATAAATGTTTCTGTAATATTACTCATTGGAGGTTTTGATTTTTCTATGGCTGTTTGGCCTGTTTCTTCCTTTTCAGCACTTAATATTCGAGTGTGCTCCTTCATTTTTTCGTCATCAGTTTGAGCACTCACAGTTATAGCAGAAGCGTCTTCACTGAATCTATTTTGAATTTTTTCGTCATCGGTTTTAGCAAGTTCAACGGTACTTTCGACATTTCCAATTTCTATGTGTTCAATTTCTTCAATAGGAGTGTCAACGAACTCCATTTTTAGTGTTACCACAGGCTTCATCCTAACTTCTTCGTGCGTTATTAATACGATTTTATTTGTGTCTTTTAATTCAACCGCCATTTCTGGTTGTTTTGTAATTATTTGTTGATTTTCTTTGTCAGTCGTCTGATTTGTTACATCTTTTGAATGAAGCGTAGTAGCCGAAGTCGATTCTTGAGTTGTAGTTGGGGATTGTATGACAACTGTTTCTATAGGTGGTGCTGTTTTGGATATATTAACAGAATCACTTATTGTTACTATTTCATTGCCTTCTGTATCACCAACCACCAGAGTATTAATATCCCTTTCATCTGTGTCGGTGGTAATTTGCATTGCTTCTGTAACAATATTTTGTGTATCAACTGTGTTGGAGTTACTTGAGACATCATAATACTCTTCTTTTTTCTGTTCTCTTGTGATTTTCTTTTCTTCGTCCGAAGTTCTCCTTAATATCTCTTTTGTTCTGTGCTCCTCTTTTTCTTGGTGTCTTTTCTTGTGTTTCTTCTTCTTCGACTTTATTATCTCTTTTGGTAAGTCTTCTACTCCTGAGTCGGATAACTCAACGTCCTGTGTTTTTAGTGGTGCTCGTTCGGATACAATGTTGGATATTTGAACGTTTTCTTTTTCTATTAGAGTAGGTTTAACCCCCGACGGCTTTATAATTTCATAACCTTCGTTTGTTAACTTTTCATGATGTAAAAATGACTCATTTACAGCATTAGGAGACAGCTTTGGAGGTTCTATAGGGGTATGACATATTTCCCTGTCATTTGATTTTTCAGATTCACTCGGCAGTATATCGGTAGGTTCTTCCACAGCCTCAGTAGCCCATTCATCTATAATTTGTGGAGACTCTGACGGAGTTTCGGTTGCGGTCAACTTTAAGTCGAATTCTTCAGGTTCTTCAATACCCAAGACTTCAGACGTCACAGATTTAACTGTAGTCCTTTCTTCTTGTTCTACCGTCAAGTCTTCAGTATTTATACATTCAGGAGGTAATTCAGATTCTGATTTTCCATCTGTTTTTTCGGTATGTTCACGTTTTCCAATATTTCCCTGTTCTTGTTCTTGAACTGACACGTGTATGATTTCTTCCGTTGTGACAAAAGTTGCTTGTTCATTTCCTTTAGGATGTTTCTTGGATTTTTTCTTTTTAGATTTCTTCTCCTGGATCGTGACATGATCTTCAATACGTTCTGATAATTTAGCAGTCGTCTGATTTTCATTAATTGTTTTGGTTGTCGATTCTGGTACTTCTTCTAGAACTTCTGCAGAAGGTCTCGTGTCTAAGGTACTTTGTACTGAGATATAATCGACTATAATTACAGTGCTGGCTTGATCAATTGGTTCATCGTAAATGTTAGTGTCAATTTTTAAAGGAATATCAGCAACATGTTTACCTTTATCGATCTCTTCTACATTCGATGGTATCGTGTCAGCTTCTTTTTCTGCAGTAATTTGTTTTACAGGACCCTCTACGCCATCTGATTTACTGATCTCATAAATCTGTGTTGATAGGATTCGTTCGTTTTGAATGAATGATTCAGATTTGTTTTCAGATGAAAGAAATTGCTCTGTACCTTTAATTTCTTGACCTACCTTTATAACAGCATCTTTATTTGGTGATTCGTCTATTACCTGATGTTTTTCTATTAGTTGTGATGCTACTTTTAGTGGTTCTTCTGTTAGTTGTGGTTCTTCGGTAACTTGTAGTTTTTCTGTTATGTGAAAGTCAACTGCTGTATCTGAAGGTGAATCGTTTATTAATTGTTCCTCAACTGTAGACAAGGGTATATTTACTGATGTTTCTGATTTTGTGTCTGATGAAGGTAATATTTCAGTAATCTCCGACTCTTTTGTCATTTCAGAAACATATTCTTCTTCACCAGATATTCTCTCTGGTGTTTGCAGCTCCTCTTTTACGACAGTTTTATTTTCAGAGTCCTTTTCAGGTTCTTTGCCAGTTTCAGTGAAGGTCGTTAAATTCTCACTTTCTTCTCTTATAATTTCGAGTCTTTCTACTGCATTTTCGGTATTAATTTCAACATATGATGACGTGTCTGTTATTACGGTAGCTTCAGTAGCAGAAGGATTATCGGTTATCAGAATTTTATTAGCTGAAGAAGTAAGAGTTTCTGTGACGGTTTCTTCCAACATTTCATTTTCTTCTTGAGGCTTATCAGTTACTGCGATATTTTCAGGCTCAGGTGAACTTATAGTAGTACCTTGGATGTTCTGAATTAATTGTATTTTTTCTTTTTCAATGAATTGTAAAGTGGTGTCAGATTTAGGCAGAACGTCTGACACTATTTCAACTGTTAATTTGTCGTTAGAAAATTCTGCCACGTTAGAAGATATATCTGAAGGAGAATAACCTATAGTGGTATCCCTTGATACAGTTTCCCCTACTTTAAACTCTGCGGATTCTTTTGGAACATTTACATTTTCAAGTATGTCTTGGTTGTTAAACTGCTGGATTTCTACTTCTTTCTTGTCTTGTTTTGTGGTTTTACCAGTTTTTGATATTCTATCTTTCTTTTTAGTATGTTTTGGTACCGGGTCAACCTGTTCTTTTTCTACGTCAGGAATATGTCTTATTACTTCAGTAATGACAAAAGCGGGTTTATCTTTTTCTTCTGATTGTTTCTTTTTATGTTTCTTCTTGGACTTCTTTTCCTGTTTTTCAAAAACGTCATCTTGTAAAGATGGCGCTATTTCAGGAATGGCTGCAGTTTTGTTTTCTGTAGATGCCGCAGTTACCTCTTCAGAAATTGGCTTATCTTGTTTCTTCGGCTTTTTAGATTTCTTTTTGGTTTTATCACCTGGCTCGTTCTCTTTATTTCCGATATTTTCATGATCACCACTATTCATAAGAGGTGATATTTGGCCTTTTTCGTTTTCAATGAATTCTGATACGGGTAAAGATTTATCGTATTTAGGTTGCACAATTTCAGTACTTGCAGTAAGAACAGATTCATTTTCGATTTGTGGTTCATTGAGAACCTTCTTTTTCGGTTTCTTTTTATTATCTGCATGTTTTTCACTTACAACGATGTCTTCTGAGAAGTTATCAATTGTTTCATGAGTTGTTTTTTCTGACGTATCAATAATTATTTGTTCTTTTTTGTAGGTCCGCTGGTGACTCTTTTGGAACTTTCACTTTTTTCGATTTCTTTTTCTTTGTTTTATCTTGTGTCGCAGCAACCGTCTGCGATGAGTCTTCTGTATGAGATTCTTCAATAGGAACATTCGGTTTTGGTTCTTCAATAAGTGTTTGATGTTTCTTCTTTCTTTTTTGGATTACTCTTAAGCTTGTCCATATCAGACTCTGAAATATCTTGGTTTTTATAATTTTCAGTTTCATCTTTTTTTATGACATCTGTGGTTATTTTAACAGTTTGTGACTTATTTCGTGAATGTATTTCTTCTGGCTCATATATTTTAGCCTTCTGATCGACTATCGACAATTCTTTTAACGCTTTGTCAATTTCATCCTCATCAGATGATTTGTTTCTTGGTTTTTTGTGTTTACGTTTTTTCTCTTTTTTTATCTGTAATTGGGGAAATATCTTCTACATCACTAAGGGGTTTTAAGTCTTGTTTTAGTTCAGTTGCTTCGTTACCACCTATTATCGATTCAATAGGCTCTCCATGGTAACTTGGCGTTTGAACAAACTCATTTTCGGCTAGGACGGGTCGTTTTTCTCTCTTTGTATTTTTCTTTTTATGTTGCCTAGAGGCAACATTGAGGATTTTCTCCTGCGTAGGAGTATCCTTCTTAATTTTGCGCGTTTGTTGCTCCTTCGATTGAGACCTCGTATCTTCCGTTTGCATGGATATGTGTCCAGGCGTTGGAGATTTCTGTCTGGGAGCTTGTCGAGCGTTCGAATTCTGCACTGTTGCTAAACTGGATGGCTGGAGAGGTTTGGAACTGAGTCCCTGAGACAAAATTTGCGCATAAGAGAAATGTGAACCGCCAGCATCGTCGCTGGTGGCGATATCTTGTCGCAATTCTTTTGGTTCTGGAGTTGTTTCTTTCTCTTCTGGCCGTTCAACCGGAACACTCGGTTCACATGAACTGGTTACTACTGTCTCTATATTCGTTTCACTGGTTGGTACAAAGCGATTGTCATCTTTAGAAGCACTTTGATGACGCCCATATTGATCACCTAAGTATTGAGGGACGTTGTACAAAGACTGCTCGGGATAAACATCAGAAAACTGAGGTGAGCTGTGATACGTTCCTAAACCAGAGCTCATCAACTGCTGTCCTGAAGCAATGAAATTTACCATATCTGGAATAGGTTGGATATAATCCAGTATATTGGATTGTACGGGTTGTTGAGGTATATTTTGAGGATAATAATTTTGTGGCATTTCTGATGGAATTGTGCCAAATGGGTTTGGTTGGAATCCGTAGGACGTTTGAGAATATTGATTCCAACCTTGTGCGTGAGATGACACCACATACTGTTCCTGAGGGTGTTGTAGTGATCCTCTAAAATCGATTTGAGTCGGAGCTGACTGGTAGCTTGGTTGTGGGGTTTGGTGGATTTGTTGATGTTTATTGTCGTACGTATGTGATTCGCCTTGCCTGTACGAGGCAACAGTCTCGGTTATCTGTGGTTTACTTTGAATAAACTCGGGGGTGTTTGGAACATGAGATGTTGTCTCTATAATTTGAGGTCTATCCTCGATGACTGTATTAGTTTCACTGATCACAGGTTGCGCCTGGATAAGTTTCTTAGCTAGCGCTTCTATTTTAGGCGAGGCTGTGTCCCTCTCCTCCGAGGACCTGAACTGGCCTCGTAAAATCTCAGCGTAGGAGGTCTGACCTGGTCCCCATATGGGGCTGGGAGAACGTCCTCTTATCTTTTGAACTGTTAAATGCCTAGGGGGACTAGCCTTGGGACTAGGAGACCGCTCATCAGGTTTATTCGTATTAAAATCTACATGTTCCTCTCGTTCTCGGACATATACGTCGGTTGATATTCGTTCCGTATGTATTTCTTGGGGAACAAGTGCTTCCTTAACAACCGCGGGCTTATTATCGTCCTTCCTTCTGGGCGAACGACTGCGCCTAGGCGGCTTCCTTTTTGCCGGGTGTTCCGGGACAGCGAGCTCAGTTCTCTTCGACGGCGGCTCCAAGGTCACCGGCAGAGATTCTGGTTGAACGGCGGCTTGCGTCTTTTGTGTCTCAGGGACGAGCGTTTCGCTGGCTCTCTCCAGTTTCGTGGTCGTGATTATTTCGGGTTTTTCGTAGGCAGGTGAGGCGGATCGACGTTCTTGGGATTTCGAGCGGCCGGCGGCGATGTCCGCGTACGAAACCCCGAGAAGAGTGTACTCGGAAGTGGGTAGCACGTAATAGGGGTCCACACGTCGGATGGTGGCGGTGAGTGTGGAGATCCTTTGCCGGCAAGTTTCGATCCGTGCCTGTTCACGTAGCAACAATGCAAAATATCAGTAACGCGCAAAATACAAGAAACGCGCAAGATGGTGGCTGAAACGCGCGTGACAAGTCGCAGTAGGTGTTGAGGTCGGATTGGGGTGGTCGGGTCGTGACTGGGTGGCTGGTGTGTCTTAGTGACTGGTTCGGGAGTGCTAAGTGACAAGCGGTTCAGGGTCGGGCACGCCCCTCTGCAAAATAAGCTTCATGCGTTCGTTGCGAGCCGCCAACTTACTCTGCAAGGCACGGACACGATCTCTGCACACCTGCACTCGGCGAAGGGAAGGAAGGGAATGCAGCAAAATGAATAAAAAACAAAACGCTCCGTGAGAAATAATCCAACGTAAGCAAACATAAATTAACTCGATTGTGTTCGCTTTCTGGCTCACCCAAAATAAACAATGTAAGCGTGAGAGTGTGTCGATATGTGTGGTGTTGATGAGAGTGGCGCACAAAATCAGTGTTCGGTGAATGAGATAGATAGTGAACACAAAACCAAGTGATAATATGTGGTGGAAACAAGCATAATGGCAACTACAAGCAACGTGATAAGAATGGTAAAAAGCGATAAAGCAGTAAATGAAGCAAATAGTAAACCAATAGAGCCCGAAACCAAAACAAACACAATCCCCGCTGCCGGGAGGAGAGGGGCGATGGAAACACCTTGATGAACGTGTCAGCCACCTCTCAGCGCCCTCTCGTGTTGTGTCTTTTCATCAAAATGTTTCAAAGAATTTTTTTGACGAGAAATTTTGAATTTGGGTTCGTTTCTCTTTCCTACATCTCTCTGACACTGCTATTGGTGGACATAGAGAATAAGTAATTTGTGTTAAGGGTACGACTGAGTTTTACTGAATTTGGCTTCACTACGGCTGCAGTGCGCATTGGCGAACGATGGCCGTGGCATGATCTGAACTTCTAATCTCGACACTTTGTCGTTCTGAGGTTTAGATATCAACCCGACACCAAGGAATGATAACCGGAATATTTTTATCTCCAAAAACTAAATTTCCCTTCGCAGTATTAGAAAAGTTGGAGTTCACAAGTAATTTGATATTACTTATAAACTGCGTTATATGAAAATTTGTATTTATGTTACAAAAAAGAAAATTTACAGCAGAATGCGTTGTATACTTACCTCTAAATATTCTCTAAAAATGTGTTAAAATTTAAGTACGGCAAATAAGGGAAATATATTTTTGGAGTTTCAAGAAATATTCCGTGAGTGAGATTTTGAGTTAGTTTAGACTATTCTAACGTCAAATGCTATTATATGAGAAGTGAATATAACAAGGGTGTAAAAGGGGGGACTGCGAGGTATCGGAAAAATATATTTTTATGTGTTTACTCTTTTTGTGTAAACATTTGTCATAAATGATTAAAAACACATTTCATTCTTAAAATTCTGTTATTCTTGGTAGGAAACATACAGGTGTAGAAAATAAAATAAGATAGATATATTTTATCTATTGCATTTGATTTTATATCCGTTTTTTCATTTTTGCGGTAAATTTAAGTTAGTTTAAGTGAATTAAGTGTCCAAAATGCCTAGCAATATTGGTATAAAACATTTATATTGCTGAAAACCTTTTACTCTTATGTCCTAAAAAGACTGATAGTTCTGAGTTATATAATAATGATATTTAAATTTATTGATAATACGTAGATATATTTTAAGTACGTCTCTCAAAAACTACAGAATTTTAAATTGATGTGCAATATGAAAAAATTTTGATAAATAATTTGAACAAATGGCAACCTTGCATAAATTCAGTTCGGTTACAGGTCTATTAAATTAATGTTGCCATTCTAATTTTTGACAATATTTTCAAAGATCCCAAAAAAAAAACACACACCCATAATCAATATAGTTTATGTTTTCTAAATCTAACAGGAAGAAAGTACAATTGAATGTCAGTCACGAAAAATGATTTTGTAAAATTTTGAAAAATCATTAGGATGATTTTGAGATCAACCGATTCTCTGTCTATAAAACTGATTAGCTGATTAGTTGAAAAGGTCCATTCTAAAAAAGTGAGATTCAGTTTTGATTTTCATGTTTATTTTATTATTATTATTTTACTGTTTTATTTTTCCATTTCAGTTATCCTCACTTGAGAATTGAGGAAAAAAACTAAAACGTGGCCTTTAGAGAGTGTGAATATTCAATTTATTTTTGACTAAAATTAGCTAAATAAATTCACCAATATATTTTAATCTCTATAGTGACTCAAAAGTAATAACCATGTTACATTTTTCTTGTGCCTGGAAGACATCGAAGAAGATAGATCCGCAATGCATGCATAATATGTAAAAATATACAGCGTATTTAATTAGAAAAGTACCTATATGCTTTCAGTAATTTTTCCGATTACCTTTAGAAAACACAGTGGACCTTGCCGTGTATCTTTTCTTGTATCTTCAAAAATGAAGCTCAAAATTAGGGAGGAAACATTAATTTGATAAAATTATACATGTTTGTGCATGACGTATTGTATTGTTCACGATCCTGATCTACTTACAATCTACTTCGACCAGCGAAACGTTGTGAAATTCAAACAGACGGGACAAACGTGCCGTCTCGGCTATGTGACCGAACACGGCACGATAACAGTTCATGCCACCTCCATCTATTCTAGACAACGACGGTAAGTATTTGGTAGTTAATGTCCACACACAACGCCCCCTACCTGTTGGTCGCGGAGCGCCTGGTCGCGGTCGTGCTGCAGGTAAGTGGGCGCCATCGTGGCGCGAAGCTGTTGCTCGACCTGGACGATCTGCTGGCGCAGCTGCTGCACCTCCAGCTGGTATTGGTCGACCTGCGCGATGGCTGTTTCCAGCTGCGCGGTCTGCGTCTTGATGCCGGCGTTGAGAGCGTCCAGCTCGCCGAGAAGGTCCTCGGCCGACTGGGTCACCTTGCTGTCGCCTCCGATTCCGGAGCGGAAATGGACCTGGAAGAGGACGCGGCCACCGTTAGTCCAGGCGAGGTAGCAAAAAACAAGTGATTTTTTAAAATAATTAGTTGCGGCATTTTCTCAACGTGATAATTAGGAGAAAATCGTACGAATCGAATGAAAATGTTTTGGACAAAATTCGATTGCGAAAAAAATTGCAAAAAAGGTGCGAAAAAAGGTTTTCAAAAAAATATATATATATATGTCCGTTGTAGAGTTTGAAAAGACGAATAAAATAGTTTTCGGATCATTAAAATCGGTTAATAACTTTTTGCACAAAAAAATAAAAACCGCGAAAATAAGCGATTTTTCGATGTTCAATTACTCGGTCTGTAATTATCCTAGAAATGTCTTCCTGGGCTCAAATTGTACGGTTTTCCAACACTATCTACATTTAAATTTTTGTCAAAAAAATATTCATAAGTTTTCGCGCAAATTGCGAAAAAGTAAAAACAGGTACTTTAGTAAAACGGCCCCTATTTCCACAATAATTATCGTAAAGCAATTTTGCAAAAAGCTACGTGTTCTTGAAGACTTCCTCTACAACCATATCAAATTTGAAGTCGATCCGATAATAACAAGTACCTCAAAAGTGCCTCTGAAAAACGTGAAATTTTACGAGTGGCCGCACGAGCGAAGGAGAATTGTCGCGGTGGTGGGGGAACTCTCTCTCCCGCGGGCGGAGCGGGCGGGGCGCCCGGAAAGCGATCGCGCTTGTTTGTTTTCAAGTTTTGCATTTGTTGACCTCCATATAATTAAAGAGTTTTTTAAAGAATTTTACGGCATTTAAGGGATCCCGCAGTATTTTTTATGTAGACATGCAGTAGGTACGCGCTACTGCAAAACGCGCGAAAATCCAAATTTCGGTAGGATATATCGCGAAAACATGAATATTTAGGCTTTAGTGCGCATTGAGACTTTCGTTCTTTATGACGAGAACTAGCAGAGTCCGATGTTTCAGTGAGTTTGACCAACAGCCGTTTCCCATAAGGAGCATGAGGGGCTGAAAAATAATTTTAAAATACGTGCACATTGACGTAATCATGCGATTGACCAAAATAATTAGGAGAGCAGGTACATATTTGCGTGACATTAAGGAAATGACATGCACACCAAGGGAAATACTATTTAAAAAATAAGAAGCGTTTCTGAATTAATTTTACGTAAAAATGAATGAAATATTGACCAAAATGTTATGTTGGCTGTATTTAAGGTTATGTATAGCAAATACATTTTTTTAAGGTCATTTCTGTTGATTCCATCGTCTAGTACCACCCTTCAAAGTGAGTTTTTAATTGCCCATCTACGATTTCTTTTTGCAGGAGGTATTGCGTTTTAAAGATGAATGAACTTATTATATAAAGATGAATACCTACTTATGAGTTGCTGCATAAATATGGCGAAAGTCGTTTTAAACTTTGATTTTTTTGGAACTTACTTTCGCCATACCTACTGGATCCGCGATCTTGAATTTGGAAAATCTGACACCGGTTTCATGATCAGCAACCTCAAAAACAATTGCATACCACATTTCATGAAAATCAGACTGTTAGAAAAATTCATTCTCAATTCATTGAGAAACTCATTTTTTCAATATTCGTGTTTAAAAGGCCATAACTCCGGTAAAAAAAGATGGGCAATCCAAAACTCATTTCGAAGGGAAATGAGAAGGGATTTTTCTCTTGTTTTTATGAAATTAGCTTATGGAATATCTTACAAGTTAAAGTAAGATCGAGGTATACAAAGGGTAAGGTTTTTTTTACCTGTAATTTCTCAACAGACAAAGAAATTTTAGTCTTTTGAATTTGAAGATCTGCGAGCATCTTCTCCCGCAAACCGTGTTGGTCCCTAAGTGGCTTTTTCTTGTTCTGTTGAGATTCAATCGCAGTCTTTGTCTTCTCTATCCAGCTTCGAACTTCTTTTATCTTCTTTTCGCATTGTTCCCACTCCTCTGACGTTTCGGCCAACAGTCCGTTCTATACAAAAAACAAATTTTGAACGACATTTTTAAAAACAAAACAACAAATTTAAAAACCCCAAAGAAAGTAAAAGTTTTACGTACTCTTTCTAAAATTAATGCTTCTACTTCGTTCTTCTTTTCTTCGGCTTCTTCCATTTTCTGTGGAAGATCCCCGACGCTTGTGACACTGCCGATGTGCTCCAGTTCTTTGGCCATGTCGCTTAGGTTTTTTAGTTGCCCCCTTACAACTTTTAACGGCGTTCTTAAGAAATACGTACTCATTAATTTTGTGAATATATGCACATTATATAATTGTCAATGGTATGTGCAGGGTGTCCCAAAAAGCAACGTCGATCCCAAAGGAAGTTACAGATCATTGGTTACTTTTTCTCAAGATACGGTCACTGAACAATTGCTTGACTTGTCAATATTCGTATGCCTCAGCTTCAATTGAAAGCCGATTGTTAATTTTTTAATTATATTGAACTAAATTACACGCCATTGAATAAACTATTTACAACATTTCACAACAAAAGTCACGGTAGTTACAAAAAAATTAAATTAATTTTTATGATTTTGGTTATTAGTCTCATTCAACTGTGCCTACTCACTCTCAAAAATGTACCACATGGAATTTACAACTGTGTTCAAGTTGGCGCATTTAATTCAGATTTTAAAGAATCACCAGTTTCGAGGTAATTTTTTCGAGTAATTCCTTTGGAGTAATACGCGATCTAAATTATTTATTTTTTCTGTTTTGTTGTATGAAAACTGATGATATGATAAAAAATAAAACAACAAATATTTCAGGCAAAAACTGCTTAAAAGCTTTGAATATTAATTACCTTGTTAAAACAACAGCTGAAGCTGAGCAAGGTATGACAAAGGAGACAGATGTGCTTGCGCATATTGGAAGGAGGTGGAGCATACTTTTTTTTTTGGAAGTACCGCGACAAAAACGATAACAAACTGATACCATTTTACAAAAATGTTATCAGTTTGTTCAAATAACGTATTATTCAGATTATTGACGTTGCTTTTTTGGGACAACCGGTATGTTTGAGACACCATTAATGTATACCATAATATCTTTTATGATAATATTGTAGTTTAAACGAAAAAAATGACGTATACCTGAAATTTTAATTCAAAACTTTTTTTTTTAAATACTTAGGATTTTATAATTTAGAGATAATAAAAACAAAACTATTTATGTATCTACAAAGAATTCAGACGTATTTTTTTAGAATAAACTTTTGATATGTTTTTTTTTTATCTAATATCTAGATATCACAAATATTTTTTAGTAATTTTCAAATATCGTGTAAATGTCAGAAGAAACGCACATATTTGATCATCTCTCACATGTTCACATCTATTTAAATTTCAACTGGGTTACCACGTGCTTCAATACTTACAGAATAGTCGTGTAATTTCTGCTTGGCCTCCTGCAGGGTGCTGAGATGCAAGGGCTCCCTGAGGAACTCCCTCTTCTCCTGCACCCATTGCATCACGGCCTCATACAGGCTGAGAAACCGCTGCCAGGCGTCCAGGGTCTCTCCGACCTGCTGCTTCCTCTCGTCCAGCCAGGATTTCACTTGCGCCAGTTGCTCGGTTAAATTATTGATCGTCGACCGAACGATATCCTTTTCCTCGTCGTCTCTCGTCTTCTCGATGATCGTCTTGCCGTTCTTGGTCAGTTTCTCCAGTTTGTCGGCGATGCCGCCGATTTCGGACTGGACCTGCTGCAGATGTTGGTGCAACAGCTGAGGTTCGGTCGAGCGATCCTGGACCTTCAACTCAGCATCCTTGATCCACGCCTGTACCTGTTCGACCTCGTCGAGGTAGTCTGAACGTATCGTGCGGGCCTTCTTGAATTCCCTGTCTTTCTCTTCCATCGCGCTAGCGATCGCTTCCCGCCAGTAGTTCCAACTGATTCAGCTCCTGAGCGACGTCGGACGGTACCAACTGCTGTGTCTTGTTATAATTGCTCCTTAGTTTGGCGGAGAACTGCTTGGCGTCTCTGACTTCGTTGTCGACCTTGAGTTTGAGGTTCTTCAGGTCCTCCTCCGTCTGCGATAGGTTCTCGCCGAAGACGTAAAATTCGATGACGTCGTCTTTGAGGTTATGTAGAACGCTCCTCTTTTGTGCTATGTCACGGAGCGCCTTCTCTATCTCCTTCAAGTCTTTCACGGTCTTCTCGTGTTTGTCTTTCAAGCTATCCAAAAGCCTGAAAGAACGGAAAAACAGCGATTTATTATTTTACACAAACAACGGCTCGTCGGTTGCATAAAAACAGCGTGTAACTGGTTTTTTAAATAGAAACTGCTAGACGCTTTTCAAAGCGCGAGCGTTTCAGCACGTACTATTTTTAATTCTTGACCTCACGGTAAGATATAGAATGCGCCAAATCGTACGACAACGGAGAAAGCAGATTTTATTTTAAATCGACGATTTTGAATCACTTTTCGGACGTTTTATTGTATACAATGTGAGATGATTTTTAAAAATAATTCGGGTAAAATGGTTTGCAGATAAATTCCGTTGTACCGGGTGGGCAAATTTCGATGTTTTTATAGGGTATCTCGGTAACTGTAAGGGCTATGGAAAAATGAACCCACCTTTCCCGACCTCTTTTTTCGAGATAAATTCATTGGTGAAAACCAGAATTTGCTATATCTTTTCGTTTTCGAGTTGTAAACGAAAATTGATTTTTTGAGTTTTCGATTGGTGTCGATAACTCGGTTGTTTGTAAAATTAGAAGAAATCTGTTTGCACGTTCTACAGGCACTTTTTTTAAGTAGAATAGGATTTCCTTAACAGATTTTTTATATCTTGTGTAGTTTTCGAGTTATGGCATAAAACTTCTATTTTTTTAAATGGAAACCATAGTTGGCTATGATTTAGCTAAAAAGAGGATTTTTTTCTCTTTACAACGATATATAGTTTGTGGGGTCTATGATGAGTGTTTATGCGGAAACAGTTAAAAACATATGTTTTCTAATAAAGGACAGTATAGTAATTTCAATGATTTTGCACAGTAGGCGCCTCTCATTTTGAAAACAGAACAGTTGGATATTGGGATGTAAATACACAGTTACACATTACTGTTTGATTAATTGTTTATGTTTGGTTTTTGCTTGCATTATAGTTTTAAAGTTTCGATCAAAGAAATTGACAAGGCGCGATGGCGTATCAAAATTACGAAAAGTTTAATATGCTAGAGTGTTTTATTCAAAATGGATATAATTCTGAAGCTGCATCGGAAGCATATTTTAATCGCTACCCTGAAAGGAGACAACCTAATATGTCCATCTTTGGTAGACTAAAAGAAAACCCCGTTGAATACGGAGGATTTAATAAACCAAGACCAAAAAATTATCGTATTCAAGATGCTGAGGATGTTGCCATAAATGTTGTTGGTATGGTAGTCGTAAATCCTTCAATTTCAAGTAGGCAAATTGAAGCAGAGTCTGGTATATCGCGACGAAGAGCACTTTCAGTTTTAAAAAAACACAAATTTAGACCTTATACAATAAGGAAACAACAACAGCTCCTTCCAACTGATCCTGAACGCCGACTGGATTTCTGCAATTGGTACCTACAACAAATTGAGCAAGACCAATTATTTTTTAAAAATATCATTTGGACAGATGAAAGTTACGTAAGTAGTGCCGGAATTTTCAACCGACACAACAAACATTATTGGTCTGAAGATAATCCTCATCAGACTGTTGATGTTCAAAATCAAGGACGTTTCGGTTTTAGTGTATGGTGTGCCCTATATAATAACCGCATTTTAGCTTACCAACTTTATGATGGTCAACGGTATTACAATATGATAAACTACCACATAGTAGAAGAATTTTTAGACAACTTGCCACTTAACGAAAGACGACATGTATTTTTTCAACAAGACGGGGCACCACCCCATAATACTAATTTAATCTCGGAATTATTAAATACTAATTTTGGGGAGAAATGGATAGGGAACAATGGGCCAGTAAAGTGGCCTCCTCGGTCGCCAGATCTCTCACCGTTAGATTTCTTTTTTGGGGAACCATTAAAGACAATTTATACAAAAAGACAAATAATACACTGGTTCAACTGAGAGAAAATCTTATAGACTGTCTGAATTCCGTTTCAAATATTCACATCTATAATGCAACAAAAAAGTGTTTCAAAGCGATGTGAACTGTGCATCGCAAACAACGGACGACAATTTGAAAACTTTAGGTAAATAATCATGCTCGTATTTTTTTTTTAATCTGTCTAGTTTTGTTTTTGTAAAATATATTGTATCGTATTTTTTACATACATTATTTGTTACAAATTTGATTGTTAAGTGTGTTAAACTTTCTTGTTATGAATATGTTATAATTAATTATTAATTAGTCACTAATATGTCATAATTAGTTATTTAAGTTTAATATACCATTCATTATATACGACTGTTACTATGTATTTATATTACTTTTCGCAGGAGTAAATTTCCATAGCAACAGTTATTATTATTAAAACATTGTTGTAACAATGTGTTACTATAGAAACTTACTCTTCCTGCAAAGAAAAAACAAAGTAAGTATACCTATACAAAAAATTAAAATTTTTAACTGTTTCCGCATAAACACTCATCATAGACCCCACAAACTATATATCGTTGTAAAGAGAAAAAAATCCTCTTTTTTAGCTAAATCATAGCCAACTATGGTTTCCATTTAAAAAAATAGAAGTTTATGCCATAACTCGAAAACTACACAAGATATAAAAAATCTGATAAGGAAATCCTATTCTACTTAAAAAAGTGCCTGTAGAACGTGCAAACAGATTTCTTCTAATTATACAAACAACCGAGTTATCGACACCAATCGAAAACTCAAAAAAATCAATTTTCGTTTACAACTCGAAAACGAAAAGATATAGCAAATTCTGGTTTTCACCAATGAATTTATCTCGAAAAAAGAGGTCGGGAAAGGTGGGTTCATTTTTCCATAGCCCTTACAGTTACCGAGATACCCTATAAAAACATCGAAATTTGCCCACCCGGTACATAAAGTATTAGTAGATGTGTTGGTTTTTAGATGACAGAATAATATGATTGTGTTACAAAATTGTGGCACTGTTAATCAAATTGTTTGTTTATTAGGGACAACAAAAGGAATTATTTTAGAAATAATCCACTCGGATAAATTTCTAATAATGATAAAAAAAAGTATTCACACTAAAGGACATGTAGCACACTTAAACGGTTATACATAATACCGTATGAAGTTTTCAATTTCCAAGCACTAATTTCTGTTAATAAGAACAATGATTTTATAATCATGATTTTATAATGTCGAATACAGACTGATAATTGGTTTTGCGAACTGTATGTGATAGTAAAATTTTGAAAAGGTACTTTTTTAGAGAAATAATCCATTATTATTGTATGCAATTTTAATTTGAAAGTTGATGAACCCTTCGACACACATGTTCAGTTCTCTTTCTGCGTTTTTCATTTTTAATAAATACGTTAAATCATGCGATGAAAATCCTATTTGATTTGCCTGGATTCACTCGACTACACTCAGACTTTATGAATCCTGTAATCTGAAATTTGCTCTGCATAGATGAATCAAATTTTCCATTGCGATCAAAATAATAATTAAGTGTTAAATAAAATAAACATTTGTTTTTCCTCAATGTCGAGGCATATACACTTTAGAATGATTTAATTTTATTTAGCTAATAAATATTGAGTAACGAAAAAATATCTTTTAGTAAATTTAAAACCAAGCTGACAGAAGTTACTACAATATTTTCGTAAGCGAGGGTATTATTAATTTTCACGACGCAATTATATGAAATTCCATTATGTATTGCAAAACAAGGGAGTGAATGAATATAGAATAGCAAAAAAATAATTATTTTCCATTCTCCAATGTTTTAAATTATTCTTCCGAAATTTAGTCGCGGCTGGTGGAATTTGAAATCCTCGTATTTTCGTTAAGGAAGTATAGAATCCACATAATAAATTAGTGGATGATTATTAGACTTAATTATCTAATAATAAGACCTAATAAAAATTACTAGTAAAAAAAACCCTGCGAAAGAAAATCAAGTCCATCTCGTTTGAAAATCTTGGGAACAGCTTATAAAATATTGGTGAGATATTTTTTTCACAATTATAAAGTCAATATAAAAACTATTTTTATTATTCATATGCTTTTTTACTAAATTTACAAATTTAGTGCAATTTACAAATTTCTTAGTGCAACAGTTCAGGAACTAAACAGTTGTAAACTTATTTTCCCTCACTTTAACAGATCTTTTGAGGAATATTTTGAGGAAGAACAGAAATTTTGAGGAATCCACAAGAATAAAAATACTTTGTATTTACTTGGTGATTAAGAAAAAAATATATTTGACAACTATTTTGTAAGCTCTTCAGGTGAGACCGTTTTGGATTTTTTTTTGTAACTTTTGTTTCCTTCTATAGAGGTCTAGAAACAACCCCCTAAAGTCTGAAGTCTCATCCTCCCTTATACGACAATTTTAAATTCTATCATTCGCCACTGCCGAAATTATAAGCTCTCGCACAGTCCATCACTGGCATTCCGATTTCACTAAATTTTATTTTTATCCCCGAATTCTGCACTAGTTTCTCGAAATAACCGGCATGCGATATACAGAAAAGCCTCGAATCACCTTCTCGTTTCCGGCTCACGGTGGTCAGTTCGAAAATCAAACTCTTATTTAGAAAATATTAATCACTTCCACACAGGGATAACGAACAAATGTGTATCCTCGTGGACAAATAAAAAGGGCACTGTTATTCACAAAACACAGCGTGAGACTCTCGTGCGAAATATTCCTGTACCAGGCGCCGCTGTACACCCCCGTCGGTCGCTATCCAGCCATCCAG
Organism: Aromia moschata; assembly: GCA_029963805.1. NCBI lineage: Eukaryota > Metazoa > Arthropoda > Insecta > Coleoptera > Cerambycidae > Aromia > Aromia moschata. Next base: position 352,352 of record JAPWTK010000404.1, on the reverse strand, counting down.
TGCGGTCAAAATGTAGTTAGGAAATGCCGTCGGGGACGGCGAGGCGGACATTCGGCGTCGCGACGCCCCGTCTGCGCATGTCGACTCGCGCTACGTTATCCGATTTTAGCGCATTTTTCCGTCTTGTATTATTTTCCGCTTGGATTTTAATTAAGGATTACGGCACGTCGGGCAAGTGAATGGGGATTTTCGGAAAACAAATATTACGATTGCTTGACGCAGCACCACATGATCTGTGTCTGTAAATGTGTTAGTTATATACAGGGTGTCCGCGATTTGGAGTGGCACAGAAATATTTTCTATTTTCCATTCTAAAAATTCGACGATTCGTTAAAAAATCCAGAGAGGAATACCACCAGGGATGAAAAGAGTTACCCTCGGTTATGTCACAAAAATAGAAGCGTATTTCACAATTGTTTTTTAAATTTGGGTCAATTTTATTCCCATCAGCAATATATCATCATTTAGTACATGTATTCTATTTCCATTCTAAATTGAAAATAGGTAGAATAAAGCAAGGTTGTCAGATATATTTTCTAAAATTGCTAAGCTCACTATACAAGTATACTTCATACTTCAGGAAACTGTTAGTTCGTGACGTTCTTAGAAAGCTAGTTTGGAAATATTTAAAAAAAATACATAGATATAAATTTATTAGTTAGCATTAAACTAAAGCGTTTAAAATTGCTGGAAAAAATAATTATAAATTCAAACAACTTTATGTATATTACTATACTTAAGAAAATTTTGAAGAGCCGGCAACGGCGGCTCAGGCGGCTGGCGGCACAGAGTAAACCACTGGCGGTAACACCGGTCAACGAGACTATTAGACAACTTTGCATTTAATACATTGCTAATACTTCTTCGGTCCACTGTGCCATAAAATTTTTACGACGTCGTTAAAATGATTTACGACATTTGGAATTCTGACTTGTTTAAGACGCCAGTGACGTGATCTCAGCTAGGTTTATTAAAACAGACAATTTTTTGAGATTGTCTGGCTAAATGAGCATTATTTACAGCAAATTATATTACAAAATATTAAGAGTTTTGTATGCAGGCTAATTTTAATCTATATTGATTTGAATGAACAAAATTATTTCACAATTTTCGAATTTATAAAAGATATATGCACGCCCATGGAATCATAGAGTTGCACCGCTTTTTTTGTTCCCCAGGCGTATTTATCATTTTCAATTAAAAATAGAAGGACTATATATTGAAGTACATATATTACACTTCCCTGCAAAATTGTGAAAATTTTGTGGCCCTGGTCAATGAATAGTTGTTTACGAAGTAATTTTTCCCGCTGAAATCTTGCAGGGTAGTGTTATTTTCTAAAAAATTAGTAAAAGAAGCTTCAACTAAAATCGTGAAATATCTTTTTTCGCAGGTAGTTTGCGGAAAGTATAACTCTGGAACAGTTTATCTTAAATTAAAAAATCAAAAAGATCTCTTAGTAGTACCTATAAGATAAAATGCAGTCCCTGAACCGAACGAAGGGTTTGGCAAAATTTTGCTTTAAAAAAAAAATTGTAGAACTTTTACCTAAAAGTGATGTGTTTTCTCTTGCGGTAAAAACAGTTTTTCATTAAAATGAAAAATCATTCGTTCAAGGACCGGGTACTGTAATAATGACAAATATATACTTGTGCAAAATCTGCAACGATCGATTTAGTGGTTTTTAAGAAACGATGTTCACTGTATCGATATTTTATTAAAAATGAGTTTCCGAGAAAATTATGTCAGGACATGAACAACACCCCACGTAGACTCCAGCAGCGGAACCAGAGGGTGTGACCTGGAGGGGTGCTTGAGTTATCAAAGGGTGAAGGTTAAGAGTTGTGAAAATGAGTTGTGGTAGGCTAGGCTAGGCCAATTCATTTAGTATTTAGTAGCAGCATTACTATCAATGGAATCGCCCAACAGAGGTCAAAGCATGCAAAACCAACGTAACTGCAGAGAGGTGGCTCACGGGTGTTTGGAAAGGGTTGAAAGAGTATGACAGCGACCAACCACTCAGGACTTGTTGGGGAGGTCTTGTGCCAGGCTAGGATTTTTACCCGTCGTTTCAGAGCCCTTTTCAGCCCTTGTATGTCTCTGAATTGCCGCCAGAATGCTGTGAACTCAAATTTCGACAAGGGTTGTTTTTCAAGGAGTGGACGGCGTGTGATTTTGTGGAAGCCTTAGCGTAGCGACTTAGCTATTATAGAAGTATTAAAACAAACCCTATAGGCTACCAAAAATTAAAAACCGACGAGTTTCTAACTCGAATATAACGCAAATGGCGCATGACTGAAAAGTGTTACGCTAATTTTAATGAGTAATTTTTGTATGTAGATGTAATACGATTGCAAGACCAGCTTCTTGATTAATTATTACTAAAGTTCGGGCTCCACAAGCTGTTGTATTCGAGAAACGTTGTTTATTTATGAAAAGATTTTTGTTTTACTTTTTTAAGTACAAATGTCAAGAAATATACATTTAGGTAGCCGTTAACATTAAAGAAATCTTTGCGTGTATCGTTATTATACAAAAAAAGAAAGAAAATGCAAGAGAATACTTCTACCCACAAAGTTAAAATATACCTACATTAAATAAATTAGTTTTTTTTATTGTTGGAGTCTAGACATAAGTCGATATTGACCTTCGTGCGTTCCATTCGTGTAAAACCCAACAAAAATGTTTCGAAAGAAAACATTTTATACTTCAAAGTACGATTGCTAGTGCATACCTTGCTTAACAAGCTCAGGTAAAGCAGCCAGAACAGCATGAGATTTCTAGTGCTTCCTCAGATAAAGGTTAATCCCTTTTGGATTACTAACAATAAGAGGCTCTTCTCGACGACCTACATATGTATGTATATACACATGTTTGACTACGCGCGCATTTTAATATCTCTTCCAACCTTTACAATACAAGCCAGAAAATCTATATGCAATATTTTGAAACCACGAGATGGGGTGAAACGAAAATATAACTAACTAAATATAACATAAAATGAAACTAACTCATTTGGGATAGAAACTGTGGAAAAGTGGGTCAAACTGTAAACATACTAAGGGAAAAATTGTGGGTTGAGATCCAGGAAAGAAGACAAAGAATCAACTGCAGACAACATTGTTTCGGGGTATGTTCTCTCATCCGGGCAGTGTAGCTTAAATAACCTGAAAAGGGGTTTCCGGAAAACATGTTTAGGTCAAAATGAAAAAAAAAAGAAGAGTTCTTATGGTCTGGAAATGCTTTCTAAGGGTAACCCCTGAAAGGTTTTCTTTTCCAATTGTCTCAGTATTCGGGTGACAAATTTACTAAAATTTGCATCTGGAGTAATTTTTTGATGCTAAATCTACTGGTGGCATTAACAACCGTGTACCTTAATTAGTAGGGCGGGAAGCACTGTAGTTCGAGTTAAAATTTTACTTTGGGAGTATGTTTCTAAACATTTTCTATAAGGATTCGGATGTTCTTTTCAAAATGTCTCCTGTGTTATTCGTACGAAGTACAGTCTTCGAGAAAAACTGAGTTTTCCTAAACCGTGCATCGACTTTAATTCCGAAGTCAGATATTGCGCAGGTTGTGACAAACAAAAAAGACACTTTACAAAAAACAAAATCTTTAAACCTTTAAACGTTTTGTCCGGTTACCCCATATAACCTGAACCCAAAAAACCTAAATTCCTTAGTTAACCTTAACCCTCTTAGGGGAACTCTTAAACCTCTAATCTCGGATAGTTTTTTATTTATCTTTTTTTTTCTATTTTTCTCGGAAACGATTTATTTTACCAAAAAAATTTAAAACAAAAGCTACTCCTGCCCACATGTTACAACAGAAACGTAATAGTCGTGTAATTGAATATTTGAACTAGTATGGTTTGTTTCATGTTCCGAAAATTTATACACCTAATTAAATTCTAACGAAGCTCTGGCGGAGCGGGATTTTTGGTCATGAACATAGGTACTAAAAAAATCTCCATTTCGTATGTACATACATATATATCCCGTCAGTAGGATTCATCTAATTACTTTTCCACTATTGAACCTGTAGGAAGATACGGTATACATACATATGTACTGAGCTACTTCATCACTAGTTAGAAGTCACGACGGTAGGTTAAATATTTCTCCAGTTGTCTGTTGAGAAATCAGATAATTGTATATGTACAATTCGTCTAAGGTAGTATGAAGCGAAAATTGTTCAAGTTGTTAAGTATTATTTTAATTTAGTACCTTTCTGAAAAAGTTTCCTAAAAGTTGACCTAGTTAGTTATCTCTAGTTAATTACTTTTTACGTTAGTATCTAATTGAAGCGAAGTTAGAATCAGAACAAGCAACTTTGTGTCTTGGCCAATAACTACAACTGTCGCGTTGCTGCGTGAATATTCTAATGAAAGTATTAAAGAGTCCGCATCCGGCTCTGCTCCCCGCACTTAAACGTTTGACGACAAGCAGTGCCTTACAAGAAGTTCTATAAACGCATTTTTATTTCTCCTATAGGTGAAGTATTCGGTCTGGGCTTGTCAGAATTAATACTGATTATCAACATTAATAGTAACATTAGAATAATGAAAAATCAACGGATTTGTTGGAGGTTATAAGCAAATCTTTAAAAAACGCTACATGACTAAAAAAACTATTAAATATAGGTATTGAGAATGCTGATACAGATAGATGCAGATTTTAATTCTACATTGAAACATATTATAAAATATGGGGCATTTAAAGTATTTAAAAAAAAATGAATTTGGATGGTTTGAAGTGAAGCGCTAAATAGTAGTCATATTGACAATACCCTGTACATAATTGAGAAATAATAAAAGCATTGTTGTATAGATGTAGCATTCTACTAACCACAGTACCAATATCAATACTTAATGTTCCAATATGAAAAGTTATAGTGCTAATAAACAAAATTTCAAAGAACTGGAAATTTCTCAAAAACGGTAAAGAGAGAATCTCATGAAAATGTGTCTAAAATAACGTGTAGAATCGAAATATGGATTAAAAATGGTACCATTCCATTTGAAATAAATAAGTTGATGTCGATTTCCGATATAACTGGAAGTACAGCTATCTTGAAAATATTTTCATCAACTTCGCCATAGGCCTATTAGCCTTAGTCAGTGGTGGTTGGTGATATTTCAGTTAGCAATATCTTGAAAACAACGCATGGGACCCACTTCACTTTTTAGGTGATGACTATAGACTTCTTACAGAAAAGATTTATAGTGAAAAAACCGTCAGCAAAGTGTGCGAAAATTTTTTCAAAAAAAACTGCAGAACACCCTGGGATCTCAGTAACGCTCTGTGGAATATTTGCAGTATATATTTTTTTCATAGCCTAGAAACAAATATAAGAAGAGGTTTTTTAGATTTGTTACAATTTTTTTTGTTTTGAAAAAGTTATGGCCATTTTAATTTTAATTGTATAGGAACATTTCGTTTCCCAAAATTAAAATGGCCATAATTTCTTGAAAAAAAAATATTTTGTAACAAATCTAAAAACCTCTCCTTATATTTGTTTCTAGATTATGAAAAAAATATACTGCAAATATTCCACAGAGCGTTACTGAGATCCCAGGGTGTTCTGAAGTTTTTTTGAAATTTTTTCGCAAACTTTGCTGACGTTTTTTTCACTATAAATTCTTTCTGTAAGAGGTGTATAATCGTCACATAAAAAGTGAAGTGGGTCCCATGCGTCGTTTTCAAGATATGGCTAACTGAAATATCAGCAACCGCCACTGGCTTGAGTCAAAGTTTTCTACAAGTAGTTTCTACAAACCTAATACTTTTAATGAATGGTTTCTGTCAATCACCCTATATGTACAAAGTCTAAATAAATAGCTAAATAGCAAATATTGGTGTAAAATGATTAGACAAATAGGGAATGCTTGGCCCAAAAAATGACAAAACACATTTATTCTAGTTTCAGCTCGATCAACGCCTTAGGTACTTATGTATATTCTGTGCTGACTGAGTTGTGAGTTGTCTACGAAACACACACAACGGGGAAAAACGTTTTCCCGGTGTTGCAAAGTAATAAAATACTTACTCTACGGGAAATACCCGATTTATAGATATCCAAAAATGATAAGAAACGCGGTAATAACGTGACCCGCTAAATTATATAAAATAGAATAAACGGAACCCGATTTCTACGTTGTGCACGGTTGGAGGGTTAAATTCTGTATAGTATAATTATATAGAGACATCCAAAAAAAAAAACGTCATCAAAGTTGGCCGAGAAAAAAAGACGTATTTCTATTCTTAATCGAATTTATAACCTTATTTACTTGTCAAGACTGTCACATCATATGACAGTCATTGTTTATTTTACAAATTGTGACAGTCGCTTGTCAAAAGTTTGACATAACCGAAAAGCTTAGACATGACCGCTATTTCCATCTCTCTCGTTCATAGCCAGAGTTGATGACGTTTTTTTTGGATGTCTTATAGTTTCTCTGCGAAAAAAAATAATGATTTTTACATTGTTTTTGTTTTGCAGACAAGCATGTACACTAGACTCTTCCCTTAAATGCAATGAAGTTTTAGAACAGTAATAAATATTAAGTTTCCTGAATATTACACCCAAACGGCCACCCTGCATCTAGGAAGTGAAATTAATAAATAAATGCCTTCCATAGATGAAATAACTGCAGTGCTGTATGCACGTGGCAAATCGATTATACTCTACCACCCACTTAGGACATTTCATCACAGTAAAATATTTGATTACTTTGGAAAATATAAGGTATAAAGTACATATATGTATACGTAGTTTTACTGCATTTCTTTACTTTCTAAAAAGTATTTTGTCTTGTTCAGTTATTTTCACGTTTATAAAAGTAAAAACCTGTGTCTTACGTTCGATAATTACCGTCACTAGTCCCTGCGCATGCGATAATTTAGATAGTTATATACGGTGTACCAAAAAGTATAGAAAAACGTTCTCAATAAATATATTTTTGCGGTATTGTATGTAAGAGCTAGAGAAACACAGAATGGCCATATTTTTGTTGGGATTGGTAAGGTGTAATTGATAGTAACAATATGCAAGACGTAGAAAATAAGATCTAAAATTATTTCGTCTATGAAGTATGAAAAATGAACACTGCTTATGTACACCTAACTGCATTGGGCGCTAAAAAAAACATATATTTTTATTAGTAACGCAGACCTGTACAAGTTTAAGAAGTTTCGGAAACAACAGGAATTCCTATATATGTTTGTTTGATATCGTTTGTATATATGTTTGTATTAATCTTATAGCAGACATTTTTAGTATATTAGGTTTTAGAATAATTCTAGGATACTGATAAAAACGATTATTTTTAACCAACTTAACTGAATATAGAGCGTCAACCCTGAGATTTTAAATTTTGGCGCAAAACTTTCGTATATTTATCATTTGTGTGAAATTTAGTAAACATAAAATTTTGATTTGACATTAATATGTTTATACCAACATATGTGTTTATGATTATATGATATGTTGGTATTAATATCTTAATATTATTTGTTACATAGTGTAACAAATGACAGTACCATAGATAAATTATACGAAATACATACATACATACATACATATGTATGTATTTCAGACTTATAGAATACACTTCAAAAAATACAAAATAATAATAAAAAGCTTGGGTACTTTTTATACAGGGTGTCCGGTAAGTATGCGCCAATATTCTACCGAGCATATAGGGGGAGGTAAAAATAACGCTAGTTCTTCATGTACTTTTTTTAAAACGCTCCAAAAAGATCTTGAACTTTTTGACAGTAACTCTGTAAATTTTAATAATTTTTGGCCATTTTCTGTGTATCATAAAAACTAATAAACCAGTGATATTATGGGGTTTCAAAACATCAGGGATGCTAGAAATGAACGGACCCAAATGATTTTTGAGATAATTGAACTTTTATCTGAACAACTTGACTATTATTGATAGTTTCCATAGAAAACGGTAAATACTCGGTAAATACGGTAATAATAATTCTGGGTGAATATGACATATAACGGTCAGGTTGTTAAAAAAAAAGTTTATGATCTGAAAATTATTTTTTTGAACTCAATATTTGTCGCCTGTCAAAAATGTTCATTGACAAACTTTTTTGATATGAAAAACTTTTTTTGTATTAGGTCAGCCCATTTCTGCCATCCCTCATGCTTTGAAACGCTCTTTAATACCACTGTTTCATGAGTTTTTTGATACACACATAATGTTCTCTACGTATCTATGTATCTACAGAGAGGTATAAAAGTTCTTGCCATAAAGTAAAGTTCAAGGGATCTACCTCTTGGAGTATGAGATGAGTTATAATAAATATAACATCTTGAGGTACAAAAAATATGAAGAACTAATGTTATTTCTACACCCTGTATATGTACATATACTCTTATGTCCAAATAAGTTTTTAAATGGCGTTAAAAATGTTAAAATTTAAATGGTGTGTTATTTATAGAAACATTGTACTTTAAATTATGAATGCTATTCCTTATCCCCTTCTTATTCAGAAAATATGTACTCAAAGTTTTCGTTTCTAAAAATTATTTATTTCACCTGATGTAATGACTACTAATAGGTAATATATATATATATTATATGTTTAGAATTAGCATGCAGACGTGTCTTATCTGCAGTATCACGTTTCGCGATAACAGCTTCTCGGAAGACTCTGTAGTCAGCATCACCAGACTTGGCTTTCTCACAAGCTGGCTTGCTGACAATGCACCTAAATTATAATACGTTATAAATACGAGTAAACCGAATATGTAGAGTCAGTTAGTAAATTCAGATATACAAGTGGAATCTGTACTAACTGGTGTTAGTACAGATATTTTTCATTTAAACATAAGCTAAGAATTGCTGTTACTTGTATCTAACTCAACCTAATTTTATAATTAAATATTAAAAGTAAAAACTTGTGAAAAGTAAAAAATAAATCTTTTTTAAAAAGTTCTAAACAAAAAGTGAAATCTAACATATATGTAGATATATACGTATACTATGTACTCTATATAAACGTTTACATATACTTATACAAACAAATTTTATATGGGTACGTACATATGTATGTATGTAAGTACATTGTAAGTAGTATAATGCAAGTATGTTGACCAACATAAAATAATAACACTCATAATTAAGTTTAAGTACTACTACTTACTGTTAAAATATTTTGTTGTTAGCTACATTTTCGAGCATAACAACGGCGATAGGGCTGAACACACATCTGTAGGTATGAATGAATATTTCATGAGTAGCTTTCTTAACATTTTCTGACTCACTGTACTGATTAAATTATAGCTGTGACGGGAAGCGGCTCTAGCACAAATTGTTTAACCGCTGTATATTTTAAGTATTGATAAGATTTCAGTTGACCACAGACATGCTCTCCGAGACAAACAATTCGTTTGAAACAATTTAGACAATAAACCGGTTGCCTAGGTTAACAATTTTTTATTTACTTTGTTCATTAAATTGATTAATTTAAAACTGGTCACCTGAAGTGACATACATATCACTGTTAAATTTTTTTTGTGAAATTACAATATGTTTACAAAACAATGGTTTAGTAAAATTACAAACCAATGTATACCAATGCAAAATTATTATACAATTCAAGTAATTTTTCAAGACATGTAAAGAAAATCACAAAAATGAAAATCACAAATATTGTGTATAAATAATACACGTGTAGTAATTTTACAAAACAGTTTGTTAGTTGCTAATGAAAAACGTTCTGGATTTACAAGCATTATTTACGACTCAATTTATTAGAACTTTAAGCAAAATCATAAATAAATGTTGTAATTAATATTACAATGAATTTATTAAAAGTTTACAAAACTTTAAATTTTACAATACCCATGATCTTTGAAAAAATTGTATTATCAACGTTACACATTCTCATTTTACAAACGATTTCCAACTAAATTGATTTTTAAAATTACAATGTTCGTCATATAAAATTACTAACCTTATTTTATTATCTGTTTAGTTATATTAGTACTTTTGTTATGTAATTTTCCAAAAAAAAAAACAGTAAAAAAACGTTTTGTAAAATACAACTCCTGATTTAAAAAGCTTAACTCATCCGTACTAAATATGAACTTTACACTTAATCATAATCATAACATAGTATAAAACAAAGTCGCTTCACGCTGTCTGTCCCTACCTATGTATGCTTAGATCTTTAAAACTACGCAACGGATTTTGATGCGGTTTTTTTTTAATAGATAGAGTGTTTCAAGAGGAAGGTTTATATGTATAATACATGCATAATATAGTAGAGAAACACTGATAATTTTAGATGTTTCTAATGTGATGTCGTAAACCGTGCGAAGCCGGGGCGGATTGCTAGTAATCAATAAAATCACCTTCGTAAAACGGCAAAATTATTCTACATATTTATGTTATAACAGCTTCTACCCAAAGGAAATACATTATTTAAATCAGTTAATGAAATCACTTTACTTTTATAGTTTTTTTTTTAAATCTTGGTCTAAAATGTTTATCAAAATTATATTATAATAATTATAAACGGACGTGGTGTAGATATGGTGTAGATACATACAAATTCAATTAATTTCAGGCCATTGTTGCAAATGTATAACTATATTTTTAAACAAACTTGAAATATGATTCAGATTATTTTTATACTTACATATACATATATTTTTATATTCTTATTATACGTTTATCATAACATAGTATAAAACAAAGTCGCTTCCCGCTGTCTGTCCCTACCTATCTATGCTTAGATCTTTAAAACTACGCAACGGATTTTGATGCAGTTTTTTTTAATCTATAGAGTGATTGAAGAGGAAGGTTTATATGTATAATACATGCATAATATAATAGAGAGACACTGATAATTTTAGACTTTCTAGGTTTCTAATGTGATGTCGTAAACCGTGAGAAGCCGGGGCGGGTCGCTAGTTTATTTATAATGTGTTTTTTATATATTATGTATAGGATTAGTCACCTAAAGTTGAGATCCATTTACTTCTTTTAATTTTCCATCCAATCAAATATATAAAAAAACCGTTTTTCAGTTTTTTTTCAGTAATTTTCAGTAAACCTATTGCCAATTTGCTGAGACGACTTCCAAGAAACAACATAACCGTACTTTTGTAAACTGTTGTTATTGGGAAAGAACGTATTTTCCCACTTCAGGCATACAACCATTGGTGTCTTTGTATCCTTGTATCTTTTTTGTCTAAGATGAAAGTGATGAAATCTATGTGTTTTTTGAATGAGAAGACAGTAGCGTTGTCGCTAAAAATATCTTTAAAGTTTTTTCTCAATTTTCGATCTCCTAAAAAATATTCCAGTAGTCCTTGGATGGCAAATATAAAATGTGACCATTCACATTTTATATTTGCCAAAATCGCTTAAATTGGATAATAAATAAAAAATATATAAGGATATTATGTCTTCTAATGAGTCACACTAAATGTGTTTGGTTTTTTAAATTTAGTTCCATGTTTTAGCAGTTGAACTGGTTTCTTAATTTACAATATTATCTATTATCCATTTACTTTTTTGATGAAAGTAGTACAATACCTATTAAATCTACTAGTTCACATATATAGTAAGAAAAGATGCCAAAAATTTCTAAAATTAGCTGTCAAGGATCATTATATCTGGATAGAGTTCTGATATGCTCGTAATATTTACTCTTTTTATTTTTGTGTGAGACATATGGCACGATGGTTTCGCTCACAGTATAATTTGTTACGCTTACATTTTGTATACATTAGCAACGTCATTAATTTAAGTTACTTTTTTTCGAATTCATCAATGATCTCAGTAAATCATATCATAAAAATATTCCTATGAGTAATAATTCATCACCACAAGTCACTAAAGATGAAAAACTGAATATTTTTCGTTTTATTTGATTAGAAATACAAACATGTGTGTTCATATACATATATACCCAGATTTTGTATTCTTACTGGTGATCTAATTGTCTATTTATACTGTACAACACATAACACAATATATATAATTAGAATCAAAAGTTTGGTCGTTCTTGACATATGTATAGGAAAAAAGAGGCCCGGCTGTTTCATGTAACGTAATAGAATAGTTGTCAAAAGGAACACCTTTGACATTAGTTTTTGCCAGTAAGTACATTAAATAGTACACAATTCCTTTTGTCAACACAAGACAGAATTACCAGTAAAATGTAGATCGTAATATTAGTTCCAAAATCATTATTTCATTTGGGAAAAATGAAGCAAATATTTTTTTTTAAAATGGTCGCATAGTTTGTGTGTATACAAGGTGTGGCTATTAAATAACCGAAGTGATGCGCGCTGCGAGTCGGGACAAGTTTGAACAGAACTGTGTCTGGTGATACTTTCCCCACTCTGAGCTCGCTGGACAAGCCAGTGGGTCGCTCAGTTTGACTGTAACAGTCGTTTGGATTAGACTACGCACCAGTGACGAGCCGAAAAAAATGTTGTGTTTAAATGGAGCAACGGGTTAATCTCAAGTTTCTTGTTAAACTGGGAAAAACTTTTACAGAAGTTTATGCAATGTTAGAAGTTAGGGAAAGTTCACAAGTTTTTGAATGGTTTAAACGGTATAAAGAGGGACGTAAAACGACCGAGGACGATCCGCGCCCCGGACGGCCCTCAACGTCAAAAACGGACGAAAACATTGAAAAAATTGGTAAATTAATCCGCGAAGATCGTCGTCTAAACATCCGAAGGCTTGCTGAAATAACAGGAATAGATAAAGAATGTGCTCGCCATTCGATCATGCCAATGTGTTCATGGAAGATTCACCAAGACAATGCACCGGCCCATTCTGCTTTGTCTATGAATGCGTTTTTTTGCAAAATAATTGGCATTATAATGTTGGAACATCCACCATACTCGCCCGATCTTGCCCCTGTGACCTTTTTTTACTTCCCAAGGTCAAATCGGCGCCGAAGGGGAGAAGAATCGTAAGTGTGGAAGCGGTTAACAACAGCGACGGAGGTTCTGAACCAACTAACAGAAACGGACTTCCAGCACTGCTTTCAACGGAAAAGTCGTATGGAGCGGTGTAGAGATCGCCAAGGGGAATACATTGAAAGCGAAAAAGTTGCTACTGTAATTGGTAACGGATAAAAAGTGTTATGACAGCAGTTCGGTAATTTAATAGCCACACCTCGTACATCTTTTAAACCTTATTACACTAGTTTTCAAATTTAAAACTTTCATAAACCAAACTACTTGTATGCCTATTAGTGATTAAACATACATTTGGTTCTGTCTATTTATTTAGGTTTTCTGCATATGGAATAGCAGAGCTAGAGAATATGATTATGTTAAAAAAGTGTGGCCAGTTAGAAATGAATTCCTGGAAAAATGAATATGAAGTATATATTCCCCTATTTCCACCAAAAACATAGTTTTACTTCCCTTTCACATTAAGCATTGCTTAATAAAAAACTGTAAAAAGCACATGACCATCAAGAAGCTGTATTTAAGTACTCTCAAAATGTATTTCCAAGGTTATCCGACGCCAAACTAAAAAAAGGTATATCTTGGTTCACAAATTAGAACAATTTTAAGGGATGGTGGCTAAAGAATTTTTGGGAAATAAAGAAAGTGACAACGATAGAACAAGGTGAACGTTTTCATAAGGATTTAATGAAGCTTATCCAGGAATTAAAGCGATACTTACAGTTTTATTTATTTCTTTTTTATTTATTTAGTACTAGAACTTTTTTGACAATAAATTGGGTTTATCGACCCCAACAACTCCCAAAATTACCGTTTTCATAATCGAGGGAACAAACCTATAAATTAGAGTTTTTAACTTCTCTTAGGTAAACCAATCTTATTCATATTGTAGACATTATTCTAACTTAAAATTGACTGTTCGAAAGTGTTTCAATAACTGATAATAAAATACTTCCCTATTCAATGCCAATATTGAAGTTAGTGGTTTCTGTGTATGTCGGTGTAACAAGAATTCTGACGTCATATCCGATTGTACCGGAAGTGAGGTTTGGTACAACTAGTGTAAACGATTTTTAACTGACTGTTTCCATTATAGTTTTAGATATCTTTTTAATAAATTTAGAATGATTAACATGTAGGTCTTGAATCTGAGTAAGAAAACTAATTAAACGTCTATTTATAAATATCGTTTATTTATAATTATCGTTTGAGAAGTTACTGCTTCCATATCTAATTTATCTACGCTTTTCGCGAATAAATCTTTAAAAGTGATTATAAAGATTTAAAAGTGTCATATTTGAATTATTTTAACACAAAAACGTCTCTGAAGTATGAAATATTTAATTTAACTGCATGATTGCCTTTCCTTTCAAAAGTATTTTAAAATAAATTGATTAAGAAAATAATATGTAATGTACTTATGTACTCGTTGTTACTGGTATAATTAAAGGATTATTTTATGTTTCAGTTATGAAGTTATTATAGTTTGTATTGTATGTTTGTATCTTTATTCAAAATATCTTTAAAATAATTTTCTTCGTAAGAAGAAATATCACACAAACGGCAAAAGTGATGATGAATTATTGCCCAGGTAGTCTTGTGAGTGATACGAAAATGTACTAGGATTTGTGAGAAAAAGGCCCCTCTTTTCATTTCTTTCCAATTGAGAAAATGTGTAGGAACGGTCTGTTTTGAAAGTGGCGCCAGCAAAAAAAAGTTAACACAGTAAGTAATGCTACTCTTCTCGTTTATTTATTCTCGTTGCCCAAAAAAAATTATGTAGTCGATTTTCAGTGTTATAAAGTTGTTTCGCAGTAAAAGAGAATGTGAATGATTTTGCCACAAACTACTACTACTACTTGGAATTCAAACGACAAAGCGTTGGTTTTTCCGAAAAAGTCCAAAAGATTAACTGCACACTAAGTCACCAAACTGACCTTGAAGCACCAGATGAGAAGGGGATATTAAGTTTAATATTTGGTGCAGTATATTTGGTACATGCCTTGATTCGTTTAATTGATTCGTTTATAATACAAATTGTAACAAATATTTCATATGTACAAAGTAAAGAAACTAAATAAAGACAATGTAAAAGACATTTTTTAGAGATATTGTTTCTGTTTAAGCACCTCTTTTACTGACTCCGACTCATTAAGAAGAGAGAACTCAGTGACCTGAATTAAATTAATGAGTTAGTTAACTTCTCAGATTATATAGGGTCTGATATAGTTTTTAACTCTACTGATAATCAGCGTTATAAAATACCAGAAGTCGGTGCATTTTATAAAAATACGTTTAAAGAGTCAATGTAAATGAAAACAGGTCAGCTCACTCACCGATTTAGTTCATTGAGTCAACTTTTTAGGTGAACAAGATCATAAGTTACTCATCTGTAAACAAAATCATTGAAAATGCGTCCGATTTAAATACGAGATATTCTACCTTGACGTAAATTTTTTGGTTGAAGGTTTACCTACACTTAAGATAATTACGAAAGCGCTTAGGTTAAAAATATTATTGTTCGACTGCATAGATGAGGATGCGAACTGACTTGATGCCTTTCTATCACTTTGGCGTCCATCCAAATTAGTGCAACTTAAAAAAAACTAATATTTACACTTCGGTGTTATGGGTAATTATTATTTAAAGATTTTGTAATTTTAAAAACGAAGATTATTCTTGGACTAATTCCAAAGAATTCCCAAGCCTTTTCAAAATACGTGTCGCATTCCCTTTGTTATCAAATATGTTACGTTAACATAATATACCTAATACATATGAGTAGTCTCAGTTCACAAGGTTTCAAAATTACTAGGTTTTGAATTGAGATGGTTTCAAAAAATCGAAACGTCGAAACTTTAATTCGGTTATTGAAGAATTGAAGTATGTATCCTCAAAAAGTTGCCTTGATAATATATTCTTGGATTTTAAAAATTTATAAAAACATATAAATTACAGCAGATTTTCGAAAACGCATGTTTTCAGTTTTTTAAAAAATATCTTAAAAGCCAAAAAAGATGACATTTTCTACGCGGTGTTAAATAACTCATAAAATTGTTTACAATGTTTACAATATCACATTTAACCGTTTTCCTATCTCTTATAGTTTCCAAGATGATCAATTCGTTCATCCAATCAGTACATCCATGGTCAATTCTGGACAGACTGTATAATTATTTGCTTGGAAAAACTTTAAAATCATTACGTTCATGAATCATTTTGAATTAAAAGCGTACCAAAAATAAAATCACTTATAACTTATATCTAGTTTTAACGCATTTTTAGTATACCATTTTAAATATTCCATCACATATTTATGCGAATTATCTTCACAGAGGTCATATATAATATGTATGTACATGTTGGTCTATTCATTGTTATTTCTATGGTGTTTTACATGGATGTGTCGAGACACCATAATTGTTCGATATTTTTTCGATTTAACAATTTTGTTTTCATTTGCAGTTTATATTGAAATAATAACTTGCTTAATTTCTCATTTACTATTAGACACATATTTTGGTACGCACGAATTATCTTTTTAACATTATCTTTTGTAACATTATCTTTTTACAAATTAATGATAAAATGACAGATAAGCATTGAGAAGTCACATATAAAATTTGACAAGATCGACATTATCTGTAACTTTAAGGATTTACATTTGACGTTTTAAGAGACGGCATGAGAAGTTAGTTTAAATTGTCGTGTGTGTTAATTAAAATTACATGCCCTCGATAATTCTTTTCTCCTGTTTTGTCGTAATCTAGGTATTTCAGGAATCACTACAAAAAGATGTTGCTATAAAATATATTAATATTACAATTAAAACCATGACACAAATACTGAGCCAAGTTTTGAAGAATTCTATAGTGGTAGTATATATTTTTAGATCAATGTATAATTTTAAACAACGGAAGTTTTTAGAAATACTGTGATGAACTCACTAATAGAAGAGTAGTTGTATATTTGTATATATTTTATTTCAGTTTCCATTCGTGTTATACTTTTTAATGATAATTGAGTTAATAATGAGGTTAAAACTTTGATTTTGCATCAAGAAAATATTAAGTTTGTTCGCAGAAGCATTTCGGATAGTTTCCAAACGTCAGAACTTTTGGACCAGTTGTGACTGACTTTTTAACTTCAGATAAACAACTATTTCTGATGGTTGATGCTTGTCACTGAAATCACAAATTGCTTCTCCGAACAGAACTATTACTAGCAACAATTAATTGATATACAAAATAAATGCAACACGGCCAAGGTGCAACATGTTACTTGCCACTGTAGTGACACTGAAAGCTGGTAACATAGAGATAAATTGACAATTTCTGTTTAATTATACCGTTTTGAAAATACCTAATTGTCGTATTCCGATTAAAAACCTTTATTTGTGTAACGGACTTAATACCTATTGCACTGAAGTTACAATTAGAATTCTTATTACATCCAAATCAACGTAGTATTGGTAAAAAAACATAATTGTAGAATTGTAGAATTGTACAATTGATGAAAACTTATTATTTTGTGGTATTGGTAAAAAAAACATCAAAAAGTATTCTTCAATAGATCTGTTAACCTTGTTAAGACGATAATTCAAGAAAATTTTAAGATATCAACTTGAAATGTGTAACACCTCATAGAGGAAACTGGAGCTTATTAGAGTTTGATTAGATAATTGCTTAAGACCTTTGAAGATTAATAAGGGTTTTTAATAATGGGGGAAACACTTTAGTTTACGAGTTTAAACGAGGGGGTTAGTAACTTTTATGCTATTAATTATAATTTTCAACATAGTGTATTGAGCTTCGCGGTGTTGAATTTACAATCGAGGTAAATAATATAATTTTAATATGCAATCTAAATACTTTTACATTGAAACCGAGTACCTTTTCTCTTATAAAATAAGTCTGAGTTAATTAATTAATAATACTTTCTATTACTTATGCATATTTCAACATTATTGCTTTGTTTAGGAAACCCAGGAAACAGAACATTACTGGGTGTTGTGCATGGACTAGGTATTAGTTGCATATCACACGAGACAATTAACGCGGTTGGACTAGAAAGACGGTGCTTTAACCCAGCTACCCGTGCTCTACAAATCGACATGTATATGATTCATATAAAATACCTACAGAACTATAAATATAATTTGTATACCATAGAAAAATCAAAACTTACTTATCATAAATACAACAGTTTTATACACGAAAATAACTGGTCAACTTTTGCACGTTTGCCATATTTCATTATGAAATTTACTGATTTTGGTAAAAATTTATCGCTAAACAGAACGTATAGTATAGTGTTCCAAGAATGAATGAATTGTTTCCCGAATTGGCTTTGAATCGTTCTTAAAGTTCCAGGATTTTACAAGAATGTTTAATTCTGAACCAGTTTAAAGTGTTAAATAACCACACTTATTTGTTTTGTTGTAAATGTATTAGTAATGTAATATGCCAGAGATTTGCTTACCTTACAATCCATCCATTTTCCAGTTTAAATATATTATGGCATTAAAAGACCAATGTTTTCTAACAGGGGTTTTATTTTGTGATTTTATAGGTTAGGATTATCAAACAAAATTCTCAACCTGTTCTAAATCGTTCCAACATTACCTAATCAAGTCGATTTTAGAACTATAAGTTCGCGCAAGAATTCTAAGCAGTTATGAATTCCGTTCTGAACTCCTTTTAATTTTCTGTTGGAACAGCCGTTATATTACACTATTCAACGCATTGTGTATAACGGAGGTTGTACAACAACTCCAGCCATCACAGGATGTCTGCAATCAAATCAACCTGAGGCAACCCTCATCACACGCTACACGAGATGCCTATGTGTTGCGTTGCTTATTCATTGGTTATATAATATGTATTTACCCAATGAAAGTTGAAATGGGAAAATCGATAATAGGCTTGTTGCCGCTTGTTGTCGATAATAGACCTGTTCGAGGATTTTTTCCAAATTTTTTTTGTTTCATATTTACTGAATTTATTCCATACTTTAGGCGCGCACTGTATATTCAAATTTATTTATTTTTTTACTCGGTATTTAAAACTTTATTTCATTTGATAATCATAAGAAACATATAATAATGCCTACCTTTATTTAGCTGTTAATGTACAACTTGCAATAAAGTATTTTTATCTATTTTAAGCACTCAAAAGTGGAACGATCGTATGTGAAAAGTAATCGGTTTGATTACAGTTACTCTGTTAAAAAAAGTGATTACTGATTGCTAATTAGTCGTAATGATAACTTTTATTAAGATTATTCATCCGACAGCAATAACAGTTAGCAGTAGTTTAACAGCTTGTTATATGAGGACAGGATAGTAACACGCCATTAATATTGCAGAGAATCGATTTAACTAAGATTTGATTTGGCCTCTTTCTTGTCTCCTATATCTCTTACAAACCCATTTCAGAGCGGTAAATCATTTGAGCATAGGTTTTGCATACTACCTACTTTAATAGTATAGAGGAAAGAAAATACATAAATTCAAATTAAAAATAACAAAAGAATGTCGAATGTTCTGCAAATAATAATTTCCATATTTTTTGCGTAATCCAGATGTCTCACTTTTTAATATCTTAAAAACTAGAGACTCTCATAAGTATATATGTATGTACATATGCTTATACATCTGATACTGACAAAAAAATGAAAGTTGAAACGAAAAAAAAAAAAAACAGATTTTCAAAAAAATATCTGTAATCTAACAAACTACATCTTTTAAAAAATACGAGGTGTGTAAATTAAGTAATGAGACTGGCAACGTAGCGCTCGATCTAGCAAGACTGCGGAGACAGAACTTGGAACGGCGGTAGGTTAACATGTAATGCACCTTCAGTACAAGTTTGAACTTGTCAGAGTCATTTGTTTGTTCTTTGTGACTGTTTTCGTAAACCGTTTTTATTTCTAGTGCGTTTTAAAAATGAGTGGCATTAATTTTGAGCAACGGTGTGCAATCAGGTTTTGCTTCAGACTTGGATACAGTGCAACGGATACTTTTGCAAAAATTCAACACGCCTATGGAAACACTGTTTTTTCAAGAGTCCAAGTTTTTGGTGGTTTAAGGCATTCTTAGAAGGAAGACAGTCGACTGAAGATGAACCACGCAGCGGAAGGCCTTCATCTTAAAGAACCGATGAAAATGTCAATAGAATACGGGATCTTGTGCGTTCAGATCGTCGGTTGACGACTAGTATGATTGGGGAACAGTTAACTTTGAATCACACCACCGCTCATCAGATTTTGCCTAACGAATTGGGAATGTGAAAAATCTGCGCAAAAATGGTTCCAAAAAAATCTTTCGTAGGAACAAAAGGACATCAGTAGAGAAAGGTGTCTTTACTTTTTGGAATCGGTTGTTTGAGACTTGGGTGTTTGAGTACGACCCGGAAACCAAGCGCCAAAGCACGGAATGGCACACCTCAAGCTCTCCAAGATCCAAAAAAGCAAGAACGAGTAAGTCGAAGATCAAGTGCATGTTGATTTGCTTTTTTTGATAGCCAGGGAATTGTTCGCAATGAGTTTGTGTCTCCAGGCCAAACATTAAAACTTTTACAGAGAGGTTCTTGAAAAACTTCGAAAAAGGGTCATGCGTGTGAGACCAAACATCAAGAACAACTGGAAGTTGCACCACGATAATGCGCCTTGTCACAAGCCATTTCAGTAAACGAATTTTTAGCCAGTAAAAATATTCCTGTGCCTCCTCAACCTCCTTATTCGCCTGACTTGAGTCCTTGACGTCACCTCAAGGGACGTCATTTTGGGACCATAGAAAACATTTAAACGGCTGTAACCGACCAAGGGCTATTTCAGTAAGTATATGAGGTCCAGAACTCCTATGAGGAATGGAAGAACCGTTTTCAGCGGTGTGGGGCTTCTCTAAGAAGTTATTTTGAAGGAGATAATACTGAATTGTAATTCTATTCGAATAAAAATATTTAAAATTATTGTTAGTCTTATTAGTTCATTTACACACCTCGTAGCTAAAACAAGGGTAATTTAAACTTCATTAGGCAATGATGTGTTATTTCTCTCTTTTTTTAAAACTAAGAATAAAATATTAAATTAAAAAAAAGATATTTCGTATATACCTTTTTGTAGTTAGTTTCTTCCGTTTTGCAGACATTTTTTCCAACAATTTTCTAACACCTTTTACTTTCTCGTAAATCAAATATCAACAAAATTTGTCTTCACAAGTATCCATTTCTTATGCCTATTTTTGCGTCAATATTTAGAGTACCTACTTACCTTTCATAAGTATTGTTGAGTTGTTCCAATTTATCCGCAAGTACCGTCGCAGAGGTATGTGAGCACTCTCTCAAAAATATTAAAACGGTACCAGATAACTGGTTCACTTCCTCTTGGAGAGGTTTAAGGGACTCTGCTTCCGATTGCAGCTCCTGAAACAAATTTTTGCTCAATCAACATTTCTTTAAACGTTCTCTATATATTTTTGGAGATAACTGATTAAAGATTAAATTCAAATTTTTTTATACAACACAAAATCAGACTTAGTTATTTATTACTATTTTATCTGATTTAGCAATTGCTCTAATTGGAAGGTTAACACACAAACAAACATAGTTTTCACCCAAAATCAGGACGCTTCAGAACATTTTAGACCTAGTTAAGCCATTTCTTTAAAACTGATTTCATCGACATACATATTATTCATATGCACATATGTATGTACATACGTCCACTTCATTACGGATGTGGATGTAATATTTTTCAGTCCCTTTTTTCGAAAATTGTTTTCTGCATTGTCCTTTTATCTCATTTTATCCAGTTTCTGTCAACATAATCTTTTTGATAGATGTGGCAATATAAGCGTGGTTGCTAATGACGCACAGAATGATAAGGAAGTAAGTTTACAGACTAAAAACAAAACAGAATCGATAAAAGTTGTTTGTCGAAAAATAAATCATACATTTTTAGATCGACGAAAATAATATATCTACCCAGAATGTTGCTGCAAGGATTCTTGCGCAGCGTTTTTCATCTTCACATCCACTGAATAGAACTACGGGGTGACACAGGGGACACAACAGCCTCTAATTTCTTTATTCATCAATATAAAATTGAAATAAGTGAAATTTATAGGAGTTATGTAACTATTGATAAGAAACCTAACTGACATTATTTTATATAAGAAAGTTAGGTCGACTTCTGGTTAAACCTGAAATTATAAATAATGTGTTCTGTCTGTTCCTGGGTTAAAAAAACATATAACTTCTATAAATTTCAAAATTTTATACAATAAAAGATTGTGATCTCTTCTGTCTCACCCAATTAATGAAACAATTTTGAAAATGTGACTAAGCGTAAAATGTTCTAAAATGTTAATTTTTAGGTCTTCAGAATCTTTGATTGGAGAATATTTAGTGAATTTCAAGGAATTCAAATATAACTTTCTGAAATTTATACTAATAACTTTGAGATTTAATACAAAGAGGTGGACAAATTGGACGTGAACTAATCATTCCTTAGAAGTGATTTTAATTCCTGAAACATCTGTTGCAACAAATATCATTTGAAAACACGAAGAAATAACTAAAGAAGAAATAAATAAGTATTACTATTATAGAATAGTATTTTGTATTTTCATTTTAGGAGTGTTTCTAACAGAGACAAAAATAGACATTTTGGAAGTGTCTTCCTCAGTTAGTATCCTCAATACCCAAAATTTAAGTAAGGAGGAAATCATGACAATAGTCACGGATAAAAAAAGTTTTGTTGGAATCTTAAACTGATGTAGTTTGCAAGATAATGAGTTCTTTCAAAGGCAATGGGAAGGTCATAAATGTCTGAACGCGCCGAGGTATTTTCTTTAACAAAAACAATATAACATATAAGACAAAGCCAGGGTGATTGATCGAAACCATTCGTTAAAAGTATTAGGGCTTGCAGAAGCTTGTGATTTTTTAAATTCTAGATTAGGCCTATGACGAACTTGAAAGTATTTTCAAACTAGCCGTATTTCCGGTTATACCGGAAGTCACCACCTACTTTCTAATTTTAAATGGAATGGGGCCTTTTTTATTGCAAATTCTACGCATTATTTCATGTTGACTTTCTTGAGGTTTCGCAATGTCTTTTACCGTTTTTGAGTTATTTCGGTTTTTTTTGAAATTTTGGTCATTAACACCATAACATTTGAAATTTGTAGCTGTCATTTTAGGAAATAAACTGATCGGTGTCGGCACTGTGGTTAGTAGAATCATTGGACTTTGTAACAATGTTTTTATTATTGCTCAGTTATCTACAGGGTGTTTAAAATAGACCCTCCATTTAGCACAACTTCAAACCATCAAAACTCGATTTTCTTAAACACAATGCCCAATGTTACTTTAAACTTTGGTGTAGAATTAA
Source organism: Aromia moschata (assembly GCA_029963805.1). Lineage (NCBI taxonomy): Eukaryota > Metazoa > Arthropoda > Insecta > Coleoptera > Cerambycidae > Aromia > Aromia moschata. Next base: position 328,991 of record JAPWTK010000404.1, on the reverse strand, counting down.
ATTCTACGTCGATCTGTTTTACCTCGATCTGTTTTACCATTCCCTATCTTTAATATTTTTTAGTTACTAGGGTTTTTTAAAAACATTGCATATAAGTAATGAAAATTGCTTTTAAGTATGAGGAAATTGCCTGTTAATACTGTCGATCAGTGGTGGTTGGTGATATTTCAGTTAGCCATCCATATCTTGAAAACGACGAATGGGACCCACTTCACTTTTAGATGATGACTATACACCTCTTACAGAAAGGATTTTTAGTGAAAAAAAAACGTCAGCAAAGTTTGCGAAAAAGTTCTCAAAAAAAACTGCAGAACACCCCTGGGATCTCAGTAATCTAGAAACAAATATAAAGACAGGTTCTTCGATTTGTTACAACATATTTTTTTTTTAAGATATTATGGCCATTTTAATTTTGGGAAACAAAATGTTCCTATAAAATTAAAATTAAAATGGCCATAACGTTTTGAAAAAAAAAAAATTTTTGTAACAAATCGAAAAACATCTTATATTTGTTTCTATACTATGAAAAAAAAATACTACAAATATTCCACAGAGCGTTACTGAGATCCCAGGGTGTTCTGCAGTTTTTTTTGAAAATTCTTTCGCAAATTTTGCTGACGGTTTTTTCACTATAAATCCTTTCTGTATGAGGTCTATAGTCATAACCTAAAAGGTGAAATGGGTCCCATGCGTCGTTTTCAAGATTTGGCTAACTCAAATATCACCAACCGCCACTGCTGTCGATAGATACACATATTATTACGCATATTACATGATAAGGCAAACATTTTCTGAAACCAATGTAAATCATGTGCTTAAAAAAGAAAATTAATAAGGACGTTTTACATAATAGATAGTATAGTATAATGCATCTAAAGATTTCACAATCATACTACGATTTGCTTTTTTGTACCAAGCACCTTAACATTCTTGATTGAGCTTCTGAAGTACAGTGTCTTTTGAACTTGTAACGGATAGATCTGGCGAACTGCTCTTCTTTATTTACATTCCAATTCTTCGTTAGTGTTAATAGGATTTCTAGGATATTATACTTGATTTTTTTAAATGACCCCACACGAAATAGAACTCGAGTGGGGTCAGATCAGCAGATCTAGGTGGCCATCACCGTGATCCAACATCATTAGTTGAATGTTATAGTATATTCGTAAAATATTCCAGGAGCTTCTTCCCCTGTAATACGCTTTGGATGTATTCTGGCAGATTTCACTCCCCCAAACTGTAAAAAGTTCGCTTCTACCCATTTTATGTTTGTTGATCGGTGGTAAATTACGATACCTGTTATTGAATACACGATAAGTTCTACAAATAGTCTTGTAACACTCCCCGTGAATAAAAAAGTTCAAAAATCTGTTTTTTGAACTTAATTCATTTAAAACAAACGATTTTACGTGACTTCTATGCAAATTTAAATAAAAAAACCTAATAACTAAAAAAAATATTAAAGACAGGTATAGGGAATGGTAATATTTCTGCATCACAGTATAAAGTAAAATATAGTGCATTATATTTATTTTAAGAAATTATGTATCGAGTTTTGGTGGTTTAAAGTTAACCTGAATGTTATGAGTTAAATCTGGTATAACCGGAAGTGCAGCTGTCTTGAAAATATTTTCATCAAGTTCGTCATGGGCCTATTAACTTAAGTCCAAATTTCCAAAAATCACAAGCTTCTGCAAGCCCTAATACCTTTAATGAATGCTTAAGATCAATCACCTTACACATATTATTAATCGAATTACCCTCTTAAATTAGGAAGGACGACTCACCTCGACAGTCTTTTTTTGTAGAAATCACATGGTCCTTGTTTCTGATGATATAATCGATATGTTTCGCTCTCTCTTCTATTCCCGTCAGCAGGCTCTCGAAATTCTGCCACCGACCCTCGAACGTCTCCCAGACCTGGGCCAACCCCGTCAAAGTGTCCCTCCTATTCTCCAAATCCGACACCAAGGTGGTCCACTCATTCGTGACCTTGTCGCTTTGCGTCTGGATGTTCTCTCTGTTGCGCTGATCTGCCTGCTTGGTGATCTCGTTGACGCGTTCCAAGAGGAGGTCTAGTTCCAGTTGTTGATTCTGCAACAGGAAGACGGTATTGTATTACAAAGAGTGTTATTCTGTTGCAAAGATATTTAGTAAGGACGAAAAAAACAAAGTTGGCAAACAATGATTTCCAAACACTGAAATCGTTTAAAAAACTTATTAACGACAGAAACAGTTTGAATGGTTATACAAGGTGTGTTAATTAAGTAATGAGACTGGCAACGTAGCGCCCGATCTAGCAACATTGCGGAGACGGGATTTGGAAGGGCGGTAGGTTAACATGTAATGCACCTTCAGTACAAGTTTGAACTTGTTAGAGTTATTTGTTTGTTCTTTGCGACTGTTTTCGTAACCCGTTTTTTTCTAGTGCGTTTTAAAAATGAGTGACATTAATTTTGAGCAACGGTGTGCTATCATGTTTCACTTCAGACTTGGCCACAGCGTAACGGATACTTTTGCAAAACTTCAACACACCTACAGAGACAGTGTTTTTTCAAGAGCCCAGGTTTTTCGGTGGTTTAAGGCATTTTCAGAAGGAAGAGAGTCGATTGAAGATGAACCACGCAGCGGAAGGCCTTTATGTTCAAGAACCGATGAATATGTCGATATAATACGAGATCTTGTGCATTCTGATCATCGATTGACGATAAGAATGATCGAGGAAAAATTAAATTTGAATCCGAACATCAAGAACAACGGGATGGAGTAAAACATTCCTGTGGCTTCTCAGCCTCCTTATTCACCCGACTTGAGTCCTTGTGACTTTTTTCTCTTCCGGAGATTGAACAATCACTTCTAGGGACGTTATTTTGGAACTATAGAAAACATTCAAAAGGCTGTAACCGACCAGCTGATGGGTATTCCAGTATATGAGTCCCAGCACTGCTATGAGGAATGGAAGAACCGTCTCCAGCGCTGTGTGGCTTCCCAAGGAAGTTATTTTGAAGGAGACACTACTGAATTGTAATTCTATTCGAAAGTCTCATTACTTAATTTACACCTCGTAATTTAAAAATGAAATTTGGTATGGTAGATGATAAACATCATCTACCTCCATCAGTACACGAATTAAAGGTGGCCAGTAAGGGTTTAGTTTGTTATTCTGAATATATTTATAATGTATGAGAGAAAATTCTTAATAACTAAAATAAATGTTTCAGTGTTTAAAAATTTACATATATCGAGACATCCAAAAAAAAAACGTCATCAACTCTAGCTATGAACGAGAGAGATGGAAATAGCGGTCATGTCTTAAGCTTTTCGGTTATGTCAAACTTTTGACAAGTGACTGTCACAATTTGTAAAATAAACAATCTGTCATATGATGTGACAATCTTGACAAGTACATAAGGTTATAAATTCGATCAAGAATAGAAATACGTCTTTTTTTTCTCGGCCAACTTTGATGACGTTTTTTTTTGGATGTCTCCATATTATATATTGAACACGGAATATGAGGATTTTAAATGTACAATAATATATAGGGTGTCCCATTTGCCAATCAGAAGTTATATAAATGACATTTATAGGTCAAAAGTTGGAATTGCTTATGAATATAAGATATTGATAATTTAAAATATTAGTCTCAATAAATAAAGAAAAAAAAGGGAGTGTAGTATAATTATTCTGTCACCAGTATACAATATCGGTCCATCAATTGAAGAAAATAAATTATTATTATTTTAGAAAGGTTAGAAATTTGACGAATATTCCCAAATTCTGAATTGCAGTATAGTTACTTCATTCAATTGTTATAAGAAAAGCGTCACAGATATTTTTGAAAATGTTTCATTGACATTTTATGTTAGGAATTTTTATTCGTCTAATAGAATTTCTTATCATTACGCATATTTATATTTGTAAATAATAATGTTGTGCCATTTAAGTGTGGAGATAACACGACCTGATGCGCTGATAAGATATCGCAAGCTTTGATTACAAATAAATAACCTGATGCCCTTCTTCGAGAAAATAGATTAATTCTATTTTGCGAGGTGACGGATTCACCTTTTAAAATTACACTTTTTTTAAAATACATATTCCGTAAATTGTCAGAGCAAAAAGTACAATCAATTTAATTATGTTCCTAAAATTTTTTTACGCTGTTGGAAAGTCAGCAATGTTTTTGTTTTCAAAGCCATCTAATATGCAGGTGGATTAAAATCAGGTCCTATTTGTGTCATTTACGGGTATTTTATGTTTTTCTTGAGAATGTTTAAGTCGCATAGAAGTGTGTGATATCAAAGTGTTAGTAACAAAATTTGTTGTAGTAAACACGAGTTTTCTTTCTTCTTCTCATTCTAACTTAATTGACGACTTTTAAGATAATAATTTCTCGTCAATTTGAAATATTGCTATACCATTTAAATTTACTAACCGTAAATTCTCCCAAATGAAATATGATATGAAATGCATAGGAGCAAAGCCAACCATTGTTTTGGATTATATTTTTTCTTTACATAAACTTGTGCGTCTTACTTCTTCAAATGCAATTTATTCTTTGTTAGAGTATAAAGTTGCTAACTTAAACAACATGTATTATGTAATATCATCTAAATGAACAATTTGTTAATTTTCAAAACAAAATCCGTAAGTTAACACTAAGGGAAGTCTTAGAATGAAACATCAAAGATAAGTAGAAGAAACTTTGAACAGTAAAAGGGAAAGTCACCGAGATAAGAAAAAATGCCCTCAAACTTAACCGTAACATAGTTGGCTAGTTGCCCATGAGGAAGAAAGCCTTTTTTATTAAAGTTTTAAACTCCCACATTATGCTTATTCCTGCCTTGTGTTTAATGGTTTTTTCTTATTTTTTTAAATAAATCAGTGTATTTACAATGAAAAGATAGGAATATGAGACAATTGTAAGAAGTATACGTAGAATATTATCGTTTTCACTAAATACAAAATTAATACGAATTTTAACAATTTTCAAAATCAGAATGAACTCGTAGTAATACCATTTTTACATCGAATCGAAATTACAAAAAAAGCCCTATTAGTGGTAAGCAATGTGGTAGGTAGTATTAGGTGATATCAGTGGTAGATAACGGTAGAGTTGCTATAGCAACCGGTAGATAAAATCAAGCGGTATGTTCCAATGTAGACATTTAAAAAAATATATTATGTAAGACAGGTATAAGGAATTTGCAGATACAGAATGCACAGATACAGAATTTAATTCGGCATCAAAACACGAAATAAAAAATGGGACACTATAAGATATTTGTATACTCTATTTTAAACAATCTGTACTTTATTGAGAAATAGCTAAGAATGCATCGTTGCAAAGCTTAAGGGTCATTTCGATAATAGAGCCAACACCTACATTTGTATGTCCCATCATAATCGTTCAAGTAATAATTTCAACCGGTATGCTGGTAACGAAGTAAATTTCAAAAAAAGCTACTGTATTGTAAAATATATATGGAGGTAATTAAAAAAATCTTTCGGTATAACCGGAAGTACAGATATGATAAATATTTTATCTATATTGTTTATGAGTTGTCCAAGACATGATTTACTTGCATCTATAAAATTTTGTCTAATTCAAAAATTTTGTATAAGGTATAATGAGTTCAGTTAATCACCTACACATATAGAGCATCTGTTTCTCCCAATAAGAATTATCCAAATTATGTCCATCCTTTTCCAGATAATATCTGTTATTTGTTTTTTTTTTATATACTGGGTGTCTCAGCTTTTAGTTTACAGACTTTATCTGTTCACCCAGGATAGTTAGCAAAAACATTTATATATAAAAGTTACTTGAATTCATGAGGGCTATAAAAAGACATATTCCGTTTGACATGTGCTAGTGACCTTGAGGTTATGTCAGTGTCAATATAAGTTTTTTAAATACAACACCCTGTATTTTTCGACATTTTTGTATTTACCGAACAATTCTACACATATTTCATGTAACATACCCTATACCTATCTTCAACCGTTTTCGAGATTTTCAAAGTCAAACTGCTATTATTTTACAATACAAAGAATTTTCAGTTTGCCTTGTCAGTTTTGAAACAATTGAGAGGCATTGTTAAAAGTAATTTTAATCAGATCAATGGGATATTTCAGTAATTATAAGCAATTAGTTTAATACATTTTCAGCTTCTTAAAGGCGTATTAATCCTCTATTGCATATTGCTACATATCAATGTTTGACTTTGAAAATCTCGAAAACGTTTGAAGATAGGTATAGGGTATGTTACATGAAATATGTGTAGAATTGTTCGCTAAATACAAAAATGTCGAGAAATACGGGGTGTTGTATTTAAAAAACTTATATTGACACTGGCATAACCTCAAGGTCACTAGCACATGTCAAACGGAATATGTCATTTTATAGCCCTCATGAATTCAAGCAACATTTATATATAAAGTTTTTTGCTAACTATCCTGGGTGAGCAGATAAAGTCTGTAAACTAAAAGCTGAGACACCCTGTATATCTAGTAAATCTAAATTTGATTATTCTCTCATACCTCTTGTGGGCAGTGTTTTTATTTATCTTTGTATAAATATTTGTGAAACTGACATAATGGTTATGTCAGACTTGTTATTAGTTTTTAATTACATTATATTCGATTTGTATATAATTGAAACACGTCTAATGTAATACAACCTATCCCTTGAACCAGTTGTCATGGGAAATCTCGAAAATGGGCGTAACCAAATTTATGAGTCGCCCACGGCAGAAATCATGACATTCCGTCACAGAAACCATTACACATTAAGATTATCGCTAATTATGAGCACTTCTACTGGTCGACTTAATAATCATTAATAATTCAATTAATAATATAATCAAACTATTTAAGTTTATTCCTGATATAAAATATATTGAAAATTTTATACCACCCGCATTTAATGATTCAGCAGAGTGTTGTGTTTGTGACAGATACTCAATATTATAGTTTAAGCATGGGTGGTAGAATCTTATGTACATATGTATTATTTCTAACAGAAAAAATATATTATGCCAAATAAAATACTATATTTCGACTCCTCTACGTGGATGTGGAGGTAATTATCATTTTGAATGACTCAGTCGATATTAAAAACTAGGCAAAAAAAAGGTAACGTAACTGTGTAATGTACATGATTTATTTTATATTTTATTTCTCATATTTTGCTTTTATGCAACGCTATATAAAAAACGTAATAACCATTTTCGTAGATACGTAATTTTCCCCAGCATTATTCAGAATAGTTTTCTCATTTACCTATCAAATAATAGTCCCATATGCGACGGATTAGTTTCGTTCTTAATATGAAACGGTCATTAGTATACAGTTTGTCCCAAATTGGTTGTCACAGTAACTATAATATCCAATATAGGGTCCATAAGAAAAATAAAAATTGATGATGTTATCTCAGAAACAAATGACAACAGACATATGTTGACATCGTCAGCGAAATCATCTTAATAGAGTGCCCTAGAATGTACGCGCTAAAATATCACAAATGTAGTAATTAAAGATATGGGACATTCTATAAAACGCACTATCTCAGTTTTTTGGAATTATCTCGAAAATAAGAGGGAGGTTGGATTAAAAAAAAGTTGAAGAGGTAATAACATTCTCTAAATATTTGTCTATTTAACCATATTTCTATCTCCAACAATAACGACGCCACCAATGACGACGACAACATTTTTTTCATTTGCAAAATTATCTACAGCTAACGAATAATTATGACACTAACTATAATTCACTAGCCTAGAAACGATATGCATAGACTGCATAGAAATTATGTTGATTTATGCTAACCTACCTGTTTATTCATTTTTATACGTACTAATAGAAATTTTAATACTCATTGTAGCTTCCAAAAATCCAGTTCTTGTCATCCTACTATAATTTACATTCACTGCCACATTTAGTGTCTATATCAATAGTAGTAGTAGAGGTATATTTAATTAGCCATACTAAATATTCTGGGTGTCTTAGATCATAATCTGACTAATTTTAAACAATCAAAATTAGACCTCTAAAACATGTATACAGGTATTCTGAGAATTTAATGTATCTGACGCATACTTCATATGTTCAATATTCTATATTTCATAAGTTTATTTCATTTAAATTCATATCGTTTTCATTACAGAAAATTCCAGATCTTAATACTACCAATTTTTAGTTCAATGAAGCAAATCGAAATAAATATTAGAAGAGGTTACACAATTAAGCTACAATTAAGTTGTTTCTTTATTCATCGACATCAAAGAATTGATCAACAATGAATCAATCCAGTAATTGATTGATTAAAATTGAACTAATCAAGCTCTTTCCTCAAGTAATACCTTAAATAATTTTCTAGTTTCAAAAAATATTTTCTAGCTTTATAATAGATATTTTGTTTTCAAATGTCTATTCAAAGAAAAAAACTTATAATATAACACAGGACCAAATTAATAGTGATCATTATGAACTATGTAATATTAATACTGTTTGAGCAAGTAATTGTAAAAATATAATAAATATCAATTACATTCAATGATCTGCGTTTTACAACTAAAATTTCATTCTATCAAATTTGATGTTTTATGCATATTTCAGGGCCAATGCTAATTGAGAATTGTGAAAACTTGTAGACCATTATTTATAAGTTTTACAAAAAAAAATTAACAAGTACATAATAAAGCAGGTAGTTTTGTTAATAAACTTTTTTTAATATTATAGTAAATTGTTTAAATTATGAACTAAGAAAATTAGTTCAGGGTAATTTATTTTGGTAAATTTGTAATATCAAAATAGCATTAATGGGTTAAATATTTATATGTACCTAAAAGCTGGCGTCTATATTATGGAACTTTTACGAGTATGTGTCCTATAAATATATATTAACACCTACTAATTAATAGCAGTATTATCTACTAACAATGATAATTAATAAAATTAGTATTACACTGTTAAAATAAAATATGCACATAATGCTTAACTCTACTTAACTAATAGAATTTATTTTCAAGGTCTTGCTTTTAATACAATAGCTAGTGGTTGATGTTGAATATAGCACACAACCCTTGTTAAGATCGTTCAATTAATTTTTTCGATTTCACCAGGTTTTATTTAAAAAAAATTCTCAAATTGCCTCTGGAATTACCAATTTAAAAATGACAAAATTCTTATTATTTAAAAATACACACATGTATATAAACTGGTCGTCAAATTTAGCGTAACACTTATTAGCTCCATTTGCGTTCTATTCTGGTTGCTGTTTTAAATTTCGGTAGTCTCTAGGATTGATTTTAATGCCCAGAAGTCGCTAAATTGTGACTAAAACGGTTCGCCGTTCACACTTCAAAAACCAACCCCATGTCGAAAAATGAATTCACAAGATTTTGACGGCAATTCAAAGACTTACGAGATAATAATAATAATAATAATAATAATAATAATAATAATAATAATAATAATAATAATAATAAATAATAATAATAATAATAATAATAATAATAATAATAATAATAATAATAATAATAATAATAATAATAATAATAATAATAATAATAATAATAATAATAATAATAATAATAATAATAATAATAATAATAATAATAATAATAATAATAATAATAATAATAATAATAATAATAATAATAATAATAATAATAATAATAATAATAATAATAATAATAATAATAATAATAATAATAATAATAATAATAATAATAATAATAATAATAATAATAATAATAATAATAATAATAATAATAATAATAATAATAATAATAATAATAATAATAATAATAATAATAATAATAATAATAATAATAATAATAATAATAATAATAATAATAATAATAATAATAATAATAATAATAATAATAATAATAATAATAATAATAATAATAATAATAATAATAATAATAATAATAATAATAATAATAATAATAATAATAATAATAATAATAATAATAATAATAATAATAATAATAATAATAATAATAATAATAATAATAATAATAATAATAATAATAATAATAATAATAATAATAATAATAATAATAATAATAATAATAATAATAATAATAATAAGTCACCACCTAACTTTGTTATTTTAAATGGAACACCCTATATATTTTTACATTTTTTGATTCATCGTTTAATTCTAGGGCGACTTTGTCAAGGGCTCCCTATACCTATCTCTTATAGTTTTTGAGATATTCAACTTTGAAAAAAATGACGATTTCAGCTCTTTGAATGAGGCCCAATAGCATTTAAACCATAAAAGATAGAAACCTGCGGTTTGGACGATTAGATTTAGCACGAATTACCCTATCTTTTTCACTATGGGCAAAATGGATACGTTATTCAGAACCGGAAATATCGGACCCTACATTTGACAATTTTAAAACGTGAATACTATTTTTTTTTCAAATGGCATGACCCATATTAAATAGTGCCGTTGGATGCGAAATTAAATGCCCTTTCTACTGATATCGGGTTATCAATACTTATCTCCAACAGTTTTCCAAGAATATTCGATTCTTTCTAAAGTTTGCAAAAATCTGATGTCTACAGCGTCACGTAGGCGTTGCAATTGCGTTGCTTATTGCACTATTTGACGTATAAGCCAAACTAAACGTCACTTTAGGGTTGACTAGATTTGACTTGTTATTTTACTGTGAATACGTGGTAAAGTGTATCACAACATTTGTGGATCAATGTCTCTGACGCAGGAAGAAATGGCTGATATGGTTTTTGTTCTTGGTGCTTGCCACCGAAATCCGTTATTGGCATCAAGAGTTTATGCACAACGCTATCCGGACATTCTTTTCAAAAACGAATCCACGTGTGTATTAACCAAAACGGAGAATATTTTGAGCAGTCGTTGTAAATCAACAGGCTAAGTTTATGTAGCCTTTTCTTGATTGTGTGCCCTGTCTTTGTTTGAATTTCGTTTCACTTGTGTTCTATTTTAGTTGTTGTTAGTGGTTTAGTTTTGTTTCATAAACCACTTTTTAAACATCATTTTGAGCAGTTGTTGTCATTCAGAAGGCTAAGTTTATGTCGTTTTTTCTTGATTGTGGAGTTTCATTCCATTTGCGTTCTATTAATTGATGTTAGTGATTTATTTTTGTTTGCTAAACCACTTTTTAAACATGCCAGTAAGTATTATTACTGCCAGTCCCAAGCCTGACAAAATGTGAAGAAAAAGTGATTTTGCAACGCCTACGTGACGCTGTAGACATCCGATTTTTGCAAACTTTAGAAAGAATCGAATATTCTTGGAAAACTGTTGGAGATAAGTATTGATAACCCGATATCAGTAGAAAGGGCATTTAATTTCGCATCCAACGGCACTATTTAATATGGGTCATGCCATTTGAAAAAAAAATAGTATTCACGTTTTAAAATTGTCAAATGTAGGGTCCGATATTTCCGGCTCTGAATAACGTATCCATGTTGCCCATAGTGAAAAAGATAGAGTACTTCGTGCTAAATCTAATCGTCCAAACCGCAGGTTTATATCTTTTATGGTTTAAATGCTATTGGGCCTCATTCAAAGAGCTGAAATCGTCATTTTTTTTCAAAGACAGTTGAATATCTCAAAAACTATAAGAGATAGGAATAGGGAATCCTTAACAAAGTCGAACTAGAATTAAACGGGGAATCAAAAAATGTAAAAATATACAGGGTGTTCCATTTAAAATAACAAAGTTAGGTGGCGTGCAGAATAAACGGAGCACCCTATATAATTCAAAATATTTTCCTCATATGCACAATTATTCCAGACAACTACCACCCAAAGCACTTTTTTGTTAAATTTCTAATTACAGAGTTATGGATGAATCCGCCTTAAGTGAAACACCCTGTATATAGATAAGTAAAACAGAAAAATTTCATGAAAATGCTGTTCAGTTCAGTCATATGTTTTATCTCAGTATCATGTCATATTTAAATAACATTTTTTTTTATTTTGTATCGTTTAAATGTTCATTATAAAAAACATAAAAAAAATCATCATGTATTGCTTTACATTATTTTTTGAGGATTCATTTTAAAAATTAACGTATATACCAACCACAAACAATATTTGTATATATACATATGGGTATGTATCTTAAGACAGATCGTATAGAAAATTATGTATGTCTGTAGCTATAGAAAAACGTGCAAAAAGGGGTAAAGTGAAATATATGGTGGATGCGAGGGTAACAATATATTACCCAGTAAAAAAGCGGTATTTATTTGGTCCTGTATATTTTAATATACCCCATTTATAAAATCACCATCAAAATTCATAATAATATTACGACAGCTCGATCCAAATACTTTTTGTTCGTATATACCTGCCATTAGATGAAAATTTCTGTCTGCGTTGAGAATACAAATTGATAAAGAAAAACCTATGCTAAAATATCCTGAATATGGAAAATGTGTCGCAACGTCTACTTTTTTAACAACTGTTTTACCCTTTGGATCTCTTTCCAACACACTCTATTTCGTTAATTTATTCAGAACAAAACTGACTTACTCAAGGAAATTTGTCTACTTTGTGTAAGGATACATTCTAAAAAAAATAATAATAATTTTATTGTAATAAATATCATGAAAATACATTTTAGTAAATTTTGATAAAAAATGACTGTTGATTTTAATATTATTAGGTATATCGTTAAAATAGTGCTACATTAAATAGAACAGACATTAACGACCGATTATCGACTCGAAAATAATCAGCCGGTTAGTATTTCGTAACAGGAACCTTATTTAATCGGTTTTTACCTTAAACATCAAAAGTGTCGTTTGAAATCCTCAGTAAGATACACGTAAATAATACACACTGTAATAAATGCATAGAAATAATCTAAACTTTCACGAAAACTAATTTGATGACTAGCAGAAAGTCAGTCTGTTCTCGCGTACGTCGTGGTATCACGAAGATCGCGAATATACTATTTTTTATGGAATACAGAGTGTCCTTGGAGATTGTGTATAAGTGCATATGGTATACATCGATGTAGGATAGTGATATATGTATGTATGTAAGCTGTTTAAAAATAGAATGACATCATCTCCTTTGCGGTGTTTACCTTCAATATTTGGTTGCCTATTTTTGATTAATTTAAATTCGATTAGTGAACTCACAGATAAACCTACAGGGAAAGACAATAATTAATGATTGAAAGCAATACGTTGTGTAATATTCATGTATGTAGACGCTTGTTTTTTATATTCCTAATCACATTATTTTTTATTAATCTGTAACAGTTAGTCAGAGTCAAATGTGAGGCATCTCATTGTCCGCATAGGGCAGCATAATGTCTCGTAAAATTTGTAAATACACGGCCTGTATTTACAAATGAAGTATTTACAACACGAAGCGGACCTATATAACTCTAGTTAGATATACTTCCTGTGAATTTCTAGGAGCGCTGCTATTTTTTTAAAAAAAAAAAAAAAAAAACAGAAAAAAAAAACAACAAAAGGACAAAAAAAAAAAAAAAAAAAAAAAAAAAAAAAAAAAAGAGGAAAAAAAAACAAAAAAAAAAAAAAAAAACAAAGAAAAGGGAGGGGGGGGGGGAGAGGGAGGGGGGGAGAAAAACAACCCCCCCAAACCCCCCCCCCCCCCCCCCCCAAAAAAAAAAAAAAAAAAAAAAAACCCCCCCCCAAAAATTAAAAAAAGAAAGGGGGGGGGGGGGGCCCCGGGCCCCCCCCCCCGGCCTTTTTTTTTCAAAAAAGGAAAAAGGAAAAAAAATTTTTTTTAATGGAACCCTGTATATTTTTGTTTGGTTGAATTAAGTAAAAGACAAATAATTTTGGAGTTGAAACCGGACCTTTTGGGAACACTTCCCGCTTAATTAAAAAGTAATTTTTATATGTTAATTTTCGAACAATCAAGTAGGTAGGATCAATCTTGGCAGGAACAATTTAATAATTTTCTGCATCGGCTTTGTCAGCCTGTTCTAAGCGAAATATCAAAAAAAAGTATATTAAGAGAAGCTGTTTAGCATTAAAAATCAAGGGTGTATGCCAAACTTCAAAACCATCGGTACACTTTTATTTTTGTATATGTTTGCAGATATTTATTCTAGAGATAGAAATTCTTACAAAATCACCCTATACAGTAATAAGTCGATATGATACTAGGCCATGGACGCAAAACAAAATATGTTACCTGTCAAAACGGTTAACTTATATTTATTTTGTGTGTTTAATCTGTCGATGTAATATTTTTTTAATTGGTAGGTAATTCATTCTTTTGAATCATTGAATAATATGCTCAATTCGGAACAAAAAATATACAATATCGTAAAATACCGCGAGAGAGAAAACACATGTTTAATAGCGGTTTTACAAGTATTTAGAGAGGATTCTAACTAGAAACTTAAGTCGGGCAAAAATTAATGATAAAAATAAGTAAATAATAAATAAATGCCATACAGCTATACTTTTTAATTCTGAACAATTTTTCTTGATATGATTTTTCGATATTTCGATTAGAAAAGGCACTTTACCAACACAGATAATAATTAAATTGGTCCTGTCAAGACCCTACTAGATTTTTCGAAAATGAACTTATATTAAAAATTATTTTTTTAATGAAGCGAAACTTGATCCCAAAAGATCGAATTTCAACTCGACAACTATTTGTTTTTTATATCTATTTTTTCATTTATCCTGGGACACACAGTATGTAATTACGAAAAGTGGAGCTTACTTTTAAGTACACTACAAAAGGTGCCAAAATTGTGAAACAAACTTGAATAAATTTTTCAAGGGTTAAAATAGTATTATCACAGCATTAGAAGAACTTCCTTATGCTGTGGTATTGTATCTGGTATGGTGTGCCATGGGCAACATCAATTATAATAAAATTATTTGGTGTTAGATTAATGGCTCGACTGCCGTTTTGTACTCTACGCGTGTAGTTCTGGCTAAAATAATTGTATAAATATACAGAATATTTCATGATAAATTAATAACTCAACTATCACTGAATGATTAGATTATTTAGGAATTTAAAACTCCGATTTGTGTATTTTCTCCCTTCTAATAGATGTATTTGAGGGTGTTTCACTTATTTTTCATTTATGTTTGACATTCAAATATAAATGGAAAAAAAATGGAATAATAGATACACAAAAAATGCGAAAACAATCACTACAATGCAGTGGAATTCTCGTTTTATTACGAACAATATAAATTTTAAAAATATATCACCTTTCCTTATCCTTGTAAAATATAATTGACGCGCAAATGATAAAAACCACAATAAAAATACTAATGGAAACTCTTTTACAGTTCTAAATCAAAAAAATCTGCCAATGAATAAAAATATTTTGTCTGCTAATTACTTTAGATAAATAATTTCTAAGTTCTATGTTCTAAAAATAAGATCTATGGAATATAATAATCAATTCGCAGGCCGTTATTAAAAAAAGAAAACACACAAAATGAAATTATGACACATTAAGTTGACGAGTTTAATTTTAGAAAAAGAGCAATTATCTAGTTCTATATACTCACTTTTGAAATAAAATGTCTATATATGAATACAGAGCGTTCAAGGAAACAATGTTTTGACCTCAAATACTCTTTTTATACTACTGATTTAGAAAGTTGCCAAATTTGAAAATAAGAGGTAAAATGCGTTGAAAGAATGAACTTTAGAATATGTAAATATCTTTATTATTACAGAAATCAACTTGTGCCAATAATTACAATGTTTGCTGATTCTGTTGATTTCAAAATAATGAGTCTTACAAAAAAAATCATCATCTTACATCTATGTAATTAGCGGTTATGTTGAAACTCAACGCGAAACTTTGTTGTCAAACTTTTGACAAGTGGCTGTCACAATTGTAAAATACATATGTATGTAATTACGCCAGTCAATAAGAGCTCGAAAAGGGGGGTGAGTTTATGACACGATTGATACCTGAAATCCGACTACGGGGTACTTTTAAGTTCAGTCCTTAGATGAAAACGTATAGGAATTGGACTAGGAAATAGCTGCACTTTTTTTTAATAACAAATTAGTGAAAAAAAAATGGAGTTTTTTCAGTTTTGCTTGAATATAAGAAGAAAAGCTATTGAAGCAATTACATCACATCCAATAGGAAAGTTGTAGGTAATTCAAAAACCTTTAAAATGAAAATAAAAATCAAGTCAATCGGTGCATTTTCCGCTGAGAAAACTCGGAAAAAACGCAAAAATTACCTTTTCTTAATAAATTCGTAATTCGAGTATTTTTGCATTAGAAGAGTCAATCTTGTGAGAAAATGTAGGTAATATCACGAAAGAATGAGCGTGCAAAAACTGGATTATGTCCGATGAATGTTTTTGCACAATAGTCGAATAAAGTTTTTTACATCGTATTTTGAATATTCCATAACACCCACATAGATTAAATAACATTTTCTCACGGATTCGGAAACTACAGAGTGTAACACCTACAAATCGTCCATTTACTTTGTTTCATTTAAATGCCATTAAATTGGTGTAAAACGCCTCCGAACACCGCGCGAAATTTGTTGGTCGCTGCCGCGTTCCCCTCGCTCCCCCGCCAACTCGCTCGGCAGTCAGCGCACCGCCGAACATTTTGCGCGGTGTTCAGGGCGTTTTTACACCAATTTAATGGCATTTAAATGAAACAAAGTAAATGGAGGAATTGTAGTTTATACAGTTTTAGAATCTGTCGAGAAAAATGTTGATTTAATCTATGGCTGACGTGTTATGGAATTATCAAAATACGATGTAAAAAATCTTTTATTCGACTTTTCAAAAACTATATCTTCATAAATAGTGTTTTCACGCTCATTCTTCGTATGTTCTTACATTCCCACAAGATTGTCTCTTCTAATGCAAAAATACCGAATTTTATTAAGAAAAGGTAATTTTGTTTTTTCGGTTTTCTCAGCGAAAAATGACCGATTGACTTGATTTTTTATTTTAAAGGTTTTTTTGAATTCTCTACAACTTTCCTAGATGCGATGTGTGCTTCAATAACTTTTATAACAAAAACTGAAAAAATCCATTTTTTGCACTAATTTATTATTAAAAAAGATATTTCCTAGTCCAATTCATATACATTTTCATCTAAGGACTGAACTTAATTCCGTAGTCGGATTTCAGTAATCAATCGTGTCATGTCAAAAAGCTGACTTTTGATTGACTGATATTTAGGCTATTGACTGGCCTAAATATCTGTCTCATAATAAGGCAGCCTTGACAATTCAATAAGGTTATAAACCTAAGATTAAGAATAGAAATACGTATTTATTTGCCTCGCCAGCTTTGGTGACTTTTTTGAATGGCTCGTTATTTGTCAGCATATTTAAAAACCATAGAAATTAATTTAAAGGACAGTCTTAGAATTATAAACGTTTTAAAGCTTTCCTGGACAGTACATTCGCATTTAATTGTAGTATAGTTAATAAATGATTAATTAATTTCACAATTCAAAATGGAAATATTCCTAAAAAGTGATCCGCCTTCATTTTTAGCACCATCAAAACTGACTCACCCTTTATAATATTAGCGGCGTGGAATATTGCGTGACGAAATAAAATCACATGGTCTGCTGCGATTTCATAATAAATGTGTCTGGTTTTTCAAGAGAAAAAAACAACACCTGATTCAGAGCATTGTTTTAACGAGATCCTTCTCATTTGGACGAGGTAACACAAGATCACCGTTTTGGACCGATGCACTGAACTCTATGCACTACAGACGACCATAAAGCCGCGAGATTGAAACGAGTTTAGCAGAGCCGGACCCAAAAGCGGAAAGGACGGGCATCGAGAGGAGCGTTTTTTACCCTACAAACCTACAGAATCGACTGCATACGTTGATTCAGTGGCCTAAATAATTATTGTGATTTGAAATAACAGGTGGACACTGATCACGTCGATTGGATTTTCTGTTTTTGCGATAATTGTTGCTGTAAATATTAGAGAAATGCTGTATTTACAGTCCATACAGGGAGATCCAATTCCCCCTCCGGCAACATACAGTGTGACCAATTAAGAACCAAGACACCCCTGCATTTTTTTTTTATTAGTTGATTTGAATGATGTTTGTGTAGAAATGTAGGGCAGAAAAACTACATTTTTGAATAGGATGGCACATTTCATATCTTCAATTCAAAGTTCACTTGAGGTTATTACTAGATACAAAAGGAAGGCTAGAATAACAAAAAAAAAATCAAATGAAACTTGAGAAAATTTTTTTTCAAAAAATATCTGCACGCCCAGAAAATTTTGGAAACAGCTTGAATAATATTTTGAAATATTTTTTTCATATGAATGTGCATATAAAAGCTTTATTCTTTTTATAATTATAATTATAATAGAAAAATTATAATTTTTCTTAAAGTTATAGCCATTATCAAATTTCATTTCTGAGACGAAGAAAATTTATTTTCTGATTAAATGCTGGTTTGAGATTATTAGATTAAATTTCAATTTTTCCGTGACTTTAACAGATCTCGAAAATTTGAAAAAGATACAACAAACAGTAACTCCGTTGTTTTCGGCGTCCTTCAAAATCAGTATATTTCAGTATCAGTGTATACAATTTTATTTAAAAATAATATTATAAATATACAGTGTGTGCTGGGTTTTACTATCAGACACTTTTTGGCGTCTTAAAAATTTGAAGAGTGATTTCGATTCAGCCATGTCTCAAATACTTCTGTAGATAATGGTATAAAAATATTATTTTTATTTGGCTGTACATTTGTACATGTACATTTCATACTTAGCTTTATCGACCTCGTAAAATTATGTCATTTGGAGAAAAACTGTGGCCAAAAATATGGCAAAATTCTTTATACTTACGGAGCAAACTTGTTTACTTGTGACATTCTTTTAAATTAGTACCGAAATTATCTAAATACAAAATTATCTAAATATTTTTCAAAGAAAATTGATATACACGAAATCTTCGATTATTTTAGAATTGTCATTTTCGATTCTTTAAAAAATAATATAGTGGGCCTCGGTTTGTTGTGCTTTACATTTTGACTATTTTTTATGCTCTACTTTTTGACATCAAAATCGTCAAGATAAATAAAATAATTTCAGAGATGCTCTGGTGGGTCATACGGTATATGCATACCTGTTAAGCAGCTTGTATACTCAAATTAAGCTTTGATAATATTGTAGTTTTTATTACATAAATAAACAAATGTTAAATTAATGTTAATTTAACTCTTATTTATTAATGGATGTTAATTTCATACCTACAGCAAAGATTTTACATATGTATATGGATAAAATGATATGGTTATATCTTGACCTATTTTTGAGACCAAGAATCTATGGAACGGGAAATTTTACGCTAGAAACATGGGGAGGGGGGGGGGCGGATTTATCCTAAAGCTAAAGCTGGTATTTTAGTTTGGACACACACAAGAACTATGATTGCCAAATAGTTTCAATAATAGTAATAACCATTATTGTACTGTAATTTAGTTTTTTCTCTTTTTTTATATTTTTATTTCAAAAATGTAATTATATGGCAATAAACTCTCTATCATCTATTCCGATAGGTACTTAGTTAGGTAATAAAACTTAAAGAAGTATGCCTACCAATGTTGCAAACATGTTTAAAAAAAATAATTTGCTCAAGACCCCTGGCCAGTGTATGTAGATTTAAAAACGGCATTTTGGTTTACATAGCTAACAAAGTGGGTAGCAAGTATTGTGGAATAGTCAATGAATAGTGGGGAAAAATGTATGGCGGTCAACAGAAAATATGATTTCGAGAATTGCTTCCACCTCCCTATGTGGAGGTGGAATTCTAATTTTGTGCTTATAAAAATAGCAAACAAAGTTGGTAAGACTTATACCATTTAAAATAAAAGGTTGGTGGAGTACAATTCATAATAAAAGAATAAAAACTGTATTCTTTTATTTAACAGTACCTAATTTTAACTTTTGTATTATTTTGTGCACACTTTTTCTGAAATGCAACTAAACCGGAAATGTAACTAACAGAAGACTGAAATACGATGAAAAAGGAATAAAAACTGTCTTCTTTTATTTGTTTATTGTAACTTTTAATTGTAACTTAATTTAATTGTAACTGTTTAATAATAATTTAATTGTATCTTTTTTATTATTTTGTGCACACTTTTTCTGAAATGTAACTAAATCGGAAATGTAACTAACAGAAGACTGAAATATGATGAAGTAACTCCTACTGAACCTCGTTTGAACCTTCAGCAATTAATGTTTTTTTCTAATACGTCATTGTTCTTCATGTCATCATTAAATAAATACATCACTTCTCAACTACCGCATAAACAATTTCTTCAATAAACTTCATCTTTGAAACAGATTTTACTTTCAAAAAACTATAGTAGGTTTTTTATTGCTTGCGTCGTCTTTTACCACTATGCCCTAAAGCGTCGCCAATTTTTGTTTCTCCTTTGTCCTTATTAAATCAAAAGTAAATTTATATGCAGATGCAAATGTGGATAGCGGTTGAACAAGAAACAACAGCTACCGGCAAGTAAACGGACGGCGTTCCGCTTGGTATAAGTAGGATAGTCTCGACGTCTCGACACTCGACAGAAATAATACGCATTGTAACGGGGCATTCCTTTTTTTTGTTTATATCTAGTCGAGCAGAAATCACGACAGATCAGATTTTAGCAAAAGCGGCATAAAACTATGACCGTTTAAAAGTAAGTGCTCGTAAATAGACATTAGTTGAGTTAGGACTTATAAACTTACAACAGGCAGTAGGGATTTGTATTTACGGTATAAGACCAAATGCAACCAAGTCTAGGAAAATGCAATAATTTTCAGGTCACATGTTCCTGGGCCACACAAGGTCACCAGGTGGCGACGGCCAGGTCGCGGCAGCCAACAAGAGTACACATTTTAAATTGGAAGCACGCAATTGGTCGCGCGCATTTAGCTAACGGGTCGCCGCGATCAAGTGCGCTCTTCCAATATAAAATGTGTACTCTTGTTGGCTGCCGCGACCTGGTGGCCTTGTGTGGTCCGAATGTGACCTGAAAAATTAGACTTAGTTGCATTTGGTCTTATACCGTAAATACAAATCCCTACTGCCTGTTGTATGTTTATAAGTCCTAACCCAACGCATGTCTATATATGGGCACTTCCTTTTAAACGGTCACAGTTTTATGTCGCTTTGCTAAAATCTGATCTGTCTCGATTTCTGCTCGACTAGACATTAACAAAAAAAGGAATGTTCCGTTACAATGCGTATTATTTCTGTCGAGACGTCGAGACTATCCTACTTATACCAAGCGGAACGCCGTCCGTTTACTTGCCGGTAGCTGTTGTTTCTTGTTCAACCGCTATCCACATTTGCATCTGCATATAAATTTACTTTTGATTTAATAAGGACAAAGGAAAAACAAAAATTGGCGACGCTTTAGAGCATAGTGGTAAAATACGACGCAAGCAATAAAAATCTTACTATAGTTTTTGAAAGTAAAATCTGTTTCAAAGATGAAGTTTATTGAAGAAATTGTTTATGCGGTAGTTGAGAAGTGATGTATTTTTTTAATGATGACATTGAAGAACAGTGACGTATTAGAAAAACATTAATTGCTGAAGGTTCAAACGAGGTTCAGTAGGAGTTACTTCATCGTATTTCAGTCTTCTGTTAGTTACATTTCCGATTTAGTTAGATTTCAGAACAAGTGTGCACAAAATAATAAAAAAGTTACAATTAAATTATTATTAAACAGTTACAATTAAATTAAGTTACAATTAAAAAGTTACAATAAACAAATAAAAGAAGGCAGTTTTTATTCCTTTTTTATGAATTGTACTCTAACATTTTATTTGAAATGGTATAAGTCTTACGAACTTTGTTTACTATTTTCCACCTAGAATTCCACCTCCACATAGGGAGGTGGAAGCAATTCTCGAAATCATATTTTCTGTTGACCGCCATACATTTCCCCCCACTATTCATTGACTATTCCACAATACTTGCTACCCACTTTGTTACTATGTAAACAAAAATGCCGTTTTTAAATCTACACACACTGGCCATGGATCTTTAGCAAAATATTTTTTTAAAAACATATTTGCAACATTGGTAGGCATACTTCTTTAAGTTTTATTACCTAACTAAGTACCTATCGGAATATATGATAGAGAGTTTATTGCCATATAATTATATTTTTGAAATAAAAATATGAAAAAAGAGAAAAAACAAAATTACAGTACAATAATGGTTATTATTATTATTGAAACTATTTGGCAATCATAGTTCTTGTGTGTGTCAAAACTAAAATACCAGCTTCAGCTTTAAAAATAAGTGGTCCCAGTCTAGTAGAGTGTTATGGAAATAATACAGCTGGGAACTGAGAACTGCTAATCAATTGATACTTTTTCTTATAGCCAAGAAACACTGAAAGCTATCACCTCCATGCAGATTACTTCTAAACTACTCGTAGTATGTAGATGAAAAGATGGAGATGGATACATGTATGGAGATGAAAAGACACGGAGCCAAAACGGATAGACGCACACGCCCACAAAAAAAATTCTGAGCCATAAACGCCTTTATTTATTTATTTATTTATTTTATTAAGGCATTCTCATGTGTTTTTTCCCTCTCAACACGAATCCGCAGCCCGTTTAACCCGTACACGTCAGGATTTTTTTTAACTTCAAAAAACACTTCAAAATTCACCAAAACCATTAAATATATAACTTAATCAATGAAATTAACCCAAAAGTCCCGTAATCACTTAACTCCACGACCCTTTAGTCCTTTAGCACCCAACCTCTACAATACCATAATCCAATAGCCCCGTAACCCCATAACCTAAAAAACCCCATACAGTAGAGAGATTTTGTATAGGAAAATCTAAAAATTTGCTTGAGATCCTGTCGAATTTCTAAAAGTATTTAAATTTGCCATGGTAAGATGAGCCCACACGGTAGGGATCCCGTTCCGATCGCGGGTGAGTCCACCGGCCTAGAGGTGATAACCCCCACACCTCCCTAGGACTAAGTATGGGGGCTTTCCGACATTGACGACGACAATGTCAACTCGTCGTCGGACACACTCCGGCTTCATCCTCACACCCTACCGCCCACCTGCAGGGCAGCGCGCCTTCGCTGGTTTCGTTACCTCAGAGAATTGGAAAGTGGATCATGAAGCAGTGTCACCACCTCCAGTGTTCCATTACCATTTATAATTGAACATCAGTGACGGTATTGTCACTTGTATGATTCACTCAGTATGTATGTCAGATACCTGTATCGAGCGTAAAAAAGTATACTAGATTTTCATAATTTTTTTTGTCATGAGGTCAAAGTTTTTAGGGATGAGTGAGTATAGGCTTACTGATATGTACACGAGATTTTTAGATTTTCCTATAAAAAATATCTGCTGCATGGGGCTTTTTAGGTTATGTGGTTACGGGGTTATTGGGTTATGTGATGATAGAGGTAAGGTGCTAAATAATTAGAGGGTCGTGGGGTTAAGTGACTATGGGACTTTTTGGTTAATTTAATTGATTAAGTTATGTATTTACTGGTTTTGGTGGATTTTGAACTGTTTTTTGAAGTTAAAAAAAATCCTGACGTGTACGGGTTAAACGGACTGCGGATTCGTGTTCAGCGGAAAAAAATACATGAGGATATCATAAAGGCGTTTATGACGCAGAAAAAAAATGTTTGTGGGCCTGTGTAATTTGTCAAAGAAGGCACTTGTTCTAATAGGAGAAGATGCCATAATACAGAATATGTTGACAAAATAATGTTGAAAAAACATCCATAAAATGAATAAATGGTGGATAAACTTTCCAAGGAAAATACATGCGAAACATTTTAAGTATGTAACAGTGTCTATTAATAGGACACAACTGGCTAAACTGATATAACAGACATAAATCAAATTGGTATGGAAGAGGAGATGTAGGTTCTTCTGACAGTTTATGTGTCAGGTCACTATAAAGGCCTAACAAGATTTGGCTTTTCGGGTAGGTAAAGTCAAAGGTTAATATATATACCAAAGAGCACCTGTCCAGGCTGTGGAGTCAGATAAAAAGCACCAAGTGCTCTGAACCTAACGGGTGTGCTACAATAGAATTCTGGGAGGTCAGTGGCGATTAGGAAAAAACGTAACTGCTTCCATGCATTTAATCTGAGTGTCTAATAAAATATTAAAAAAATGAAATATGCTCTTGGAAGTTTGAAGTATCTTACCCAAAATTAGAGTTCATTTTGATTTATACCGTGCTTAAATGATTTGGTCCATTTGAATAATTTGTTTTTCCTAGAATTGAGTAACTCGGCGTTTCAAAATTTTACACAGAATTTGAGTGAAGGATATTGTGGGATTGTACTCTATCGTTACAAGCAGTCGAACTCAAGTCGAAGATTTGGTAGACGCTATTCCAGAAGAGTGGATAGATGTATTCCGCAAAATCTATTAGATCATATCATAGAAAATGTGTATAAATGATGTCCAAATGTGATCGGAGTATAAGGAGAGCATCTGTTTTTATCTGTTAACAGTATTTGATTTTGACTACTTGATGTTTAAGTCAGATGAATTTATATTTCACTCTATACACAATTTTGAAAAGTTTTCATGAGATCGTTGAACATGTGCTGATAACCTCCAAAGATACCCAACTCTAGGACATAAAACCAAATAATAGACGTCACTGTTCTGTGACAATATTCTTGATACTTTTTAATACATTGTTCCCTTCAAAATGATCTGACAAGGAAAATGTGAAAGGGACAAGTCTTTATAAAAAATATTGTTGTCTAAAAGCACTCCACAAGCACGTTAGGTACACCCAGTTCTTTAATTGCCGATACTTGCGATTGATATTAATTGCCGCACAATGGTGGATTTTAATTAACAATTAACATACACTTTTCTAGTGTCTAAAAGAGGTATTCAACGTTATACCTATTTATAATAAAAAAATGAAACACATTTCAAACGAATTTCTAACTCATTCATAATATAAGGGGACAAACGCTATGAGCTTTTACATCTACTTCATACTTTTCTTGCTGATGGAGGTTACTACGGATTTTTGAATTTGATTACCTCGTTGGCGTTTGTGCTTTTGCTTTCTGTATCAGAAAGCAACTCTAAGAAAAGATGATAATGAATGAAACATAGATTGGAAAGTTTGTCGCATTAGTTCTGATATTGATTATAAGACAAAAGATGTACTAAAAACAACAGTTTTTCTTAATGTCGTCTAATCACAGCTTCTAAAATTTGATCAACGGTATGTTGTAATAAATACTGCATTTTACTATTTTTTTTTTAACACAAGTATACTGTTTGTTTCATTTTTATTTGCATCTATAAATATATAAATACTGTGATTTTTTCCTTACGAGAAAGGTAAATATAGCACAGAATATACCTAATATATAGAATTAGACACATGACTTATTATATCAATAGAATGTTCATGAAAACCTATAATTACCAGGTTTTTGAGTACGTATTTGTACTGATTCAGCTTTGAAATAAATTGCCAGAATTGATGGCATGAAAAGGTTAACGAAAACAATTTTAACAAAACAAAGTATAGTCCATTTCTTTATTTAAGAGCCAGTTCGGCACGTTTCGCCGATGCCGCCTTGCAAAAAAAAAAAGCGTTTTTATGACAGTCGGCGTCCGTCACCACGTAGAAACAGGGCAGCCCAGGAGCGTATTAGGAAAATTTGGAGGGCTGCTCACTAATACTAACTACAGTACCTGCTGCATTTTATAGTAATGTATTTTATATGAATACACATATATTTTTAAATTTAGCGTAAAAACTTTTCTCTACTTTAAGAATGTTTAAAACCTTTAATGTTTAAAATGTTTAAAAACACCAAAGTAACTTATGAACATAGATACTTTTTAATATTCCTGTTCAGAATGTGAATGTTTTATCTGCCCCCTATTATGTTCTATTTGTCCCTTTTTTCGCCGTACGGTATTTTTACGATTAACAATTATTTTTACTGTCGACCGAAAAACTTTCGTTAGTTCACTAGTAGACTCAGTTCATAATGCCATATTTGCTCCCTTTTTCATCGCTAAGCTTTTGGTACATATTTAAAATTATCTGTTGTGCTACCGGGGGTAAATGTTGACGAATTACAGAATTCTTAGAACTACACTCCACATTATTTTCTCTATTGGTATCATAATCCTCAACAATATTAATACCGTGATCGTTTTCGTGTGCAATATCAATGTCTTCCAAAAAAAAAAAAAAAAAACGGTTGGCGAAACGCGCGTCGAGAAAAGTGTAGTAGTTCGGTGTTTCGTGGAAAACACCGAACACGAACGAACGGTTCCCGTACCCACTCTAGGAATGTCTTCCTGGAATGGACGCCAAATATTTAGCTCGGACTCCCCAATCTCATTGCCATCCACAAATGGTCACTACAGATTATTATTATTCATATGCTCAAAAGGAGGCCAAAAAAGGCATTTTCACTCACATTACAAACTAAAGGTATTCGATAAATATTGGAACGACCAAATATAAAAGACCAGAGCTAAGCGCGTCCGTCTCTGTGTATTCTCTGTTGAACTTTAGTTTCCTGGCAGTCCACGTTGACCGGACGTAAGTACTGTGGTTCTCCATTCGCATTGGGCCACTATGTCAACGCCCTAATTCTATTGGTAAGTATACTTAAGTAGTGTCCCTTAGGGCGAATCAGACTTACTTTGCCCGGGTGTGCCAGCACTCTTCTTTCTGTTGTTTTAATGGTCTAACCAATAATTTTTATCAATGCGGTATATTCAAAGATGCCGAATTGGCTCCTAAATAAAGAAAAGAACTATACATATGTATGTGGTAGGCTTTTATGTAGGTGTTTGTTCTAGAAGGCAATTACTTTTCCTTTTAAAAATAACGGTTATCTATAAAATGCAGATATTTATAGATATATTGTGTGATTAGATATAACATAAAAATATAGATATAATATTTGTACATTATGAAATCTGACAACTACACTCCATTTTTATTGTATTATAGTCCATTAAATAAGCCGGAAAATACTGTAAAATCTGGAAAAGTTGACAAGCAGCTCCGATTTAAAAAAAATTGTTTGTACGTGTTTTTTAGACTCTCAGGAACATTCATCACCACTAACATCTGCCTTGCTATGAAAAATGAAAAAATTATGGCAGTTTTCCCACCCCCAAAGCTTTCCAATAGTAAAAGTGATAAAACATTTTAAAAATTCAAAATTTACCCCGGAAATCGTCTCGGGGTTTTCGGGGTCGCTATTACGAATCCGTGGTCCAAAATCGAGTGAGGGTGGTTGCACCCATTAAAACCACCCCAAATTTTTAAATTCAAAATTTCGCCTCGGAAATCGTCTCGGGGTTTTCGGGGTCGCTGATTACGAATCCGCGGTCAAAAATCGAGTGAGACTGGTTGCACCCCATTAAAACCACCCCAAATTTTTTAAATTCAAAATTTCGCCTCGGAAATCATCCTCGGGGGTTTTCGGGGTGGCTGGTCAAGAATCTTAAGTTCAATTACAAAAATTTAAATGTCTAATGCAATGGAGCAATATAATCCACTTTCAAGTCTTCGATAGCTGATTCGTTTGTAAGCTGTAGGATTTTACTTTTAATGAGGTGAAAAATCAATTTTTATGTCGCCGTGAAAAAATCAATTTTTATGTTTCAAAATTCCCCCTTCATCTGTTTACCATCCTCTACAGTTGGTACTTTGAAATTCCCTCTTCATATGTTTACCTTCCTCTGCAGTCGGTAACATAGTCTTGCTTATGAAAGGGGAGCTATATGCATATTTGCAACTATTTTTATACTTTCCCGCGGTATTATAGTATGCCTTTTTCCATTGCAACTAGAGGGCCGAGGTTCAAATCCCGGCTCCGATCACTTTGGCACCTCTATGGTTTTTTCATATGTGCCTATCACGGTAAAGTAGCTCCTCGTCAGTATGGTGTAATGCTTACCGTGCCATCTGAGAGTAAAGGTAACGGTGCCTGGTTATGCGGTGTAATGCGTACCGTGCCGTCGGAACAGTAAGATTCAACGGTGCCTCGAAATATTAGTTCCGAGTATACAGATTTATATGGCAAACCGAAGTCACAACAAGTGACTCAATGCCAATAAAACCAAAAAGAAAAGAAAGAAGTATGCCTTTGTCATCGATGGCGTGGTCTTCGGGAGAAGAAAAATTCGCGCGATGAGAGTTTGAATTGTTGTAATTAGTCACTCATTATCACCCTCCCTCGATTTTTCATCTCGGATTCAGCGACCCCGAAAACCCCCGAGAGACGATTTCCGAGGTGAAATTTTGAATTTTAAAAATGTTTTATCACTTTTACTATTGGGGAAGCTTTGGGGGTGGGAAAACTACCATAATTTTTTCATTTTTCATAGCAAGGCAGATGTTAATGGTGACAAATGTTCCTGAGGGTCTAAAGAACACGTACAAACAAAAATTTTTGAAATCGGAGCTGCTTATCAACTTTTCCACATTTTCCGGCTTATTAATTGGACTATTAGAATATATACAATATCTAAATAACCGGTGATATATTTGTTGCCATGTTTTTACATTGAGACAAGTAATGTTTCTTTTCCATATAGCTCCCGATACACTTACGTTTTGGTTTTCAAGAATAGCGGTGTCGTCTCATAGCGGCCGTAACATAACGTAAAATAGGTGTTTTTGACGGTGAAAGAAAATGTGAAGTCAGAATGCGTACCAATACCGTTTTATCTCGACAATGGCGACAATCTCGATGTCGCACTGTTGTTGTGTTAGAAGACGAAGAATTGGAAAAAAATATTCCAAGAAAGCACTACGCATCTGATATTCTTAAGGAAAGAGCCGAATAGGGCTTATACCAGATATTGATTTGTCGCTATTTGATCTATAAATCTAATCATCTAAAAATAATGTTGAATCAGTTCACCCCTACGATTCACGCCGTCAAAAAACGCCGACGAACTGTTTTCCACCGTACTAGCTACCACTTAAAATAATACGGCGCCCTAAGATTACGTTGAGGTGTTCTCGACCGTTTCTTTAATAATATTAAACTGCGATTTTACGGTCGTTATAGGCTCGGCGCCGTAGGTTACTGCGCCGCTAAAGTATGTGTATGTGACAAAGAAGACTATATATATTCTAGTCTTCTTGGATATAACTAATACACGCAAACCGGCGCAGTCAGCTACTGCGCCGGGCATAGACACGCTAGCAGAGCTAACTGGCGGCTCTCGAATTCTCAAATTCGACCCGCTGCTCGTGTGAAACCTCGGACGTTCGGTCTCCTTATATTCTAGTCTTCTTGGTCCTAACGGAGGATCTGTTAGTCGGGACTCGAACCCGTTGAAAAAAAATAATTATTAGATACTTCAGATTGTCCTTAATTCAGATTGTCCTACTACCTACTAGATGTCATTTTTTGACGTTGAGAACGGTTGATTTTGACGACGCAGTTGGCGTTGCTTAACGATTACCATATCTCGCTTTTAAGACATGGTAATTATGTTCATCTAGGATATGATTTTTATGTAATTATTTTTTTCTAGTTTCAACTACGATTAGGATACGCAAAAAAAAACAAGTAATAAATGAGAAAAATCTTACAATTAGTAATTATACCTAAGTTGATGTCGGAATCAAGTTCCATGACACATAAACTAGTTTATTTTATAAATAATGATATTTTTGTAAAGTTTCAGATATGTACGATTTTTTAACTGATAAAAATTGTAATGATTTCGTTTCTTGTTATGTTTGTGCCTATACAGGGTGTCATAAAGAAACGGATCAGCCTTCTGCATGGAATACCGCCTACTTGATTAGCAATCGCTCAATTATTTTTAAATGAAATTTTGTTACCAAAAAATATGCAGGATGGCAAAAAAGTGCTACATGTGTAAATTTTAATTTTTTAGATAAAACACGTTACATGTTTTTATGTTTTTAGAATCTACAATAAATTGTATATACTTTTCTTAAAGCATACCAATATATACCTTATTGCAACTATTAACACTTCTAACTTTTTTAAAAAATTAGGGAAAAAAGTATTATTTATTTTTTTATTATTATAAGATGTTGAAAATGTCTTCCACCTACTAAGTTGTAATAGATAAATCGGTCTAAAAATTCCTATTCCTCGAATTGGTCTAAGAATTCCTATCCTACTCATCGAATAGTACTGGACGAAATGGATTTTAATCGTATCTACCAAGTCGAGTTTATAGACCAAAGAAAGATTTATAAACCAAATATTTGACCCATAAAACAAATCCAGCTGGTTAAGATCGGACGATCTGGGTGGCGACTCTATTTACCCTCATCTATTTATCCATCGTCTCGGAAAAATTGCATTTATATAAGTACTTCTTTGTAAGTAGGTATTCTAGTAAATATTCTCTTAGATGAACAGCATAATGAAATCATAAGGCAAATGGTAAATCAGGATCATTATCATCTGGAAAATGGAGTGGCTAGCGCTGGAATGAGTTCATTTTCAAGAAAACGATTTTTTTCCGGTGAGCCTTTTACCGATTATGGTTAATATTATAATGAGCCATAAAAAAAACGTCATCAAATCTTGTTGTCATCATCAAAAAACATCAAACTGCCTGTTACAATTGTAAAATAAATAATGGCTGCTACATAAAGTGGCAGCCTTGACAATTAAATAACGTTATAAACTTTAATAAAAAATAAGAATATACATAAGAAGGTACGTCTTTTTTGGCCCGGCCAACTTTAACGACGTTCCTTTTTGTATGGTTCGTTACTTCGAAAACAGTTGCAATTTGCAATGCGAAATTGTAAAATGCGAAAACGCAATTTGCGAAAACAGTTGCAATGTTTTCATATGGCAGGGAATGCCATATGAAAAATGCCATAATATAGGGCCCACCCTGTATTATATATTTTTTTTTAAATCATAAGAATAACATTTACGAGTCCGAGAGATTTTTTGTTCAAATAGGTGGTATTACTTGTAGAGGGCTGATCTGCTGCTCAAAAACGCTGAATAAGTTTGAATTTGTTTATGGACATTTGTAGGAAATAATTTATTGAAATAAACTGATGTAAAATATAAATGTGGTTTGCATCATTTTTTATGGCACTCCTATTTTTTTATTACTGTTCTTGTAAGTAAGTAAACCAATTTTCAAATTGATCTGAATCAAATAAAATCAAAATATACATATGTGACCCGAACCAATCCATGGAACCGAAATATTGATATACGTATACATTTTAGAAAAGAAAATATTTCGTGATTTTTTCATCACAAAACGAGATTTGCGGTTACTGTAAATGAATAATTAACCAGGTTTCGTAATATTTTATTAACAGATATGAAGGTCTGCGGAGGTAGAAAATAGACATATAATATAGTTTTTGTAGTTCCTTGAATTAAACTAGTTACTTGATAAAATATAAAGAGTATAAGTATAAATATAATAAATATAAATCTTTATAAAGAGTCAGATTATAGTTTTTCGTGAAATTCCTTGTAAGATAGTAAATATTTTACTTGAATTCCTCAGAGATAATGTACAGGGTGTACGGTTTATTTTTCCTCATATTTTATTGATTTATATAACGTACAAAAATTAATTATGACTTACTTGATCCCGTCACATTTTTTTAAAACTGTAGAATGCTGAGGGTATTTTGAAAACAGAGAAAAGTTCGAATTGCTATTGCCACGAATTTGTTTTGGTTTCGTTATCGATTGTAACTTCATAGTTGCAACCGGATGAGAGTAATTTTTATATATATATAAAAAAAAAAACTGATTCTAGACTTTAGCTTACAAACTGCTCATTCGTTATAGTTATATGCAAATGTTTCAAATAAAAGTTGATAGGCCTCGCAATTACTATAAAATGACGTAGTAATTTTTTTCACTTTTCATGGCTTTGAAAGTCATTTGAAGAGCAACTTTAGGTTATTAAATGGAAACCGATATATTTTTGTACTGTACCATTATTCTCCAATTTTCTAAATTAACAAAAAAACCACCGAGAAAAATGCATTTCTTAATAGCAGAGCGCTATTTGACACTTCATCGTTAAGTTCGTATTTCGCTCGTCAGCCATTTGTTTTCAAAGCCTTCTGCTACTAAGAAAGATTGTGTGCTAATTATTTCGAAAATGGTAAAACTAACAAAAAAAATGTTTCAAGCAAAAGTTGTATGAATATTATTGATTAATAAAGTTGGCATACGGTGCTGCAACACACAGGCAACTCGAGTAGCATGTGATGTGGATTGACTCTATTTGATTTGATTGCAGTAGTTCTGCGATAGCTAGGATTTGTAACAAATTATTTTCTTACTTGACCTTTGAACATTTGAACGACCAGCTGTATGCAAAATATCGCTGCACACAGTCAATCCACCCATCAAGTACAATAATTATATAAGTTACTGAGACCGTCCCACCAAAAACTTAAAGACAAGATCTTAATACTAAGGGAAGAAAAAGTGACTCACCTGTATGTCATTGAGTGCGTGTGAGATCTTCTGGATGTTGAAGTGCAACCCGGCAAGCGTTGACACAGGCTCGTCCGTGAATTTGGTCCTTGCAATGACGGCTTTGACCTTATCGAGTGTTTGGCAGTAGTCCTTCCATATCTCGGCGTCCTGCTCTAGCTGCGCCTTTTGAGACTTGGCGGAGTTCAAGGTGTTCTTGAGGGTCTGGGTGTGCTGCTGTTGCTCCCTGCTTAGCTCTTCCTGCTCGTAGGGCGTAAGACTAGGCCAGATCTTGTCCGCGGCCTGCTGGATCTTTTGTGACACCAACTCCTTGATATTACCTTCGGTGCTGAAGAAAATTTTGTGTTCTTCCAGGTCCTGCAAAATATTCTCGAAGTCGACGCCATCTTTGTGGCTCGCTAAGCGAAGTTCTGCTTCCTTCACCCAGTCGTATAGCCTCTGCTTCTGAGCTGCATAGTCCTCGCGTAAAGCCTTGTTGCTCTCCAGGTACTTCTGGCGTTCTTCTAGCTCCCTGGGTAAGGAAGTCAGTAGAGAATTGGCTTCTTGCAGCTGTTCTTGCAAAGAGCCGGGCAGGCTGTCGTCGTGTCTGGTTGCCTCTTGAATTTTCCTGATTTTATCCAGGTAGCCGTTGATGTTTTCTGCTAACTTGTGATGGTTGGCTAGTTCTTTGTCCACGCTGCTCACGTCTCTGCTCAGCAAAGGTCTGGACCTGACTGTGCCCTCGTTGGCGTGCAACCAATCTAAGATTTCTTCCAGTTCCGCGGCAAGTTTACGGTGTTCAGCGGCGGTGTTCTCGTGTTCCTGTCGCTGCTTTTCTACAGCTCTCCTTAAGTTCTGTAGGGACTGTTTCAGAGACTGGATTTGTTCCGTTATGGTGTTGCTATCCTGGGCAGAGCCATCGGCGGCGATTTGTTGTCCTTTATCAGCTGCGGAAGCGAGCAGTGCCTCACACTCTTGAATATTCACTATAACGTCATCGTATTTTTGAATCTTTTCTTCGACGGTGCCTCCGGACTTTTCTATATCGCGGATGATTTCGGTATACTTGGTAATGAAGGTCATAATATCTGTTATGAGCGCAAGATATTGTTCCCTAAGTAAGAGTAACTGACGTAGTCTGGCTATTTGATCTTCTATCGACTTAATAAGATCGTCTTGTAGATTTACAACGTCCTGCAGCTCGGCCGCATTAGCTCCGGGAACATCTCCTAGTTTGGCTTTGTTGGCTTTTAAGTCCTGCAGAAGTCTTTCATAAGTAGAGAGGACGCTTTGTACGTCCTCAACCTTGGGTCCGATAGGTCTATTCAGTTCTTTCAGTTGGTTCTGGATGTCTTGTATGAACTGTTTGCTTTCAGCAATTCGCGCCTGCGCGTCTTTGATTTGTTGAATGTTCTGTTTCAGGGTCTGCGTTCTGTCCTTAATTAACGTAGCGATTCTGTTATGTCGGTCTCTTAAACCATTGAGAGTGTCGTTCAATATAAGCTTGTCTGATTCACTAATGGTAGGCAGGATAGCTTTACCCTGCTCAGTGATTTTATTGATGTCGCCTTGGACCTGTTGAGCATCGTCGTTTAATTTTTCGTATTTAGCTAACAGTTCTTCAAGCACATCTAAGTTAGCTGCCCTTATGTCGGAGGATGTCGCAACCTCCGCCTCCTTAAGCCAGTTGATACAGTTATTTATGTCGCTCTCAAATTGTTTTCTTCCTTGTAGTAAGTCGTTCAGGGCGCCGATTTTCTGTTGGGACTCCAATTGTAGGTTGTCGTACTCTTCTTTGACTTCATTCAAGAGATGCTGTAGCCTTTCACGGTCACCCTCGTCGCACTCTTTCAAAACGCTGTTGCCAAGTTTAAGGAGATCATTCAGGTCGCCCTCACTAAATTCTTTTATGTCGTTCTCGTATGTCTTGTGCTGTGCAATTTCGCGTTCGACTTGGTTAGCTTGCAGGGGCAGATAACCGCTTAGTTTCCCTTACTTCAGCATTTTTTGCTTTAAGCCACGCTTTGGCTTTTTCTAGGTTAGTTTCCAGGTTCTTTCTGGTATTGACAGCTGCCGATACTCGGTCGATTTCAGATTTAATCTTTTCGACGAGCTGCTCTTGCTCGTTACCCAAGTTTTTCAATCCATTTTCCAGCTGATTGTGCTCGGATGGTTCAAGTTCATTGGTCATGTTATCGATACGCTTGGTCAGGGTTTCTTTGAGGAGCAGTTTATTATCAGCTTCTTTGAGAAGGTCTTTTAGAGCGTTCAGTTTATCTTCCGCTTTGCGACTTTCGAATCCAAGCGGCGGGGGTCTTTGCAAGCTGCTGAACTTCTCTTTAACCCAGTCCCTGGCTTGTTCTATTTCATTTCTCGTGTCCTCTATGCCTTTCCTGGTCATTTCGAGGACTTGGAGTTTCCTCTGAAGCTTTTTGCCTATATCATTGTAACGCCTCTCTACAGACTTTGTTTGCTCCTCGACTTGTTGGGAATCCAAATTGTTGACGAAATCGACGACTTGGGAGGCTAACCGCTTAACTTCGTCTAACCTCTTCGGCCCTTGGTCGTCGAATTCTGATTTGAGGTCGGTGATGGCGGTCTGTTTCTGCTGGCAGTTCAGCCCGGATCCCTTGTCTATGGCGTCGATTCTCTTGACGAGATTATCGAACCAGTTGTTTATGACTTGGACGTGCTGCTTGTATTCGTCTATGATTTCTTGATTGGCCTGCTTCTGGGCGATGACGGAGACAAGGTCGTTCTCGAGGTTGTCCAGCATTTTCTCTAGTTCGTCGTTTTCGTCGCTTGCGCCCGCCAAGTCGGTGAGCAAGTGTGTTCTGCGCTGGCCGATGGAGGTTAAGAGGTCGTTCATGTTGTTCAGTTCTTGCTTCGCGGCGTCTGCCCGCAATTTCACGGGGCGGTTCTTCCACTCGTTCACCGTCGCTTTTTGTGCCAGTATCCAATTTTTCAGTTCGGCTCGTTGCCTTTCCTTTTCCTCGAACTCAGTGACGGCTGTGCTCAGGTCACTGAGATGAGCTTGTACCTGATAAGCAAATTTGTAAATAATACGAGTTTAAATATTTTAGTGGTTATTGATAAATTGTACGCGGTGCAGGCGGTATTTTGAAGAGAACTATAACTTGCAGCACAGTTCGATTTGAATGGGAAGCATTATGGCATTCTGTATATGTATTTTGCACCTAGGGCTGCCTGATTGGTTATTTCAAATTGTACGGCGAATAAAAGCAAAAGTGCCAAATTCAGGTACAGAATGCCATGATGTGCGAAACTCATAACATAACAGAATGCTTTTTCATGTACGTGAATATTACGTCTATGTGGAAATAAATTATTTTAGGTATAACTATTAAAATTTTTATATTCAAAATATAATTCATTAAAATAAAAATAAAAAATCCACGTTTTTGGTAATTACATAAGTGATCTAACAAAGATTAATACGGAATTTACTTTGAAGTGCAGAGAGGATCTCAGAGTATCGTTGTGTGTAAGTCTGAAACAAACTTTCAGAGTTTCAGTTTCAGAGCTAATATTAAAAATTAAGATATTAAAAAATGGGTGCCCCATTTATTGAATTGAATCTACAAACGAATTACATCTTATATAAGTAAATACACGTGTATGTATAATATTACCTATTTACGCATAATAAGAAAAATGATTCTATATACCTGTTTCGCACTTCTACCTGAATTTGGCACTTTTACTTTGATTCGCTGTATAATTTGAAATAACCAATCAGGCAGCTCTAGGTGCGAACTATTTATGCAGAATACCATAAAAGAAGCGCTGTTGTTATGTGCGCTTCAAATGTACTCTGAATTTGTGATTATTTGAAGATGATTTAAAAAAATGACTGTAAGTTTAATAATTTGTGCCCAACATATTTTTATATTACAAACAAAAAATGTAACTCATTAGAAAATCGATGGAAATCTAGAGTGATTGCTAATAGGGCTTAAATTTACATACAAATAATTTTTATTCGAGCGGTGTGGCGGGTTAAAAAGACAAGACAAGCGATTAAAAGAGAAAGTCTCCCAATTAATTATCCAGCTCCCAACAAATTATTACTGCCTACATACAGTTTGAAAGAATGCAATTTCTGTTGAACAAAACAGATGGTGGTACCTAAATTAATCTAATACACTGCTCAGTTTTGCCGATCAGTGCTGCAAGTATCTTAATTGTGCCAAAATCAGCACCACTACATTTAATATATTTAAAATAGAAAAAAATCTTATTCTACAGTTAGTTAAACTAAAACAGATCTCTGCCATGTGTGTCAAATAAAGAACTTGATTAGTTCTGAAAAACTAATAAAAATGTTAAAATTCAGCATTCGAAGTGGCAGCGAGTTAGGTACCTACCTTATCGATTTGGTTGTTCATTTTGTCAACAAAACCACGGGACATAAGTTGGTCCAAAAGCAATTTCAGTCTATTGTCAGAATCCGCTGAAGTTGCCGACTCCTTGTGCGTCTAGTGCAAAGCAAAAACGTGCAATAACAACCAAAACAAAAAAGTGAAAACAGTGTTACAAGTGTTAAGAAAAAAAATGTAAATTCAAACGTAAACAGTCACCAGTTGAGTTTTCTCACTTACCTGGTCGATAAGATCTTCCAGCCTTGCTCTACATTCCAGTTCCTTAATGGGTACGGGAGGTGGCAGCGTATCCCTCGGGCTACTGGGCCTACTGATCGAAGCAGTCGCAGCTTCGCAAGCTTGTACTGCCATGGCCAACCGCGATTTTTCGGTTTGTAATTTATTGTGAAGAACCTGCAAATATAAAGTAAGTCGCTCTAAATTATGATCATTCATCAATACCCTACCTTTGCCGTTTCTAATTGATTCTGGGCGTCCTTGAGTGTGTCAATTGGTTTTTCTATTTCTTCAGATACAATGGGTTCATATTCATCTAGATTGGCCATTATGCTCTCGATGGTGTCCTCGTATTCCTTGAATTTGGCCAGTGAATCGAGAAGTCTATTCTTGATTTGAATCGCAGTGTTCAGCAGAGAATTGTAGCTATCTTGAACATTATTCAGTTGTTTTTCAATCGTATCTTTAATGGCCGGTGCTGACCTAACATATTTTTCGATTTGTCCATAACCTTTCGCTTTAACGTCATCCAATGTGGTCTGGTACTTCTGAATTTCCTCCAAAAGTACTTGATGCTGAGCTATCTGTTCTTCTGTTTGTTCTCTATTGGTTATGTAGAGAGAATTGTGCGCCATTAGTTGGAAGGACACTTGCAACAACCATTTTTCTGTATCTTGCAGTTTTTGATGATATAAATTGTAGTCTTGCAATTCCGCTTCTACAGACTCTTTCAGAGCGTTACATGCTGCTTGAAGTTTTTCGTATCTCTGTTCTAGTTGCTTGACTTGGTCCAAAACAACAGGTTGTTTGGCCCAGTTACTTAATTCAACAGCTTCGGCTTTTAAGTGCCCCAAGTCGGCTTGTTTGTTGGCAATTTCAACTTGCATATTCTTGTAACGTTCTAATAGTGTTTTCATCTCGCTTTGTTCACCTTTAGTGCTTGGCTTTTCCTGAATAACCTGTTCCATCTCCTGTATCCACGATTCTAATTTCTGTTTTGTGTCGTTATATTCTTCCCATCTAGCAAGTCCTGCTTTGAGTTGTGCCTGAATAGAGGTCAAATCCATGTTTAGCTGGTCCCAACTGTTTCTGAGTGTGGACATATCTTCTCGCAGGTCATTTTGTTTATCAGCCGGTGCCGTGTTGATAGCTTTTCCAAAAGCGTCTTGGAGTTTAGTAAGGAGTTGTTGACCTTCTCCCATTCTTGCGGTAACGAGACGAATGGTGTCCAGCTTCTGTCTCATATTTTGTTCATCGTCATCGCCTATACAGTCTTGAACGGATTTGTGAGCAGCATGCAGCCATTCTTCTAATTCCGCTTTGATTTTCAAAAATTCTGTATGGTCTGAGAGGTTCTTTTCTACTTTAGAGACAAGACTTTGTACGTTTGTTAAAAGATTGGTATATTCTGTTTGAAGTTGAACAGTTTTGTCGCGTACCCAACCAACTGCGCTTAACTCCATAAGGGCTTCACAGGCGTCTGTTAAGTTTTCCATTTGAGGTTTTTGAGTGACAATTTCTTCAAGTAGAGTGCGGCATTTCTCTAAATCTTCCGGTGTATTATTTTCTCTTTTCTGGGCTTCATCGACAAGTATTTGATATTTCTCTATGCACTTATTCATCGTTCCGTAACATGATTTGAAAACGTTCCAGGCTTCTTTACATCTACTTAGAGATTTTTCTGTCTCTTTACAGATAAACTGTAAGCCTTCCCAGTCAATATTGAGTTGTTCTATTTCTTGTCGAATAATATCTTTACCGTCTTCGCCAGTGGTTTTCATTACTAATATACTTAATTCAATAGTTTTGTTAACAAGGTCATCGCACTCAGTGAGAGACGTAGACAGTTCCGATATCTTTCTCTCATTTTCAACAATTTTTTCTAATTCGTCATGTAGATTGGAACAGTTCTGAATTTCTATTTGAGATTTTCTGATTAAGTCTAATGCTTTATTGTATGAATTCTTGTACTTTTCATGGTCACCAACTTGAATCTCAAGATCGGAGATGGCAGAAGCCAGCTGTACTTTTAGATTTTCGTATCGCTGGATAGCAGACTGAATTTCAGGCGTTGACAAAGTTCCATCTTGGTCAATTTTGGATTGCAATTTTTCAACCAGTTCGTTATGTGACCCAATTTCTTTTTTGAACTGCCTTATACTTCTCAAGTTTTGCTTTCTTGTCACTCAATTCATTAAGATAGCCTTCGTCAAATTGTATTTGATGTTCTTGATCTAGTAGCCAGTCCAATAATTGTTTGTATATTTTGTCAATTTCTTCGAGTTGAGATGCTCTGGCTTGGAGTTTGTTTCTTATTTCTTGTACATCATTCAGTAACTTCTCCATATCTTGTTTCAAATTCTCGGTGTCTTCTTGTATTTTTGCAACACCCGACTGCTCGGTATTCATGATTACACGTTCCTTAAGTTCATGTATGTAACGTAACTTGTTTTGCCCTTGCTCCAAAGAAGTTCTAATGTTCTTAACAACTTGCATTCTGTTGTTGATTTCCGTTAAAGAATTAGGTATTTCCATGCAGCCATTGAGTTTATCTCTAGTTCTGTCTATCCAGTCTTGGCATTCTTGGTACAGGGCACTGTGTTGCTGATGTTCCTGGTAATGAAGTTCTAACCGTCTCATTACCTCTTTAGCAAGGGATAAAATGGCATTATATTTTGTAGAGAGTTGGGTGATGGCGTTACTGACACGCGTGTCTGCACACGTTTCTAAAAGTACTTGCGCCTTTCTATTTAACTTGTCCAGATCAGTCTGCCAATCGAATAATGTTTGTAGATGAAGTTGGAACTGTTCTAAGACAGATCGTTTTTCTTCTAAACTATTTTGCAGTTTATTATAGGATTGCACTAATCTTTCGGTTTGTGATAACCAGTCCAGGGCGTCTTGATACTGTTCCTCGTATTCGGTCCATTTTACAATTCCATGTTCTATTAAACTCTTAGTGCTATTGAGATTTTCCACGTAATTGTCAAAATCTTCTTGTAGTAAACCAACTTCTTCCTCGATTATTTCTTTGTCGATATCATCGGCATATTGTATAGCTTTGTCTGCTTGATCTATCGCATTTTCTAGCTTCTTTTGTCCTTCTGGCATTTCGTTAGCAAGGACTTTAAGTTGTGATAATTTACTGCCAAGACTTTCTTTATCGCCGGTGGGTTCTGAACATTTTCCTAAACGTTCTTTGGCTACTCTGATCCACTGGACGAAGTCGTTGGCAGCGTCAACAAAGGCTTGGTGCTGTTCAACTACTTCCTTTTGTTTTGCGTATAGTTCCTGAGCTTGTTTGGAAAGACTTTCGTATTTGGTAGATATTTCTGAAGCCGGTGCTGCCTGTTTCAGATCTTCAGCTTTAGACGTAACTGATTGAATCATGGGTTCGAAAGAGACGATGTCTTGTACAATGCTTCCAGTTTCACGAAGCGTAGCTTTCCTTTCGCCAATAGGCAAGCTGCTGAGTCCTCCCTTCTTCGTTTTAGTAACTTTGGGTTCCGTAACTTGTTGTAACTTAGCTTCTCGATCTGTAATCCATTGCTGCAGCTGACTGTATGAACTGTCATAGTCGGCCCACTGTAAGAGTGCAGTTTCTAAATGAACCTTAGCTGTTGACATTTTCTTTACTATCCTGTCCCAGTCAGTTTGTATTTCTTTTAAGTCGTTATTAATAGCTTCTCTTCCGTCCGAACGAGTGTTTCTCAATACTTTTTCGCCACAGTTTACTGTTGCATGGACTAGGTTCTGACCATCTTCGCGTTTTTGTATCAATTCTTGAATTTGGTTAAGGTGCGACTGCAATATTTCTTTGCTACTATTCGAAGCTGCTTCTGAACAGTTTCTGATTAGCTCTCTAGCATCATCGATCCATGCTCTAGTTTTTTCCAGGTTATCATTATACTCTTTGTGTTGCTCTTGGTTGGTTTCCACTTTCTTAAGGACATCTTTCGCCAAGTTTAGTTCAACTTGGTATCTCGAATTTAATTGTTGCAGTTGGTTATTAACATGTGTTTCTAATGGGGATTTCAACAACATTTTTGCAGAATCATTTAATTTTTCTATTTGACCTTTTCCTTCAACAAGACGTTGTAATATATCCTTCACCTCGCGCACCTGTTTTTCTTTTTCTTCCAATGTTGGCATTAGGGCAATTTTTTGGTTTTTAATTAATATGGCTATTTGTTGAAGCCAATCGGATATTCTTTCGAATTCGTCTTTATAGTCTCTCCAGTGTGACAGAACTGCCTCTAATTGTTCGCGTTGTTGTTTCAGATCTTTGAATAATCGTTCAAAGGATTCTCTCAATGCTCTGATATCATTTTTAATTGTCTCTTGACCCTGAACACTCGTATTGGGTAGGACAACCTGGGCAGCGTGTTCCAAGTTCT
This sequence comes from Aromia moschata, assembly GCA_029963805.1. Lineage (NCBI taxonomy): Eukaryota > Metazoa > Arthropoda > Insecta > Coleoptera > Cerambycidae > Aromia > Aromia moschata. Next base: position 287,471 of record JAPWTK010000404.1, on the reverse strand, counting down.
CTAGAAGAACTTCTCCTTGTGCCTGTTTATTCAACAGATGGTCTAATGGACCAGCAAGAGTTTCTACCGTTAGCTTGTCGCTCAATGGTCTCTGAAGTTGTGGAACTTTTTCTTGAGCTCGTGTCATCCACGTTTGAACTTCGTCATGGGCTTCCTTATATGCCTTATGATCCCTGTACTGAGCTTCTCTTTCAGATAGCAATTTCTGAAAAGAAAAATAATTATCAATTTAAAAACATACAACAAGGTTAATAGGTACGTACGTTTATTTTCTGGGCAATATTATCAAACCTATCCAGCATGTTTTGTGCTTGAATAGCGGCTTCACCTCCACGTTTGCTTTTCAATACCTCTGCAGATCGTGCTTTTAAGTTATCAACTTCGATCTTTTCACAACGGACTTTTTCTTCCAGGTTTTTGATCCTGTCCAACTGTGATTTCTTTTCAGTGACAGTCCCTTCAAACCTAGATAATTCTTCATATTGGTTTTCCATCCATTCTATTGTCTTATCAAGGGACTTAATTTCCTCCAGTAGTCCGGCCCATTTCGTCAAAGCATCATCTAATAGTCCTTTGGTTTCCATCATTGATGATGCTATGTTAGACCACTGTTCTTGTAATTTCGCCAATGTTTGATTAATGGCATCGTGACCATGTTGGGCTGTGTTAGCTAGGACAATTTGTGCAAGCTCCACCAAACCTTGTAATTTTGCAAAGCCTTCATCTTTATTCAGCAATAATTCTTGAATGGTTTCTAATTTACTCTCCAGCTCTTTTTGTGAAGCAGCGCTAATCTCTGAACAGTAAGCCAACTTTTCCTTAATATTTTCCATCCATTGTTCACATTGTTCTACTTTTCCGTCAAAATCTTGGTGGCTAGCCACGTACTGCTGCCAGCGCGATGTCAAATCTTTTACTTTTTGACATATTTGTTGATATTTAACGCCTATTTCGGATATTTGAGAGGGCCTGCTCATTAGCCCTTTGTTGAGTTGCTGTGCTCTTTCAGTCACCTGGTCTATTTCTAATTCTTTAGCCCTAATTTCTCCTTGAAGCGCCTTTAATGCTTCCAATTGTTGTTCTTTTTCGGAGGCCGTGGCTTTTAGATCGACGGAATGAAGTTGAGTGTCAGTATTACGAATCCATTCCAAGCAGCGATCTTTCAGTGCTTCGTACTCGGACCAATGTTCGAGTTTACTTTCTAATTGTTTGATAGTATTAGCAATGGAGGAAGTCAGTGCAGCCCATTCTTGTTGGGTGTTTTCAATCTGAGAACGGATTAAGGCTTGTCCTTGATCTGCCGTGCCTGGAATCACTTCATCACCTAATGATTTAATTGTCTTTATTCTCGATTCTTCTTCGGGTAGGGTTGCTTGGATAGTCTGAAAACAGTAGAAGGGTTTACTTTGGTCTATAAAATGTAATGCATTACAAAGCTGGAATAGAAATAATGGATCAAATTGTAATGATACAAAGAGAAAAAACTGATTGATTAGGACCCAGGAAAGAGTACAACGAAGCAACTGCAGTCAACATTGTTGCGGGGCACTGCCTATCAGCAGGGAAATACAGCTTGAATAATATGGTAGAAAGGGAAAATAGAGTATAGAACACAAAAGACAAGGATATACAGAAGGACCTAATCCCATTTTGCAGTTTGGTGTTCATGGCTTCGATTTTGGCACTGGTGTCTACCATTGTGGTTCTTGTTCTATATTTTCCCCCATTTTTTTATATGATTTAACCTGCACTTCACTAATAAGATGTAATTGTTTGAATGAATCTTGTCTAGAGTTGTTCTCTTTTCTGGATTCCAACCACCAAGTTTTTCCTTTAGCAAAATATTACCTTAAGTCGTTCTAGGTTGGATTGTAGGTTGATTATCTCCAGATCCATGTCGCTCAACATAGAAACTGTGCTTTTAGTGGCATTTATCCATTCCTGCCCATCAGCAACAGCTTTAGCGTATTTCTTATGGACACTGACGATTTCCTCGTATCTCTCGACGAAACCCTGGGCGCGTTTCAGCAATTTGCTGTGTTGTTCTGTGATGGTCGCCAGCTGTTTATCGATCATATCGTTCCTCTCTGGTAGACTTTCCACTCTGTCTCGCAAATCTACGATGTCCTGTTGATGCGCTACAGCATCATGCAACAAATTTCTATAAACTTGGAGCTGAGCTTTCTTCTCGTTCAGAGAAGCCTTCAGTTCGATGTCTTGAGGCAGCTGCTGTTCGGCGTCTTTCAGCCAGCGTGAGATGCTGTCGACACACTCCTCAAATCCTGCCCACCTTACCAATTTGGCCTTGAGCTCTCTATCCGTGCTGCTGATTTCGTCGAATAGGGTTTCCAGCGCTTGTTGGAGTTCTTGGAGTTGAGTGCTTATAACTTCTCTTCCCTCGGGACTGGTCGTTGGGTAGAGGTTTTCTCCTAGCTCGATGGTATTGTTGAGGAGCGAAGTGGCGATGCTTTGTTGTGCTAATAACTCCTCAAGAACTTTGGCTTGCTCCGCGAGAACGTTACGCGCCCCTCCTCTGATGTGATCCTTACAATTGTTAAACCTACAACAAATAAAGTAAAGTGAATGATGTATTATTGCGTTTGCCGTTGAACTAACTAGGTGAAAATATTTAAATAATAATAACCACTATTTTCCCACTGCTTCTCAAATAACTGCTTTTACAACGACATCGCTCTTAGACTTCACGAAGCATGTTACTCTAGAGGTAGCAAATTGTTGATAGTGGTACATATATATTAATATCAGACTGCTTTAAATGAGTTAATTTATGTGTGACAATTATAAGTAAGATTCATATTACCTGAGTTCATATAAATCACATAATCACAAAAACACTTCATCTTGGTTTCTAACAACACTCAAGACACGATTTGTTTGATATGTGATAGTAAACATCTCTTAATATAACATCATTATACAATACATATATAGTTCATTGACTAGTGCTGGTTACTATTATTTTTTTTTGTGATATTCACAGTTGTCTCTCAGTGAAAAGTAGTCTTGAGATTCTTGAGAAATGACTAGGTGTGGAAGTTTTGAATATTGAAAACTTACTTGGCCTGAGCAGCAGTTATCCAGTCAGAACACTGTCTGTATTTCTCGTTGTACAACTTGTGGTTTGCAAGTGCTTGTTCGCATTTCTTTAAAATTTCCTTTGCCGTCACTTGCACAGACTGGAATCTGGAAGTGATCTGCTGGACGTTGACAGAAATTCTGGTGTCTCCGCTGCTCTGTACCAGTTCAGTTGAGTTGTCAGACATCTTATCGATTTCTGCCTCGTTTTGACGCAGATTTAGGATGAGAGCCTGCAAGATACAATGTATTGTAAATAAGTGAATTTAAACTTTCACCGGTTAACATCAAGTAGAGGGAGACAGAACCATCACCTGAAAGTAACGACAGGCATGGAAATAAGAAGTAACGCTATACTACAGAGTAAGTACACCCACAAGAGCAAATAATGGTATAGAAAGAGACCCGCCACCTAGAAGACTAAGAATGCAGCCAGATTGAAATAAAGAAAGAAAATAATAAAAGGTGCAACATATATAGTGAGTTTTGTGAATCTTACTTGCTCCAAATGATCTGTAACTGTAATGAAATCCTTCACGTCTACTTTGCGCGATTCAACCAATCTAGCTAGGTCCTATAGAATCGATTAAACATGTTAAATAAAAAGTAAATAATCTTATTTACAATTCATATGTTTACCTGGTATTTTTCTAACTGTTCTTGTTTTTCTTCTATTGTATCCTTCAGATCATAATTTTTGAGCGATAATTCAGCTTCTGCTAGCCAAGAAAGTAGCTTGTCCAGAGTAGTTTCGTAATCGTTCCACTGTTTCAGTCTACTTTCTAAAGCGGATTTAATGTCCATGAGGGCAGCCAGGAATTTTTCCTGGTCGAATTTAAGTTTAGCAACATCTCGTTGCATTGTTTCTTGTGCTCGAGCGGGCAACGTCGAAATTTTCTTTTCGACATGGTCTTCGAGATCTTTCAGTTTTATATTGCTCTCGGGTAAATGATCTTGGATGTCGATGACATTGTTTAGCCTCTGTTCGAGCATTTGCTTGTTACCACCATAGTCTACGTAGCTATTTAATTTGTCCCAAAGCTGCTTCTGGTTGTCCTGCTGCGCTTTGTGTAAATCGTAGAATTGCTGATAAATGTCCAGGCAATCTTCGAGTTGCTTAATATTGCTTTGGGCTGCTTTGAGAAGGTTTTGGTAGCGATCGTTAATTGACTTTATACTCTCTTCAACTTCCGTTGTCTTTTCCTTACTGTTTGTTAATTGGACGAGGGTTTTGGCTTTTTCAGTAACTCCTGTAAATAAACACACATGAGAATAATTCAAGGTTGTCAATAAATTATCGTTAATTACCTTCAATAATTCTTTTGTGCGATAAGATTTCCTGATATGCTGTCTTATGCTTCAATAGTTTACCTCGTACTTCCTGAATGGAAACCCAAGAGGACGGCTCGATTTTCACTACTTTTTCCATAGAGTCTAACCAGGCCAGCGCTTGCTGTAGCATATCCTGATAGCTAGACAATTGCAAACTTTGTGCGTCTTGTAATTTTTGCTGTTCGTTGACACCTAAAATACAAAAAAATGTTTTCATTACTTTGTTTCCTAAAAAAATAAACTTAAATTTACCTTCAGCCAGTTTATCCCATCTCTCTCTAATGTTCCTCACTTCATTTCGAACGATTTCTCTTCCTTGGGTTGCTGTATCCGGTAGAAGTCTTTCACCCAGTAGTGTTAGAGAGTTTACCTTATGTTCTCCCTGTTCCTTTTCTGACATCAGCACCTGTAGGCGATTGCTAGTAGCCTCAGCGTTATTGAGGAGCTCGCCCTTTTGCAACACAACCAAGTGCTGTTCCAGTGGCTCTAGCCAAGCACAAGTTTCCTCAAGTTTCTGTTTATACTTATTGTGATCGTCAACGATTCCTTGCCAGCGGTGTATAACGTCTTTTGTCAAACTGTGTAAATTGTGGAACCTGGTGCTTATTTGAGAGGCAATGGGCTTGATCCTTTGAGTACCGCTACTCTGTAGGAGGACATGGCTCTTGTCGATGAAGTTATCTATTTCCTTTTCTTTGGCGGCGACTTCCTCTCTCTGTTTTTGAAGAAGTTTCAGTTGATTTTCCTTTTCAGGTAACGTGTCTTGTAATGGTTGGTCCCTAAACTTGGCTTCGTTATCCTTAAGCCACTGATTTAGCCCTTCCAAGCTATTTTCGAAGTCTTCCCACTGTTTTAAAGCATTGTTTTGTTTAGCAAGAGATGTATTTACGTCACCAACGTGACGGTTAAGAAGTTCTTGCATCTCTTCCAGTTCCTTCTTCAGCATTTCAACTCCTTTCGGTGCGGTACTTTTAGCGACCACAATCAATTTCTGCTTAAGATCATTTAATAGTTTGCCACCTTCTTCTTCGCTACTCCTTTTTACGAAGTTGATATTAGCTATTCTTTTAGTAATGTCTGCTTTTTCTCCACCGACACTGTCGTATTCTTGTAACTTCTCCTTTTGTTCGGATATCCAGGTTTTAAACGACACCACTTGTTGGTTATAGTTGGCATGTTTGTCTACGCATTCCTCTAGATTCTTTAATAATTCCTCTGATTTGCTTACAATATTAAGGAAGAGTTGTTTTATGGACTGTAGATAAACGTTGAGAGATTTATCTTGTGTTTGGTCTACCAATTGCTGAGCTTTATCACAAACAGTCTCCACTAACTGTTGATGGGACATAATTTCCTGGTGCATTATTTTGTGGTTTTGTAACTGGGCTCGTTTTTCTTGCAATGTCGATTTAAGTTCTGTGTGTTGGTGCATAGCTTTCTCTACGTCTCTAAGCCATTTTGCTAACTGCTCTTGGGTAGCCGTAAAATCTGAGAACTGAGTAAGACATTGGTCGAGTTTGTTTGTCGCACCTTGTAAGTCGTCTGCGAAAGTATCCCAGATGGTCCTTAAATTCCTAAGTTGCTGTCTAATAATTTCTCGACCGTCGGGTGATGTATGTGCGTAAAGTTTTTCACCATTCTCGATTAAATTATCAAACTCAATGCTCTTTTGGTTTCTTTCATCAATTAAGTCTTTAATGTCTTTCTGTCTGTTTTGAAGTACATTCAAATCACCTACAATATGACATAATGCTTGCAATTCTTCTTCTTTGTTAGAAAGCCACTGTAAGAATTCTTGATATTCATTGTTAAATGCCTGATGTTCCTTTACAAATCCTTCATATCTGTTGACGTTATCTTTTACGGTGTTTTTAAGCGATTGATATCTTGTGGACAACTGCGATACTTTGCTATCAGTCTCTATATTTTTAATCATTTCGGTGAAGTTATTAAATTCGGGTTCTTTAGTTATGATTTCTTTTTCTAACCCTATAAGTTTATTCAGGTGTGCTCGTTTGGCTTCTTCTGTATTTCGCAGGCTCTGATCCTTAACTTGATTTTCCTTAGTTCTCAACCATTTTTCGAGACTCTCCATGATTTTTCCAACTTCAGCGTATTGATTGTTAATCTCCTTTAGTTTTTCTCGAGCGTCCGAACAGAGTTCTAAGAACATCTTCCAAGAGTTTTCTTGTTCTTCAAAACTGTGAATCAAAGGCGGGTGGCCACTTGTTGCTGTCTGAGATAGGACGGTTGTGAGTTGATCTTTACAGGAATTAATTATTTTATCCCCTTCTTCTTTTTGAGACAATAGATTTTCTACTATAGTTAACTTAGCTTCCGGAGTTTCACTAGACGATTCGTCTACTAGTAAAGCAGCCTCAGAAGTTAAAGCGCTCAACCAATCGTGGCACTTTTCAATAGCTTGGTTATAAGCTTCATGGTTTGCCACGTATTCTTCAGATAATTCAATCCTCCTATTTACTTCTTGTGCAAGACGGTTGTATTTATTCAAACTGTCGTCCAGTTTAGATTCAGCGTCAGCGTCTGCTAGATTTCCTATTTTATCTTGCAATTGTTTCAATATACTCTTGTGAAGATTAACGTCTTGGGATAACGTTTTATAATTATGTAGTGTTTGTTTTTTTATCTAAAAGTGTTGCATCTAGTTTCATTTCATCTCCTAATTTTGTTTCGGCATCGTTGATCCATAATTTTACCTGTTGGAGACTATCGTCGAATGAGTGCCTTTGCATTAGGGTTGCTTCGACCTGTTTGTAAATGGAGTTGACTTTGTCAATCAATATTTCTGACTTATCTCTCAAAGTTCTCAGTTCGGTTCTTATAGTATCTCGATTTTCCGGTGTTATGCCAGAGAACAGGGCCTCACCTTGTTCAACAGCTTTTCCTAACAGAGCTTGTCCTTTCTCTTTTTCACTGGCGAATTTCTTTAATTCCTCCAACGTGGCCTGATTTGGTTTCTTTGCAATCTTAGAAAACGAATTGACCTTTTCTTCAGCTTGTACCAGCCAGTTTTCAACGTCTTTGATGCTGTTTTTGTACAATTCTTTATATTTATTTAGTTCGTCGAGTTTATCCAAATAATGAGATAAGAATTTGTTAATGGCCTGATAACGTGTATTTAGGTGATGAACATATTGCGTGACTCTGGATTCTGGCATCTCTTTAACCAGTTCTTCACTAATGGGAGTCAGTTTCTTAATCTCTGTTTCAAAGTCCTTAACTTCTTGATGGAGTTTTCCCACTTCTTTCATCTTATTGTCAATGTTATCCAAGTCCATCTGTAGCGTGCTTTCAGCTTTAACCCTGTTCTCTGTTTCCTTTAACCAGTTGGCAACTGCTTCAGATATTTGTTCGTATTTGTCGTGAATACCAATGTTATTTTCCAGCAGAGCCTTAGTTTTTTGATAATCCTGCTTTAGGCTTTCCAGATCCAATAGTAAATGATCCTTCTCTGCGTTTAGCAACTTGATAGATTCGGGCGTTTCTGTTTGTTCAAGTAACTGTATAGAGTGTTCCAATTCTGTTTTTCGCTTCTCACAATCTACCAATGCATTCTGAATAGGTTCTAAGGCATTTAGCTTTACTTGCAAATTATATTTGTCGCTAGCCGGCTCTGGCAAACACCACTGGATTTTTTCTCGGTGCGTGGCAATGATTCTCTGCAGCGCACCGTATTTTTCATTGTGGAACTTCTTGAGGAAAGAGAGTAAGGAATTCTCTATTTTGTTTGTTTGGGTTGCGATTGCGTCGAAACGCTTTTTCAGGGCTTGTTGTTCTTTGGGTATGTTGCTTTCTCCAATGCTCGGATAGGATTGCTTCATTTGCTGGATGTTTTGGTCGATTTTCTTTATTTCCTTGTCGCAGTTTTGTAGCTCCGGTTTGAGTTGTCGTACTTTTAAAAGCCTTTCTACAATTTTTGAGTTATCACCCGATAAGTCCTCACATTTAATAATCTCTTCTCTTATGGCAGACACTTTACTTCCCACATTTTTTATATCATCTCGAATACTCTTCTCTTTGTCGCCAAATGTGGATGTGACGTTTTCTAATTTTTGGGCATTTGATTCTAATTCCGCGAATTGATCGTCGAGCAACTGTACAAGAGCTTGTATGGTCGGTACGTCTTTACCGTCTGTTAGTTTAATTAACTGGGTGTATTTGTGAGGTATACTTTGATTAAGTCTCTGATGGGCAGGGAGTTCCTCTCTATATTTAGCTAACTTAAAAGCTGCCGCTTCCAATTCGTTGGGTTTTTCGGCAGCTGCCACCAAGCGCCCTATTCTGCTCGCTAAGCCACTGCAATAATGTAGTCTTCGTATCCTCGATGTGTTTCCATATAGTTGCCTGTGATTCGGTTTTTTGAACAGTATTAACGATTTTCTCGTAAATCTTAGACCACACATTGTTTACAATTTGCAGGTCCCTTTTTACTTCTGATTCGATTCCGGGGATATTTTCCGACTTCCTTATGATAGTTTGTCCCTTGGCGTCCGCTTTGTCTAAGGCCGCCTTGGATTTCTTTATTGCCTCAAGAGCTTTCTTTGCTTTGTCGGAATTAACATTTGCTTGTATTAAGTCGTTCGGCAGATCGAGATTGTCGACAGTCTTGTCAATTTTTCCAATTTCCTTTACTACTCGATCTTTAGCCTCTTGGAATTCATTCCAGGCGAATATGATGTCAGATAGTTTCAATTTTTCGTCTTTGACATCTTCGTTGACTTTATTCCAGTTGCTTTCGATTTCAGAAATGGAGTTTTGGATGACCGACACGTTCTGTATATCCTCTTTCATTAGCTGCAGTGCCTCTCTGCGCAATTCCTCTTTCACGGAGGATTTGTCTATTTGACTTTCTAGAAGCTTATCTAATTGTTCGACAGCCTTTGGAAGATCGCTTGAATGCTTTACTTCTTTTTTTATAGCTTCCAGGTTAACTTGTGTTTTGTCAAGGTCGGCAGTAACTGCTTTTTTCAAGGTATTAAAATCGTTCCAGTGAGATTTAAGCTTCTGCAGTCCTTGCAACTTGTCGGCTAATTGTGATTTTAGATTTATAGCGCTAACTTCAATTTCCCTGACCATGTTATCCGCAGTTCGTGGCAGTCCCGTCTGTTTGTCCAATATAACTATATCTTGGTTTTTGTCTATTGTTGGAGCTGCTTGTTTCCAAGATATTAGTTTGCTTATTATTGTGTCAGTTTCCGTAATAAGTTTTTGCAGTACATCTGGAGCTGTTTTGTCGCTGTCAGCTTGATACTTGATATGAGACAATTGATTGGATGTTTCTGTGTGCCAGTTAAGAAGTTCACTCCATTTTTGTAACTGGGTCTTCTTTTCTTGCAACTTATGCTCAATCTCTTGGTTACTTTGAACTAATGTCGTATATTCTTGAGTCAATGGTTCTACTTCTTTTTGAGGCGACTGAAGCGAAATGTTTTTAATCTCACCGTAAATAGCGTTAAACGTAGGTTGCTTCTCGGAGTGCTCTTGTAATAAGGTGTGAATATTTAAAAGAGTTGACTCTACTTTGTCTGCTGGTATCTCATCGATATGCGCAACATTAGCTTTCATGGATTCCAGCCAGTTAGAGTAGTCGGCTACTTTGGCTTGGAAGTCATGTTTAGCAAGAATAGCGTCAGATACTTCGTTAATTTTGGCACGCGTGCTCTCGGCCAACTGGGATACTCTTGATTTTAGAGTCTGTACTTGATCCTTAACTAGGTTGGCACCTTCGGGAGTTATGTTATAGCTAATACTGTCAGAGCTTTGGGTCAAAGCAATCAACTTGGCTTGTTGCTCTGAAATTTCGTTATTAAATGATTTCAGTTTGGCTAGTTCTTTTTTCAAGTTTGTCAACGTTAGGCATGTTGACATTGATTGGATGGGCAGTTAGAGCTTGTTCGCTTTTAACAACCCAGTTTTCTATATGTTGGGCATTTTTATCAAATTCTAGCCAGTTGGCCACTAGTTTACCCATTTTTTGTCCCCACTGGGCGGTTGTTTCATGCACCGTTGTCCACCTTGACTGTATTGCCTCAACTTCATCAGGAGCGTTGGTTTTCATAGAGATTTGCTGAGTTAGATCGGCTACACCTTGGAGTTTTTGCAACTGCTGATCAATCTCTTTCGTGAATTCTTTCGTTTGGTTCTGAATCTGCACGGCTTCTTCAAGTGTGGCAGGTTTAGGCAGGCCCATTTGAACCTTAACTTCGGCGTTTTCTATCAGTGGTTTAATTTCTTGAATATTGGATTGGTAGGTTTTCCAATTTTTGAGATCTTTCACTACAGTCGCGGTTTGACCCTCCACGTTCCTATGCAAGGCTACTACGTGGTCTTGCAAAGCTGTTACTTCAGCCTGAAGTTTCTTAGATTCCGGATTTTCATTTGCTACGAGTTGAGACGCTTCATTGCTCAGTTCATCCAACACGGACATCTTTTTGAGTATTTCCTTTTGTAGAATCTCCGCCCTTTGTACTCTGTCTTCTGGTGTGACTGAATATTCCTCTACGGAAGATATCATCTGAGGAGCATCTTGTGTCGTCCAGCTCTGTAGCTGTCCCAGTTTGCTGTGGATGGTCGTCCATTTGGTACTGTATTGTTCCAAAAATACAACTCGTTCAGTAACGTTTGTCAAAGTTGTAGTCAGACGTCGTTCGATCTCATTTACTTCTTTTTCGAGTTTCGGTTTTTGCTCTGGCGCTTGTTCCGATAAATTGGCACATTGATCTCTCAGTTTCTTAAGCATCTCTTCAGTGGCCTCGCGTAGACGCACAGCCATTTCTTGTTTGGCTAATAATTCTGAGGGTATATTAGTCGAGGTGTATTGCGTTGGTGGAACTCGGTTCAGTTCCTGCTCGGCGCGTTGTAAGAGGTGAGTAATTTCTTGTTTCTGCTCAACGTAATTGGTATATACATGATGCGTGCCTATTAACTTATGCAACGTTTCAACGGTCTCGTCGTACGTATTGGTCCATCCGGTCTCTAATGTTTTAACTTCTTCTGGCATGAAACTTGGCGCGTTCACATCACGAATTAATTCTTTACCCTTCTGCAGCAGCGACATGATATTCGGTCGCTGTTGATCTAGCTGGGAGATAGCCACCTCCTGGTGGTGTATTAGTTCGGGTACCCTTTCTAGCAATTGTGGTTTGCTCTCTCGCTTGGATTGTTCGCGAACTTGTTTCAGTAATTGGCAAACTTCTCTTACTTCCCGCCGGTACGTGTAACACTTGGACAGTGTGTCTGTCTTAACCATTGTTATTTCCAGGGAAGGTATCAGATTCTTGTAGCGTATTATGAGCGCCTCTAAGTTTTGCTGCTCGGTGACGGCTTGAGTTTCAGGACAGTGGGAAGTCAGTAAGTCTAGGGTTTGGACCAACCACTTCATATCTTCACGTTTTGAGTCAGCTTCTTTGCAGATATTCTAAACAGAAACATATGAATGATTAGAACGTTACTCTAGAAAGGGTAGTATATTGTCCCAGATTATGCTTACAAATAATAGGTGCAAATAATAATACGAGTACATGATATATTCGAGACTTCTGATCCAGTTCATCAGATGTCTAGTAATACTACGAATATAATATTGACTTGAATTAATACATGCATCAATATAATTTGCATTGTTACGTGTCTTGCAGCTTTTATGTGCAAGAAAGCTTTCTTAAGGAGTAGTACTGGCAATAGTAATTCTTAGGGAGTAATATTATTCACCATTTACACTTATAATGGATAACCTATAGCCTTTTTATTATGGACGATATTAGACGATTATAGACGATAATAACTATAACTGTATTACGAAATTTAAAATGCTTTAAAAATATTATTGCTAAATATTAAAGACCCATTTCTGCGTTACTAGGTACACATTTAATTATTTTGATATCCTATTCCTATGATAAATTAATAATAATAACAATACTTTCTCTGTTTCTCTTAATTTGTCTCATGCCCCCTAGCGTCATAAGTTACTAAACTTATGTAATATAATATATATTGTAAGTGTTCTCGGAATAGTATTTTTAAAAAAAATCATAAGTTGCATTGAAGAAGCTAAGCAGTATCTTTTTGCCAAGCAGAATAAAAGCCAATATTGTACAGGACAACTGGACCAAGTGCTAATTCGGCTCAAATATGCTATTGGTTTTTCATATCGCATCACTCATGACATCACCATAAGGTGTACTCTAGTATCGAATATTTTACAACAAATTAGTACTTGGTCACGGCATCGGCATAGCTTATACTAAGGCGCATCTTTATGAAGTACGAGTAACAAGCTACAACATTTCTACGAGAATTAACTACGCTAATCTAATAATTTATATAAATACTGAACAGACATTTACCATAAGTTCTTTCAACTGGTTCACAGAAAGCAAAATTAAAATTAATATTATTATTTTATCTCAATGTTATCGCGAAAAGTAGAAGATGTCGACTTACTTGGAAAATCGCTTTTTCCCGCTCAAATTCCTCCATGGTATTGACATCGTTAAGGATGTTCTTCAAGGCACCATCGACCCCGTCCATCCACTTGTTTATCTCGTTGAACTTATCGTGATAGTTTTGCCATTTCTCGGGGATTTGGTCCAGCTGCTGTTTGAGGTTTTCGATTTTTACGTTCACGTTTTTCCATTGCTGCTGGCACTTTTCGAAGGCCTCTTCTATACTTTTATCTTTAGGGTAGTTCTTAGTGTACGTGGCCGAAAGTTTCGAGAGATTTTCCAGACAGTGCTGTGTTTCGGCTAAGGGTCCTCGCGAGAAAAAGTACTGTTTGTTCCTAGTAATTATGGATTCGACATTTTCCTGTCTGCTGAACGCTAAATGTTCACTGTGGATTTCTTTCTCTATTTCTTTGATGTAGTAGTTGAATGTGGTCTCGTCTAATCTAAATTCGAGTTTCATCAAGTGCAGCGGGGCAAACGACAGGATTTCTCTCCACTTATTCTGTAGTTGGTTGACGGACGCTAATATAGGCGCGTGCTGATCTTTGGGAAGGCAGTTACATAGATCCTGGGCACTTTGTACCAAATCGTGTATCCATCTTTCGTTCACTGACTGGAAGAAGTTCTTATGTTCCTCCACGGTTTCCTTGTTGTCTATTCGCTTCTCTAGCGTCAACTTTTCCGCCTTGTTCAGCCAGTTGGAGATGACGCGTTCGCATTCAGAGAAGTTGTACCAGCAACGCATCGCTTCCTGCAGTCTTTGTTCCCAAAGCTGCGAATTTTGAGTTACATAGTCGAACCTGTCGTTGAGTTGTTCCATCTTCGCGGTCATATTGGCGACGTCAGGGTTGTTGGCTTGGTCTACGGACTTGATGATGTTGTTCATTACCTTGTTTTTGCTATCCAACATCGATCGATAATAAAGAGTTCTTGTGAAAAACTGTTTCACTTTGTCCAGTTGGTCTTTTAATTGTTCTTTATCGCCTTCTAACGATAAGCAGCTTAGCAGCGCCTCGGCGTTATCTAGCCAGCTGTTGATCTCCTTCTGACCGGCTTCCAAGGATTCCTGCTGAATCAACAGTTGGTTGAACAGATGGATTTGTGATGGGATGAGGGCGCGGACCCGGACTAGGGCCTCTTTTTCGTGCTTAAGGACGGTCATCATTTTATCCACTTCTTCTCTCGATAAGTCTTGAATTAGGGTTTGGAAGGCTTTGCTAATGTTCTTGAAGAGATTCTCGATCTCTTCGACTTCTCCCTGGAGCTTCATGAGATTCTCGGTGTGTTGTCTTATTCTCTCCATTGAGCCTAGACTAGGAGAATTCAATACATTCTCTGCTTTCCTCAGCCAGTTAGACAGGACTTCGACTCCGGCTCTGAAATCCTTGCGGTTCCTTAAAATGTCGCCAGCGTGGCTATACTTGTTCACTTGCGGGTAGATTTTGTCCCATCTGTCAGTCATTGATTGATAGCGATCGCGTAGCTCTAGAGCGATGGGATCCTCGCATGTCGCTATGAGGAAACTGACAGTATCCCCGAGAAGCTGGTAGTTGTCCCTCCACACGCTTATGTCCTGGAAGAATTCCATTTTCTCTTCTTCCGGTAGGTTTAGGGATTTCTCGGCGTTGTCGAGCCATTTTATGAACTCGACGGACAAAGAATCCCAACGTCTCCAGTAGGCTACTACTTCTTCCAACATGCTTTGGACGCACCTCAGTTCCATGGATACGTTCTTCCAGCGATCGGCAATGTCGCGCATGAATCTGTCTATGTCTGCTATTTCTTTCTTATCTGAAATATTCGAAGGAATTCATTAGGTTCTGCTACAATTGGTCTTATTGATAGGTTTCAGATTCGTCTACTTACCAATGTTACCGTCTCGACGATATTCTTCGATGACAGCTTGCATATCAATAAAGGCTTTGTTGAATTCTTGGAAGATGTGATTCTTTGACACGAAATTGCGATACTGGTCTAACAGTTGAATAACTTTGTCTACTCGTCCATATTTCGCAGTCCAGGATTTCAGTTTAGTTTCGGTAAGTTGCAAAAATGCAATAAGGCAACACTGGAAAAAAATACAGTTGAATAAAAGTTAGTGTTTAAAGTGGATAGTGAAACTAAATTCTATAAAATATCGAAAGAACATTTTTTTTTCTTTATATTCTCTACATGTGTTTTGAGTTCATTATATGTTGAAGGTTTTACTTCATAATTTAATTTCCTATTGTATTCCACAGGATGTCCGGGAAATGAGTGTACAACGTAATAGCAGGTGTTCTTTGACCCAAAAGGAAACGATTTAGGCCAACTTATATATAGCCATTAGTTGCTTAGTTTTGCCCCCAGAGGGCGTTCGATTATCTAAGGAAATTGTCATGGTAGAAAATAAATTTTAGATTTTTAAACGACAGCTGCAAGCAAGACCTCCTACTATTTCTGCACATGCTGTATTTCTGGTTACTATATTTATTAGCCGTCTGAACAAATGGTCATTTGAAAATTATTTTTTATTGGTTTCACTTAATCAGTATCTTTAGATATAGTCCTAGGACTCTGTAGTTTGATAAAAGTATTAAATTGCTGTATATACATATGTGTATGTATACCATGTACTAAAATGTAAATTGTAGGCTTAATGCCATATAAAAAAAGTTGTTAAAATATATTTCCACGTTTTAGAGTTTTTTAAAGAAAAATTTTTTTCCGCAACTTTGACGCCTTCTAGAGGTTAAACGAAGCAAGTTTAGCTAAATGCTAGTTGGCCTAAATTGTTTTTTTAAGAGAATCTCGGGTATTATATTTTACACTAGATTTTAGGGCACTATGTATAGCAACTTCATCAAAATATTGTCAATATTTCTTATATTTATATATAAAAATTTCTTGCCAAATACCCCATATATGCTTGATTGATAAACTATTAATTTATTATTGGTCTCGAATGTTTTACGAAAATTAGCCCTTGTTTCTGAGGATGATTTTCACAACACTCGAGACTCAAAATTTTTGTTATAATTCTAAGCACTGCAGATGCTAGTAAAAATAATAAAATTCATTAATCTCTCACCTTATGTTCGAGGAACTTCAGTCGAACTCTTCGTTGGGTAGCTTTAGGTCCTATATCGTTTAGTCTAACAGCCATATTGTTTAACTGTTCAGAAGGCACTTCTCTAGCTAGCGGACTCTGACAAGCTTGCGCGAACTTCTGTTGCACCGTCGGCCAATCGACGAAGAACGCCTTGTGTTCCTCTAATTTTCTGCTGATAATGGCGGCGGTCTCCTCGTTCATCACATCGGGAATATCGTCACAGTAGATGAGTCTCTCGGCCTTGGCAAGCCACTCACCTACAAACTTGAAGTCTCCCGGCAAGCGGGAGTCTAGGAGCCATAGCCAGTAGAGCAACTGGTGCTGGAGCTTCTCCCATAGTTTTTTTCACTTCGAACCAGCTCTCCTTAGCTATGGAGATGACGCTCTGGGAGTCTATGAGGTTCTTTAATTTGTTGTAGGTCAGTTCTTTGTCGTCTACTTCGGATTTGAACGCTAAATACTCGCCGTAGTTCAACGGCAAGGAGTCGGTTTGTTGGAGGTGTTCCAAGTGCTGGGTCTTCTTCATGAGCCAAGACAGCAGCTCGCCGTACTCCTCTTGGATAGCTGCTATGGCGTCAGGCCCGGTGCTCTTAGGCTCGGGGTACTTGTGGAGGAACTGAGCCACGTACGTCATGATGGATTTTTCGTCCGGTTTGGGAACGTCTACGTCTTCGGGGTCCAGGAGTCTGGTTATTCCTAATTCGGATTCAGCCACGTCGAAGGCCGTCTCGAGGCGGGCCCTGTTAGAGGCCTTCTTCATCGCGGCGATGTTGACCAGGTTCTTCTTGATGGCGTCGATGATGGCGAGGAAGGCGACGCCGTCCCTCCAACTGGCGCCAAAGTCCTTGATCTCGATGCCGGAGTCGTTGGGGAGGGCGTTGGAGACCCACTGGAGGAGCGTCTTCCTGGCACCCTGCTTCCATCTGTCCTTGGAGGAAGTCGTTCCGGCACTCTCCAGACTGCTGGTGCTTCCCCATTGTGTTAAGTATTCTAGTTGACGTCTGTTTTCTTCGATCTACAAGAAAGAAACGTTATGTTCGAAGTCTGGTCATTCGCTTATAAATACACACAGTGACAGACAAAAAACTTGCATCAAAAGTAAACAAGTTTATTTCATACTTTTTTTTTTTGGAAAATAAATTATGTGAGTTGTTCATGCTTGTGTGAAGAGTGAATATGTGTACATCAGCTCTACCGTGGGATTTTTGTTTTAGAAGAGAACGCTGTCTAGATAATACGATTTAGAAGGCAATGCAATTTGTTTCTAAAACTCCTCAAGAAATTGAAGGGAACAAAAAAACTTCCTAAATTTTTTTGGTGACTTTTGAAAGGCTCTCAGTGAAAAATGGGCGTCTAGATTAAAAAAAAAAAAACATTTTGAAGCCTCAAGTTTCTAGTTTTGAGATCTTTCAGCAAGAAATGTTTCTGACCTACGGTTAACACGCTATGTTAAGAAATAGCGCGAGAAAAAAATGGTAAATTTTTTATTTAATTTATTTTAGTCCTCGGACTTGGGTAATTCTTTTTTTTTAATTAAATCAATACATTGGCATGATAGCTTGTTTATTCAGCTTCAATTCACTTTTTTTTACAATTTCGTTACGTCAGTTTGTCGCTGAGATATATTTGTCGCGACTTTTAATGAAAAAGGATTCTTTAGTCTTTGATCATCGATATCTCAGCAACCAATGACCGTACAGAGAATGTAAAGGCAGTTTCAAAAACTAGAATAAACTCCATACAAAGTCCTTTTACGATTTTTTGAATTTTTTTTTCACCCTCAACATTGGCGGTGTTCTAGGATGTCGAAACGTTTTGCGTTTCGCGAAACGGTCGGCCATATTGCGAAACACTGTCATGGCCTTCATAGCGTGTTTTGATGGGACAAAGTAGGTTATGAAAAATGGAAATGTAGTGCAAAATATTTTGGAGCTCGAAATACTGGACGATGGAGAAGTTGGTGGAACAGCACTTTTTCATCCAGATTGAATATAATAGATATATTAAGTTTTATTATTATATGCCCACTTGAAAGAAGGCAGTAATACACGCAGAAAAATAAGTTTGAATTTTTTCTAAAATTTATAGTTAATATGTTAATAGATTTACTATAAATTACGGCACTTTTTGGTACAATTTGAGTTAAAAAGTGCCTTAATTTGTAGTCATTTATGTCATAATGACACTTATAAGGTTAGTTTACGATTAATTGCGCTAAAAATTGAAACTATATTTTTCTGCGTGTATATATCACAAAACACAAATCGTTTCGCTGCTGTCCACGGTGTTCATAAACGCACAACAAAAATGGCTACCGTTTCGCGAAACGCAAGACGTTTCGACATCCTAGAACACGGCCATTGATTTAAAGGAAAGAGAAAAAAATGACTTTTTTCATTGTAGTAAATCTACGAATTTATAAATATTGATGGCGAGACTAATGTTTTGTAAATGTAAACTATAAATTACAACTAATAAATAAAACTAATGTATTTTTTTTCACATTTACATTAGTTCTTACATTACTTCGTAAATATATTATAAAAAATGCAAATTTCGGCTAAATAAACGGTCCGTGGACCAAAAAATAAACAAATAAAATATTTACAATAATTTTTTTCTCGCTCTGTTTATTAGCATTGCGCGATAACCGAAGGTCACAAACATTTTTTTGCCAAAAAAAATCTCAAAACAAAAAACTTGAGAACTTCACTTTTTTTAAAATCTAGATACGACCATTTTTCACTGAAATACAGTCTTTCAAAAATCATCAGAAAATATAGGAATTTCTTTGTTCCCTTAATTTTTTTTTGAGAAGTGTATTTTTAGAAACAAATTGTTACTGCTATTAGATTTGAATTAAAATATGTTGTTTAGTACCAAAACTACACAGTTATTTGGTTTATAAAATATTAGCGGTTACCATTTTTATTTATTTATTCAACTGTTGACATCTTGAATGTGTGACATACACTCTTTTGAAAGATGGACAACTTATTTATGCCTTATTAGTGATTAATAATATATTTTTTATAACATGTTTCTTTAGTAAATGACCGCGTTAAGAAGAAATAGTCTCAAATTAGCTCACGTTTAGTGAAAAGCCCTTAAACTGAAATATTATAGTATCATTTTCAATTTATGGATGTGTCACCCTTCCTAATAGTCCAATCTGCCCTTAATTGGTCGAAAATTTGCCATTAGATGAATAATTACTGCCAGTTTTTATCCCTAAATCGGTAATATTTTTCTTGGTACATCTTGCTTGTTCTTAATAATAATTTAGACAACATGACATAAGGTGGCTGTGGAGCTTTCAGGTATTTCATTTAATGGGAAATTTTCTACTCATTAAGAGCAAGTGAACTAATGGAAATGGTAACATATATATAAATTCCAAATTGTAATATAATACTTCATTTAAAGGTCTTTATATCAAAAATGAGTTAATTCGTAACAATTAGGTATCAAAAAATGCATTACAAAAAAAACTATTCATTTCTAATTAAGCACAAATAAGTTTTCCATCGTTGAAAAAGTTTATAAAATATTTTTTTTTTTATTTGGCGCAAACTTTTTGGCTTTCACACATATGTACCTAGTGTAAATCGTCCTACTGGCAACTCTGGAGGAAATTTGTATTTGTATTGTAGGGGCTATTTGTCGACAAAGTAATTTTTAAGTGGTTGAAAATACCTGGTGAGTGTTATGTACAAATCAGGTTTTATATGTATGTTTTCTTAATGGCAAGGTATAACGACTGATAACGCCATAGTTGTAAAAAATAAATGAAACAATAATGACGTTTTATTTTTATTCAAAGTAAATAAATACCAGAGAAGAGACACATCAGTTGCAGAAAAAAATATATACATTTTTCATATCTACTTCACAAGTTTTTTCGTTAAGAAAGTGTCAACATTTTGCTATCCTTTTTTATAACATAATCCGTCGACTTGTGTTTACTATGATACAAAAAATATCATTGTTATTGGAGTAAAGTTTTAGTAGAGCAAAGCATCTTGTATTACATACATAAGTCTAAAAAAATACACTATTGATATCAATCTTGAATTTCATGGGCTTTACAAATTTATTTTAAAAGCAATATTAGCAAGTGCCCTCTTTTACTTCCTTAAGGGAAACACATTACGGATATCTGGACTGGTGATTTTTTGCGCTAGAAAGTGCTTTCGTTGATAATTAGGCTAAATTGTATAAATGATATAATAGTTTAACAATACTCGTAGTTAGACTAAAATATACACCTATCCAAAGAGATTGGATTAAAAGTTGATCCTCCTCTCATATACAGAGAGAATAAACACTTTTTTATTCTTTTTTTGTTTTTTTTTTTGTGGATGCAATATGTTAACGTTTTAGTAACATTGTTATCTGCTACTGTTAACTATAATTGTGTAAATAATTCTCCGTGTTGCAATTTGAGCAACTAATTTAGTGCATATCGATATATAGTGCCAAAAATTGATTTCTTTCTTGCAATAATTTTCAAAAAATCAAATAACATGGGGCACGCACTAACGCCTTTCAAAATAAAATCAAGGTTAAATGGGAAATATACACGAGAAATATATTAATAGCCGTCACGTAGAAGCTAAACTGTCGTTATTTCTAGGCTCTCAAAGTGATCGACATCAAAAGATGTGAAAAACTATGTGAAAACATGGAATTTAATTTTACCGAACTAATACGTATGTATTTCAATCGAAATTTGTATTAAAATCAATGGTGCTGGGCATATTTAATGATGGGTGCATTCAGGGACACGTTGCAGCTGTTAACGGAAAAATTTAAAATTATTGCAAGCAGAAATAATAATAATAATATAATAATAATTAATAAATATAATAATAATAATAGTTTTGCACAAAGAAACCTTAAAACTATTTCTTCAGAAGCATGTGTTATACTAGAGGAACTCACCATACGAAATATTTCCGAGTCCTTACTGCGAAGCTTTTTAAAATTTAAATTATAAATATAAGTGCATGGCGATACTATCTAATAAATAAACAAGGTAGGTACTCACTACTCGCACTACTTAAAAGAAGCAGCTGCGTAAGAGGTAGAAATTTCAAGGAATAGTCATTATATATATTTGATTTAGGTTTGAAAATTTGTATTGAATGTATTTTTTTTTGTTATAAACAATTTCAGGCGTTTTTTTGGCCGAAAATCGAATTTTTTTTCATAAGTGCGCCATTTGCACAAAAATCAATTTAAAAACAAATCCCTACCCATTCCATCCCTTTAGGCAATTGTATGTAGATTATGAAACGTTTTTACTTTTTGCTCCAGGTCTCATAGTTTCGGAGAAATCCTTTCTCCCACCAAGACATTTTAAAAAAAGATGATTTCAAAGATTGGTTATGTAGCCGCCATTTTGTACCAAAATGTTAATATAATTTTTTTCACACCTCAATACATGTCAAATAAACTGTTAAAAAAGAAATTCGATTCCTTTTACCATAATCCTATAATAAATGATTCAAAATGGGCCATTTTTTTCAGCCGCTAGAGTGTCGTTACCCATTCAGAAAAAAAACATGGATATATGGTGGGTGGTTGATTGGGTGGCGTGGAAAAAGGCCATAGCCTAAAAAAATCGCTGATCGATTAGTGATGTAAATTTTTTCATACGGTGCGAGATATCGAAAAAGAAAAAATGAAAAAACTCCCTCTCCCACCAGAATATCTTTGCCTGCGAATTGCACATAACGAATGTAGTAAGGCGTAGTACGACCATACCCCAGAGCTATAAGAGATGCCCACAAACAAACAATAACAGACTTCTTGTACTTCTCGAAGCGTTCATGGCTGCAGCTACAAAAGAAATTAGCACAATTTCAGGTTTTTTTCTATTGCGGTCAAGGGAAAAGCTGCTGTTTCTGCACTGTATCTTAACTGTATGGGTCAGTGCGACCCTGTAATAAGCTTCACTTTGACGATCTCTACTAATGACAATCCAAGTAAATACGTTTGGGCATATGTAAAGCACAAGCATTGTGGAAAAAAAGTTATGACTGCGAGGAAGCTAATAATATACATTCGTGCAATTTGGAGGATTTTGACTTTAGGATATGCTATTAATTTAGAAAAATTTGAAAAACATGCAGCGATGAAAAACATGCCTCAGCGATGTCAGGCTATAACTGATAATGGTGGGGACTGGACGACTAATTAATTAGGACGCACCATAATGCATCTATAGAAATATATATGTAGTGTACTAGGGCAAAACAAATATAAAACCGGAATTTTCTAAAAATAAAATTTTTATTAAGAGATAAAATTTAAAAACTATCATTTTATATTCATATTTTATATGCATATAGTCGCCTATTGGTGCGATAAGCAGCTTTTGTCCTTTTCAAAAGTTGACAACAATATTCTGCATTGATTGTTCGGCGTTCATGGAGAAAGTCAACGAAAACCTTTCCTATCAAAAAAAAAAACAGTCGAAAGCATTTTTCTTGCAGACAATCTTGTTTTCGCTGGCACTGGTACTCTTTTTTCTTTTTGTCGCCACACCATACTCGCTTGTTTGGATTCTGGTGTATAGTGGTGAACTCATGTTTCGTCACAAGTGACTATGTGATTGAGTAACCCTTCTCCTTCATCTTCATGACGAGCCAAAAGCCTCTGACAAACCTCGAAACGCACACTTTTTTGATTGGGGGTGAGAAGTCGAGAAATCCATCGAGCTGAGACCTTCCTGAAATCAAGTTTGTCCTGGATTATCGATTGAACACTCCCATGACTGATTCCCACTGATCCAGCAATTTCTTCAAGTGTAAGGCGACGGTCACCCTCCAAAAGCTCACATGTTCAGAGATGTTCTCTTCCGTGATGGAGGTTCGAGAACGGCAATCATGTGGTTAATTTTCCACCCTGTCTTGTCCCGCTGAAAAACGTTTATGTCACTTGCGCTTCAGACAGGGTTTCATCCCCGAATTGGGCCACATAAGGTCGCACATCCTCACAATAGACAGATATTTTACAATAATGCGTTGCGTAAGAGAAAGAACTACCTGCTCACTCATTGTTCTACGATCAACTGAATGCAAAAAAGAAGAGGTGTCGCATGTCAGGAGGTGTTTAGCTATCCAGAAAGAATTCGCGGAAAAGCAGCGGCCCCCTCCGATACGTTGTCTGTCCTTGAAAAGGAAATTCTGGTTTATATTTGATTTGCCCTCGTATATAATTGATTTTAAGTTACGTCGGCCACTTTCTTGTGTGACAGACTGTATGTATGTCATTTTATTTGCCAACACAAATGCACCCCGGTTAAAGTTTTCATGAGTAGATACTTACAAATCTACTCGTATAATGTGATGTTTTGTTGATAAAATCAAAATTATCGTCTACAGCGCCAATTAATCCGTATAATTGTTACCGACACTTCCTATCTCTTCGCTCCATGATCTTTAGAGCAGGAGTATATAGTATGTACGTTGCCATTGAAACTTTTTCTATTCATTTTAATCAAAACAACGAATACCAGAATCAGTGAATAATGAACTGCGTTATCCTTGAGAAAACACGTATGTATGTACATGGTGAATACATTATTCAATAGTCGAAGAGCAAATTTTCCCATGTTTGAATTTATAAAAGCAGGCAATGACATGTAAGCAATGTGAGCAATGAGATGTAGATGAAAGACAAACATGAAAATGTGCCCTTTAAGAATGACATTTTCACGAAGGTCAATGATTGTAACTGACTTGTGTTATTATGTTATGTTATTAAGTCGTGTATTATTATGTCACCAATCTAGTGAAGCCATTTTGAATATAATGTTCAATATGGTTTTCCTATCTAAAATGATACATATACGGGTGATTGATCGAAATCGTTCATTCAAAGTATTGGGGCTTGTAGAAATGAATGATTCTTGAAAAGTTTCACTCAAACTAAGAGGCCTATGGAGGACTTGAAAATATTTTCGAGATAGCATATAACACTTCCGGTTATAACGGAAGTTGGCATCGAGTTCCTTATTTTAAATGAAATGGTACCTTTATTCCAGATTTCTATTCTAGATGTTATTTTAGATATATTTTCATGAGATTTTCCTATATCTCCTCTCCCTTTTCATTACATTTACATCTTTTACCGATTATGTTTTATTTCCGGTTTATTAAAACTTTGTTCATTAGCGTCGTAACCTTTGAAACTATATGAAGTGGTCATATATATTTATTTTCCTGATATCCGGGCCTCATAAGGGCACTAAAAATGCCTTTTCTTGAATATCTCGTGAATTCGAGGTCAGGGGGAGCCACAAATATTTAAAAAAATATTTGAAAAAAAGCATGGATAAGCATTCGTAAGGTCCTCGGATGAAGCCCGGATGTAACGAAATTTACTTCAAAAACCTACTTTGGACGTATTTTTTCCCGTAGAATCAGATTCTGCAATGAAAATTGGAAGTTTTCATTAAAACAAAAATTGGATGGGCCGTATCAGGATGCCAGATAATGTGCTGATCACATGGTCAGATGGCCCTCTCCAAACCACACAACTTTTATTAGAGTCATTTTTGGATTGGCGGCGTTTCTACAGAGTTATTCATGTGGATGATTTAAAATGGGACACCTATATATACAGTATGTCCCCGGATCGAGTTTAAAAAGAGTAAACAATTCTGTGTTTTTGATTTCTCATAAAAAATCACTCTTGATGATTTGCCCTGCTTGATTTCAAACCCCCAAAACGTAAATTACTTCTTATATAACTCGAACAGTTCTCGAGATAATACCATTTTTCTTAATTTTGGACTTTAATTTAATTAATTATGTTAATTTTTTTTATAATTCTTTAAAAAAATTCTAGTAGGCGGATTTCATTGCAAGATATGACTGACAACTGATGACAACTAATAAGTCAGTATAACTTCAAATCGAATCCTCGTCATTTTGCTACTATTTATATGCTATAATGTTGACTCTAGAACAAAGAATTTATTTGATTCAATGCTACGGAACTGGGGAAGAGTGCTATCGTGTTGTTGTTAATAAATTTAACGAAAAATACCCGGAAGTTAGCATTTCTAATGTCGGAGCGAAGAAGTTGGTGACCAAGATTTTAGAAACAGGCTCTGTTTTAGACATTAAATAATAAAAAAAATGGTTGAATGAAGATGATGCTGCTTCAGTTGTTGCCCTCCATTCCGTGAGAGAAGCTCCAAGATTATCACTTAGGGCAATTGAAACTGAAATAAGTAAATCGCATTTACAGAGAATTTTCAAGCAGAACCGGATTTTACCATTTAAACCAAAATTCAGGCACACCTTAGAGGAGGGTGGTGAAGCCAAACGTTCGTATTTTTGTTTGGAGATGGGCAACAGAGTATTAAATGACGTTTAGAGAATTTCATAAGCGAATTTTGTTCTCCGATGAATCTACTTTTTCAACAAACGGCGTCGTTTCCTCTCAGCATTGCTGGTATCGGAGTGAAACAAATCCCCATTTTACTATTTCTTGTCGAAGACAATATTTCAAAAAAGTTAATGTGTGGTGTGCGGTTTCATATACAAATGGCATTATTGGTACATATTATTTCAAAGAAAATTTAAATCGTAATACATATTTGGAGATGCTACAAAATTTTTTAACAGATAAACTTGATGAATTTGGTGCCCTGCTCATCATGCCGTTACTGTCCGTAATTGGCTTAATTCCGAGTTTAATGAACACTGGATAGGAAGGGATGGTTCCATTTTATGGCCGCCGAGAAGCCCGGATCTGACAATATTGGACTTCTATCTATGGTGACGTTTAAAGCAAATTGTTTATTGTGAACCACTAGAAAATGATGAAGAGCAATTAAAAACAAGGATTCAAAATGCAGTCACGTCCTTGTCAATTGAGGAAAGTAGAAATAGTTTTAACGAATTTAGAGCTCGAATTGAAATTTGTGCAGAAAAAGGAGGAGCATTATTTGAATAAAAAAATTCTGGTTTAGTTTTGATTTCATTTTATAATCAATTCAATGATTAAAACATGAGACTAAGTAATTCGAATCATTTTTTTAGCTAACTAAATAATTGAGTTTCTATAGCATATACTATCCTAGACAACGAAATTATTGGGTTAAATCCGTCAACTAGAATTACTTATAAAAGTGAAAGTTCAAATTATGAAGAAAAATGGTATTATCTCGAGAACCGTTTGAGTTATATAAAAAGTAATTTGCATTTTGGGGGTTTGAAATCAAGCAGGGCAAATCATCAAGAGTGACTTTTTTCTGAGAAATCAAAAACACAAAATTTGTTCCTCTTTTAAACCCGATATTTATAATTTCGGAGCATGTGACCTAAATCAAGTATATGTAATTCGCAATTAAAAGTATCCAATATAAAATTATAAAATTTCATAGGCTGCTTCTGAATAAAATTTTGTAACTTACCTGGAAGTATAAAATGATAGTCCAAATAAGTCCTAGGACAACTGGTGGTCTCCCATCCACCAAGTCGCTAGCGTTTATATTGACTAATTTTATTCTTTTTCCGGTTAAGAATTGCAGAGCCGTGTTGGCATTACTCAAAAAGTGTGGTCTTCTCAAAACCCTGCCTCTCTCCACAGGCTAAAAAAAACACATTGTGCTGTTAATATTACAATGTTAGAAACTTCATTTGTAATAATAATTGCATGAACTAGATGGCAGACAAAACGTTTTGAAGTATTTTGAAATAAGTAATTGTTTTCAGGTTCTGTATAGTCATATTTGCACATAAAGTTTATATCTGTGAAAGTTTTACCGATATAATAAATTGGAAGTTGTAGTGTTTATCAAAATTACCAAGCTGCAGAAGTTTGTAGAGAAAATTCTAATTGTAAGAGGAAAATTTTGTTATTCTGATGTTTGTTTTATTATTTTTGTACTGATACAGTTGGGGTTAGTAAAATATTTTTTTTGACAAAAAAAAGAAAAACAATGCCTAAGGAGCAGACAATAATACATAAACCCAAATAATATTATGAAGCAAAATATACATAGATTTTATAATTTTGGGTGACTTTTGATGGTTGACTTTTAATTTGATTATTTTGACTAGAAACAAACAGTTAAAATAAAAGACATAATAACTTTAAAGATTAGATCGTATCAGTATACATATGAATGTATACAAAAGTTTAGAATAAATGAATATTAAATTCAACACTATTAAGAAAAAAATCATATACCAAACGTAAAATATCCTAACTTTGTTGAACTGAAAAACCACTAGAATATATTGTTATTAGATTGCCATGGTATGAAAATAATAAGAATTAAAAAGATGTGCACTTATTATTTATTAAAAATATTCATTGATTTCAGTTATTTTTTTAAACATATATTTCACAAGTAATATTAAAAAAAAAGGTAAAGGAGAAAAGTTTTTAATTTTGTGCTATTTCAGATGTTTGTACTTCTACTGAAATACCCACTTACCAGTTTTTCGCCAGACAGCACTTCTAGTAATGCTAGTAATTTCGTTCCATCCTTCAAGTCCTCGATCAAATCATCTATCTTTAGCGGTGGAACTCGCTGAAAAGAAAGAAAAAACACGTCAGTCTTTTTATAACCCGTACTAATCTGAAATCTTACAAATGCCGTTATAGTGTCTATCAACGATCTTTATTTAAATTTCAGATTCAGGAGAAGCAAACAGTTAATGTAAAACTATAAAATAGGAAAATTTTACACGGTGTTTGAAAGAAAGAGATGAATAAATTATGTCAAAATATTTTTAACTAATTACTATTTAAATGTTAGTATTTTTCGATATAAAAAATATCTGCAAGTTACATATAATATTATAAATTCGAGTTTGTTCGGTTCCTTGGCACTTAAAAAATTTAGAAAAAGGGTATACAGTACTAAAACTATTTTAGAAAAATCCTCGGGTTCAATGGATCAATTTTTATTTTCAATTGTGCATCGTACGCTATAATTATGTTCTTTTCCTAAGAGATGAAATGAAAGCAAGCGCATACAGAGTGGCCAGCCAAATATCCTCATTTGACTTCCCTTGATTATTTCTTTTAGGGTTAAATCTGAAATCTAAGGTCTATTTAAATAGTCCTAACAATATTGGAGCTGTGAAAGAGGTAGGTAATTCGAAATTAAGTAGAATTAGAGCGTAGCGTTTTAGAGAAATGTCAACTCTACTTTGGTTACTGCCGGGAAGAAAATGGCATGCAGTTTGACCATTTAATTAAATGCTAAATTATAATTTATTGCATTGTTAAACGTATTAAAATTTAATATTCTGCGATTTTGAATTACTCACAAAGGGATCCCTTAGGACCACAGATATTATACATTTTTGGAATTGGCTTTTACTGAAGAATCGAAAAATACAAATAAAAATAGGGTGTTCCATATAAGAAAATATCGATGACGTCACGTACAAAAAAAGTAGTGAGTTCAATACTACTTCTTATTATAGCATATGATGCGCAATAGAAAAATAAAATTGACCTCTCCCAGGATTTTTTCTAAAATATTTTTTAGTTTCGAAATAAAAAATTTTACGTCCATACTGTATAATTAAATAATTATGTTCAGTAAAAACAATAGTATTTTTAGAGAAATAATTATTTAATTATTAAGAATTCTGGATCATTATTTAAATCGTTTTCAATGAGATGATTGAAAATCTGTTTGAAGATGTAAATTATAGGTTAACACTTAAATACGTAAATATAAGGCAGATCTACCAAAAGCATCAATACATAGTACAGGGTTTGTCCGGAAAGTAATGTCAGTGAGCTTTGAAAAATGTTTTTTATTGGTTCTATGTGTACAAATCTTTAGAAACTTTAAAAATACATTCCTCCTGCGTCCACAGATCGGTACCAGCGGGTCTTCCACGCATCAAAAGCCGCACGGTAGTCGTTTTCCGGAATCGCCTTTAAAGCGTCGGTGTCTGAATGTTTTTCACCGACCCAAAATGCTGTCCTTTCATTGGGGTTTTGAGGCGCGGAAACAGAAAAGTCTGGGGGGGGGGGCACATCGGGGCTGTAGGGATGCTCGGGAACAACGGTAATGCCTGCCTTGACGAGGTAATCGGGTTAATGCGTTTCAGCCGCTTCAGCTCCTCGACGTAAAACTTTCCGGTTACGGTTGTCCCTGCGGAAAGAACTCATGATGGACTCAAATCCCCGGCAATAAAAAAAGACAATCAGCATTGCCTTGATCTTGGACCTGGACATCCTGGCCTTCTTGGGGCGAGAGGAGTTCGACGTGTGCCATTCTGCAATTTGCCTCTTCGTCTCCGGATCGTATTCAAAGACCTAATTCTGCTTTCGTCACCGGTAATAACGTTATCAAGGAAAGCGGGGTTGTCTTCGCAGGTGTCAAAAAGTTCTTGGCAGGTTTCGACGCGCCTCGCTTTTTGATCGTCCGTTAGCACTTTTGGCACGAGCTTCGCGCACACCTTCCTCATTCCTAAAGCCTCGGACACAATTTCGTGAACAATGGTTTTTGTAATGTCTAATGTCTAAGTGTCGGAAATTAAACGGACACTTAGACGACGGTCAGTGTTCAACAAGTCACGCACACGTTTCACATTGTCGTCGGAACTGGAGGTTGATGGCCGTCCAGCGCGGTTCTCGTCGTTGACATCTTCCTGACCTTCTACGAGGGCCTTGTGCCACCGGAAAATTTGCCTGTCCGAAAGATAATCGACGCCGAAAGCCTTCTTCAACATTGGAATGGTTTCCGCAGCACTCTTCTCCAGTTTCACACAAAACTTGATCGTTGAAGCGAACGTTGCATTTTTTCTTGCACCGGGTCACTGTAACGACTCTCAAAGAACGAGTGGTGTGACCGCTACAACGACCGGTAGCCAACTGACGCTTGTTGGATCTTGTTGCCAGATCCCCCCACCACAATCCCAACACGTAAAGCGCGGGCTGGTGCGTACGGTCTCGGGAAAAATCACTGACATTACTTTCCGGACAAACGCTGTATGTACCAGAGCTAAGTAGACAAGTAACTACGGAATCATGCGAGTATACTCATTTGACGATTACAGTGATGCTTATAATCGGCTTATTGATATCATATACCTAATTAAGTTATTATTTAGGAAATAAATGTAAATAAACCAGCATCATCATGAGGTATGTTCTATATTTGGAATATATGTGGGTATATTGAAAATTATATGAAGTAAACATATCTGGATTATCCAGTTACATAAAAAGTTTCATCGCTTCCATGCTGTCTTCACGATTACATACTCGTATCGCTGTCTTAGGTCGCATAGTCGATATTAATCGATTACATTTTTACTTAATTTTGTTTTTAGGCAAGGAAAAACGTATATAATAGTTGTAATTGTTTGTTCAGCCACCGAAGAGGTGTACTTTAGGTATTGGAAAAATATCGTTCGAATTATCAATTATATATTGGTTATATCACGAATATGTATCTAATTGCTAATATTTTTTTCGTTTGTTCCCTTTTCGGTATGAAAATATACTTTAATTTAAATATTATCAAAGTCGAAAATTTTTCGAAACCGAAATTTTTTATTGTCTTTAGAAGTGATCCAATTGTCTTTACGATACATACAGAACAATCATCTGGACATAAATATCTTGAAGGACAGTTTATTCCTTGATGTAAACTATTGTCGTAGATTTGGTGAAATACAGTATGACATAGGGGACATGTAACAGCCTCTAACTTCTTTGAAATTTGTAGGAGTTATGCAGTTATTGATGAAGATTTTGTTTTACCTAACACACATTATTTACATCCGTTAGCATTATTAGTACTTTGTTTTAATTTTTAATATAGTGTTTAATATGCTAAAGTAAACCACTAACTGTACATTCACGATGTGCGACCCGCCACCTATTTTTTTTAAGTTATTTAAGAAGACTGCAAAAGTGCAAAATGCAAAGCAATTCTGGCCGCTTTCTGGCCAGAATTGTGAATATTCACTGGCAGTACTGTGAACGCCGTTCCGATATAGGCGCAGTAAATTTTCATAGCACTTTCGTATACTATGACGACATAAATTTCATCGTCACCTGGACCTGGACCTGGATTCGATTCTGTTTGTAGTCCGCGATTTGGATTCTCTATTTATGTGTATAATAAATATTTTTGAGTTTTTTTTTATATGTAGTTGAGTTTTTCTTTTTATATGTAGAAACCTTCTTTTACGGTTCTTTATCAGTTTTATAAAAGTCCTTCCAGTTTGTCCAATGTTACGGCAGTTACATATGGTAAATTATAATCTTCTAAAGGGTGGGCCATCTATTGGTTTCTTTTTAAACTGAGTGTTATTTCTACATTGCCGACACTGACGCGCTTACCATTTGCCATATATGTGGTGTCTAACCTCCGCTGTATGAAATGGATCGTTTTACGCTTGAACAACGTTGGGAAATATTGATGTGTTGTGAACTGTGTTGCAGAAACAGTGAGAAAATTGAGAACAATATTTGGTCTAAATGAAGCTCCGTCAGCGTCTGGTTTAAGACAGTTCTTAAGGAAAGTTCGTGAAACTGGCATGCTTATGGATAACAGAAGTTATCCACGTGCTCGTCCGGTGCGCACAGCTGAAAGAATTGTCCCAAAGTGTGCGTGAAAACCCAAGAACCTCAACTCGTCACAGAGCACAACAACTTAATGTCAGTCGCACTTCTCTGAGGAGAATATTGCATAAAAATCTCGGATTATTTGCTTACAAGTTGCAACTTACTCAAGAGGTAAAGGAAAATGATCATCCACTTCGTTATCTCCGTGTGGGCTTTAAATGAGTTTGAAAATGACTCCTATTTCAATCGAAAAATCATTTTTTCAGACGAAGCTAATTTTCGTCTTGGAGGACATGTTAATAAACAGAACTGTAGGATTTGGGGTTCCGAAAATCCACACGTAGTCATAGAGAAGCCAATGCATCCTGCAAGAGTGACTGTTTGATGTGGGTTTTAGAGTGGTGGCATCATTGGTCCGTACTTCTTTTAAAATGAAGATGGTAACAGCTTTACAGTAAATGGAATGCGTTACAGAGATATGTTAACTGATTTTTTGTAGCCGCGAATAAACTATTTGGACTTGGACGAGCTTTGGTTCCAGCAGGAAGGAGCAACGTGTCACACAAGCCGTGGAACAATTGATCTTTTGCGCACTAAATTCGGTAACTCTGTTATCAGCCGTTTTGGAGATATTAATTGACCATCGCGCAGCTGCGATTTAACACCGTTGGACTATTTTTAATGGGGACATGTTATTATTCCAACCGTTGTTATTCCAACGATCCACAAACAATTGACGCACTGAAGGAAAACATCAATCGAGTTATTCGTGCAATAGAGCCACAAGTAATCGAAAATGTACTGCAAAATTGGGCAAAAAGAATGAACTACTGTACTTCATCATACTATCAACTAAGAATGAACTACATCATTTAAAAATATTCAACGATGTAGTTTTAATAGCAATTTTAAAAAGAAACTATCTGATGGCCCACCCTATAATTTGTCCGTTCCATTGACTTGTGGTTTCCAATCGCTCAAACACCTGATTTGGTAGCTAATTAGACTTACGTGGTACCCATTAATTTGAGTGATGGCATTAGAGTTAATTTGCATGAACTTTCGTTTCGCGTATGTCACGACGAAATTAGGATAGTAATTAGATTGTAGTTATCTCGTACCTTGCTCCGCGTCTAAATCTAATCGAGACACGTTCATTCACCAATAACTGGAAAACTTTAGGGCGCGGATTGAACACTAATTTGTTGCGGCGTAGATTACGAACTGATAAGGTTTTGATGGAGTGTACCGGGTGATGCAAAAAATCAAAATGGGTACGTTAGATATAAATTGTCAGGTACCATTAACAACAAAATAAACGAGGACGAAGAAAAGAAGACTGGTAGGTTTTCGAGGTTAGGATTGTAGCCACAAATTTTAACTCATTTAATAAAATAAAATAAAAAAAAATAATCAACGTGTTTTGTAAATGTGTAAATTAAGATTTTTATTACCATTTCTTGTTAAGAAATTGTGCTCGTATATTCCGTGTGTCTATTTTAAGCGGCCCTTCGTACATATTATATGCTTTCCAAAACAGATAATAGATATAGGTCATAGAGGCCATCTAGGTTATAAGAGGCATATGGGTCCTTGAGGTCACATAGGTTATAAAAGTCAAAAATTTCATACAGTTCATAAAGGTCATATTGTTCATATTGGTCATACAGGAGAAATTTGTTATAAGGGTCTAACAGGTCATATACGTATAGATCACAAAGGTCATATAGGGCATACCATAAAAATCATATCCAAATATTACACCTTTAATAACGTTACTTGACGTTTTTAGTGATTTATATAATTACACAGCCATACAAAAAAAAAGTTTCTGACCTGGAGGTCTCACTATATGTACTATATGTTTTTGGGGTCGCTGAATCCGAATCAGTTTCATCCGCACGTCTGGGTTCAGCCATAACCTCAAAAAACGCCCTCAAATTTGCTATATCCGTTAAAACCACAAACCCTGTTATACAATAACCAACTGACCCCACAACCTAATAATTCCATAACCCCATAGCCACATAACCACATAACCCCATAACCTTAAAAACCCGGAAAAAGTTTCTGACGTGGGGGTCTCACCATGTGTACTGTATGTTTTTGGGGTCGCTGAATCTGCATCCGCGGTCAGTTTTATCCCAGCAAGTTAGAATTCGGCCATAACCTCAAAAAGCACTCTGAAATTCATCATATCCGTAAAACCACAAACCCTATGGCTCTTACAATAACCCCACAGCCACATAACCACATAGCCACATAATTACATAACCCTGTAACTCGATGCTGTAATCATGTAAGGCAATCTCTCACAATGAAACTGATTTTACAGTTCTCAAGCAAATATACACCATAAAAAATCTATAAATAAATAAATCTGTAAATAAATTAATGAATCTGGGAATACCAAATCTCCGACTGTACATGTACATGCCGTAATCCAAAGTAATGTACAACCATTGGGTTATTGTATCATAGGATTATCAGGTTTCGGAGCCATAGTGTTTGTGGTTTTAACGGATATAGCAAATTTGAAAACCCCAAAAACATATAGTACACATAGTCAGACCCCCACGTCAGAAACTTTTTTATCTGGTTTTAGGGTTATGGGGTTATGTGATTATGGGGTTATGTGGTTATGGGGTTATGTGGTTATTGAGTTATTAGGTTGTGGGGTCATTTGGTTATTGTATTATAGGATTATCATGTTTCAGAGCCATAGGGCTTGTGGTTTTAACGGATATAGCAAATTTAAGGGTTTTTTGAGGTTATGGCCGAACCCAGACGTGCTGGGATGAAACTGACCCCGGATTCGGATTCAGCGACCTCAGAAAGATATAGTACACATAGTGAGACCCAAGGACAGAAACTTTTTTGTGTGGCTGTGTTGTCGATCAATCGAAATAGCAATCTATATCTCTCGCTATATCTAATTAAATGTGGAAAAACTGGATGTGGAAATAGAGATCCCTAAGAAGAGTGCAAAAGAGAATTTCTAACGACTTAATCCATTTATAGACAACATAGACCTTTAGTTCCAAACTATGAATGTAGAATGTTTGGAACCATGAATTTTTAAATATTTTTCTTTACCTTTTCATAGCTTACTGCGTTGGAAAATGCACACCAAGAAAATCCATTAACCGTACTAATAACTTTTTAAAGAAAATCTGTAATCACTTCATTGACTTATTTATATTTAATGTTAATAATGCCAATCTTTTTACTTTATTAGCTGGCACATGGCGCTTTCCAGAAGCCGTTTCTAATATTACGTCACATGCTGGAAAGTTTAACATTTTTTTTTAATTCCGTCAACGTACTCCAAACGACGAAGGGTTGATGAAAGCGAGATGTACTGTAGGTATGTAATGGATATAGTTTTATTTTTTCCATTTTCCATAAGTGGATTGTATTAATTATATTTTTTTTTTATATAAATGATATCAAATCATAGTAGCGCTGTACCGCTGTAAATGACTCATGTGACTTGTTGTTGTATGTGATTTTAAACTACTGAACTGCTTGACTGACATAAAATGTAATACAAAAAAATTTCTACCACACCCAAAAACTGTTCAAAACATTCTATAATATAGACAGGTGTTATTGAAAATGTGATATTTCTGTAATCAGCACTGTTAAACTGAAGAAATAATAGATACGCAGCTGGATTTGATGTCCACATATATTGAAAATTAAAGTAAATTAATTTGGTGAAAACCATTCGACGAGAATCTTACACCTTTCTGCATAGCAACAGACATTCTTATTCATCTCGACGAATCTCTCTTTGTTTATCGTCCTTCACTTTTATTCTTGCCTAATTACAATGTAGTTTCGATTCATGCTTAATTCATAAAGCAGTTTAATACCATTTGTCAGAAAGTAGGTTCAATAAAAAAACTGGTCCCACTCAAAAACGAGTATAAATTGTTGCCTTTTTAATAGGCATCCATTAGTTCTTCGGTTAGCATTATATGTAAGTTCCTTCTGCCAGCGAGTCAACATGAATTTCAAGGTATGACGATTTGTTTTTAATTACATGGATTTAAAAACATTTGATATCACATTGATTTGGTATACAAACATTATCTACTTGATTAATACTTTCATTTTTAATGCTTACTTTAATATCCGTATGTTTTTCTCTTACACATTTTAGAATTATCTATCTGAAACTAAATTTGCATAAAACCGTTTGTTTATATTTATACATACAGGATGTCTACTCTTATTCATATACAAAACATGTAATCCTCATTTTTTTTCAAAATAATCAACTTTTTTGTTTTGTTTTAAAGGTCATCGAAGACTGCTTGTTCTGACCCTACCGCCGCTTTTTAGATGCAACTCCACGGATTACTAAGATTATCGATATCGGCCGATATGCGGAAAGTGTATCGGATCTTTTGCCGACATATTTTTGCTTGTATAAAAGATATAAATCCGTTAAATATCTTGACAAAAAACTTTATTGAAAATTTTTAATACAATCACAAACACGAACTGGAATAAATTCGTTAATTAATGTACAAAAAAAAATTAAACTAGGACAAAAATGTTAAAGAACTTTAGAAGAGTTTAGTATGTAGAAAAAAATACTTTTTTCTGTAAACCAATTCATTACTATAATTTTTACCGAAACAGCCAACAGTTATTAATACCAGAACTATCAAGTTTAATGCAATAATTATTTTGTTTACAATTTTCCATGGCAGACATGCTTTCTGAACATATTCGTGGGATCAAAAAACAAACATCAGACAGTATACTGAAAACAGGAGTGATTTAAAAATCTCCACAATTGGCTGATTTAACATCTAAAAATGTGTTAATTCATATATATTAAATTCATTCATAAAGGCCATATTTGGTATGTTTACAAATAATGCATGTAAATTAAACTAAAGTAAAACTTCTACCTATACTAAAACTAGGTGATATGGAAAAAAATTTAAAAAATCTGTACGAACGCATGGAACATATTGAGCCGAAAATGTTTTAATTCATTCCAGAAAACATTCAATTGACACAATTTCATGATACACTTAATAATCAAATTTCGCACATGATGGTTTTGAAGTGTCCTGATTAACGGTGGATTTAGATTTTAAATACGCTTTTAATAACGCTGTGGATTTAGATTTTAAGTAAAAAAAATTGCTAAATATAAAAATATTGACTTTCGGGGGCATAAAAAAATCGTAGCAGGCCATGGGGCTGTATATAGGAAGAGACGGTAGGATCAGATGTAGCAGTTTTCGCTGCGGTTTAAAACAAAACAAAAAAAACGATTTTTATGAAAAATGAGAATTATCTGGATTTGTACATAAATAAAAGTAGACACTCTGTATATACTTAATTTTGCTTTCGTGGAGTAGTAAAAAAATAGAAAACTGTCGCATACATATGTATCTTTATATTACTGGTACATTGTCACTAGAATGTTTGTTGGTGGTTTTCATAGTTTTGAAGATGCATTTAAAAGCTCTCTAAGGTTATCGTAAGCTAGAGTTTTGCGCATTAAAATGTGCCGCTTTTTTTTTGGAGTTGAAAGTCGGTTTGGTTTCATTAGTTTAAGGGGTTATCACTCTAGAAGATCGAAAATCAAGGTAAATTTTGGGAATTTTTTTCTCAGCTACTAATAAAAATATTGAAAAATTGTTTTGAGGGTTTATTTACATATTGAAGTACAAAATTTAATTTACTTTTTTTTAATATTAAATACAAAATGGCGGCGTCATGGGGCACGCAACGTTGAAGCCTTTTTTTCGATCGGCCCATGCGCCAATGTAGCAATTTTTTAAATG
Source organism: Aromia moschata (assembly GCA_029963805.1). NCBI lineage: Eukaryota > Metazoa > Arthropoda > Insecta > Coleoptera > Cerambycidae > Aromia > Aromia moschata. The sequence goes on along the minus strand of JAPWTK010000404.1, from coordinate 250,095 downwards.
CTCCTAGAAAAAAAACATAATCTATATTAGTTTTTTTAGAGCGGTACACAAGATCAATTTAAAACAATGATTTTTGACAAAATGGCGGCAGTTTGAATAAAAAAGAAAACCCAAAAAATTCGACCTTTATTTGTTTATAACAACCGTAATTATTAATCAATTGTAAAAATCGTGTGTACCGCTCTAGATAATTTAGTTAGAGCTGCAGTTAAAAGTTCAAGTCAATTGGATAAAAATTGCCGAAGTTATTAGAAAAATTCATTAGAACATTAATTATTATTAATTAGAAAAACTGCCAATTAAAAAAACATGGTTCTGAGAAAAACGCGTTTAAAGTTTCAAAACGCATAAACTCAATGAAATTTTCCAGCCCAAAATGGCTTCTCTTATTTGGAAATAATTTTAGTAACGCCATCTATTAGTCATTTTCAAAAGGATAACTCACTTTCTATGATTAAAATTTATCGACGTAGTCCCTGGATACTCCAAAACAGGCCTATGAAACTTCGGGAAAAAAATTGTCTGGTGAATATCGCGGCCACTAGTTGGCGCTGTAAGGAAAGAAGTCCGCTTCTCCGCTACTCTTGTAGCCCGCGAAATTTGAATCGTATATGCGAATAACTTGCAGAAAAAATGTTACACTTTGTTACTGCAAGTTAAAATTCTGATAACAACAAGAGTTGTTAATAAACAACTCAAGTATGTGAAAACATGCACCGGCTCGGCATTTTTTTAAATTCAATTTTACAAAAAAAAAACTGTGCTTTGAATTGAGGAATAATCAACTTTTACAACAGAGCAGACTACAAGCCTTGCAACGCCATATCGAGGATTTAGTTCCTCCTCACTTTTTAGCGAATTTAACCAGCCACAGAAAATACATTGCGAGCATAGGGAGTTTCATAGGCCTGCTTCAAAATGCTCAGCGGTATTTTCGAATATTTTAGAGCGTTCGACTTGTTTCACGAATCGCGTCGAAAATAATAGTTATACAAATCCATCAAAAACCCCTCTTGGATATGATCTTTAAGATGTTTTTACGTCATTTAAAAAAAATTGAAAAATTTTCTTTGAAGAGTGATGTAACCCCTTAAGAGCGAATACTGCTTGTTGAATGCATTCAGTCATCGCGTTACGTCGTTTCGATTTGTTATTTCGAGTTACGTCAAACAAATTTTTACACCGTTCCTCAATCTAGTGTCAGATTTTGTAGCCAGCGGGGTTGACTGACTCGATTTAAGCCGGACTCAGACGACTGGTGTACTGGGCCAATATTTGCTATTGGCGCATACTTGCCAAGTCGTGTGAGTGGTTAACTTGTACAATCATTGGTCACTGGTCAGTACTGGTCCGTTTCCCATCGTCTGTCGGTAAAAATGACGCAAGTCAAAGGCTTCACAATTATTGGTACACTTGGCGAGTCCGTACTTGCCTATACTTGTGGCACTCACACGAATTGTGTATATTTGTGAATCCCTGCTTCGCTACTATTCAGTCTATAACAATAAGCGTACGGAAGAGGTTGCATTAACATCTCCGTTATATCGTTTTTCCATTATCTCCGTTATATAGCTTCTAATTAAAAAAAGAATCAAATGGAGTGGTCAAATGAAGTAGAGTTTCTAGATTTATATCAAAACGAATCAGTTATATGGTGCGCAAAACATTTTGAACATAAAAACCGTAACGCAATAAACGATGCCTGGAAGAGAATTGAAGAAAAAATAAGTGTTGAGTGTACCATAAAAGAACTGAAAAAGAAAAAGAAATCATTAATGTCGACATTTCGTCCTCTACTAAATAGAGAGCTACTTCAGGAACGGGTAGCGGTAGTGAACAAGTATTCAAACCAGGGCAAGCAACTATATTTTCAGAGCGACCGCTATCCATGACGGTCAACACTTGTCTATTCATTCCACCAATATTGTCTCAATTTGTTGGTCAATTCTTGTACACGTCGTGAGAACGTCTTACTTGTCACTGGCCTCCGCGAGCTGGCTCACTTGACAAATACACCAATATTGGTGTATTTGTCAAGTACACCAGTCGTCAGAGTCCGGCTTTAGGTGTGCCAAATTACTGCAGCTTGCGACAGACGACCATAGCGTGTGTGATACATATTCGTATTTGTTTATTTCTCTCGATGTTTTACCCACATTATCCCTGTTATTTGGTTTAATTCAAGTTTAAATTAACAATAGTGAGTCACTACAATTCCACCTAAGCGATATATTGATAGTGAAGTACCCAAAAATATTCTCACAGCTTTACAATATTCCGGTTCTCTGAATAATACCATCATACGTAAAATAAACACTAATTTCTGAGATGAAAAACTGTTAAACACTTAGGTTCAAGACTAAACTCAGTGATGGGTTCCTCTGTCTCCATGTCGTTCAAAATAAGGCGCTGAGTATTTTTGACATACTGGATTATTGTGGAAGAAAATGCCCACACGCACTTTCATTTCGCAAGAAGAAAAGTCTATATCCGACTTTAAAGCGGCTAAATATCACTTGGCGCTCCTGTTGGGATCGAATGTTGAAGGCGATTTCAAATTAAAACCCCTTGTTTATAAATCTGAAAATCCGCAAGCTCTTAAAAATTACGCCAAAGGTACTCTTCCAGTCATTTGGATGGCCAACTCAAAAGCATTAGTGGCAGCAGCACTTTTTGAGGATTGGCTAAGCTAAAAAAGTTAAGCAGTATCGTTTGAAAAATAATTTGGTCGATAAACTTCTTCTGGACAATGCTCCCGGTCATCCCCAGCGTGTTGCTGATATTGATCCCCAAATAAAAGTTATATGTTTACTTTCAAATATACCGCTTTGCTATTGCAGCAAAACTGTATTATTATTGAATCAAGGAGGCGTCGAGTCATTTAAGGCCTACTATCTCAGGAGAACCTTTTCACAGGTAGTGGAAGTTAATGAATATAATGTTATGGAACTGAGAGAATTCTGTAAAAGTTACAACATACTGCAAGGTGTAAAAAATAATGCTTCATCCTGGAGAGAAGTGAAACCCAGAAACTTGAAATAAATATGGAAAAAGTTTTGTCCGCATTTTTTTTGTCACCTAAATGTCCTTCAGCCATAGATGAGCCGAATATGGATGAGATTACAACTGACATCGTTAATTTTGCCAACAAATTGCTAAATACTGAAGTCGCTACTGATGATATCAAGGATTTGTTAGACTTAGACATACAAAAACTGACTGATGAGAACCTTATTGAACCGGAAGCACAGAAGGAAACAACAGAGTCGCATAAATTTGTCTGTTGCTAATACTAAAAATGAGGTTACATTGAGAAAAACTGTCAGATGAATTTGCAAGTCTACAGTCTCTAGAAACCGAACCAAATTTTGAAAGAAGTCTTGATGTTAATAACAAAATTATTGCTGGCTATTTATGAAAAAAAAAAAAAAAAAAGAAAGCGAAACAAACTCGGATTGATACATTCTTCAAACCAAAGGTTTAGTTTTTTAACTTTTTTGTTTTTAGGTTTACGTTTCTTGCATTTTTTTCAGCTATGCAATAAAATATTACCAAATAGTATATGTCTTCATCAATAAGGCATGACTATGTAGTACTAAATTTCAATTTTATTTAAATTCGACGCCTTTGTAAATACTCCTACTACTACTACTACTACACTTTTTTCCAGTTTTAATATGCCTACGCTCCATTTGTATCTATGTTTTTGAACACTCGGTTTGGATTGGAATGGACTGAATATTATTTCTGAACAGTGGTTATAGTTATACATTATGTGATTATAACAACCATTTTTAGGGACTCCACATACATTTTGACAGCAAAACGATGACAATAATTATAAAGTTGCAAATTAGTTGTTATACTTAGTATATGTTTACTCAAATTATTAATAATAAATAACCTCTTCATTTAGATTTTAGTAGCCTTGTTCATGATGGCATTCTTTGGGGCAGCTGTAGGCCAAAGCTACGGAGAAGCAGGAGTAACAGGATCGAACAGACCAAATCTGCAAGCTGCGAACAACGAAGGATTAAAAGGATCCGCAGGAATTTACGCAAATAGGGGCCAACCAGCGACACCAGAAGATAAGCCAACTGATGGCGCTTCGTCTGCCAGCAAGTGATTTTCAGCAAGTTCATTTAAGATATTTCTTTAAGATTTAAATTAAATGATGTAAACATATTTTTCATTTAAAATAATCCCTTTTTTTCCTTAAAACTTCTTGCATGTTTTACTTCTTACTCTTTTTGTTTTTTTTTTAATAATTGCACATTTTTTGCAAGAAATAGATTCATCCTATTTAAACTATGTACATTATTATACGGTCATGTGGACATGGAATCTTTACATTTGTGATAATTACTTGTACTTGATATTTTGCCATTTCAGTCATGTCATTAATTATTTCTTCATTATTTCAGCTAAGAAAGTCAACTTTTCAAGATGATTTCAAGTCCGCAGTGCATTAAATGATCTGTGTATTAATTATTTACATTGTAATCGACTGGAATATTTAAAACATTTTTAGTTAGGTATCTTAAAATTGATTAAACTCATACGCCTAATGTTTTATTTTTATATTACATTGGGTGTTGTACGAAGATGTGAAGAAAACTGATAAATAATTAATCCATTATTATTTTGTTTTTATTTAAGTCTTATTTTTGTAATGAAATGAATAGAAATTCAGAATAATGGGAATATCAATTTATGCCCGAATTTTTTTACAAAAATTGAATTTAATTGCTTAAATTTTCTTAAAGATAGATAATACTTAGATCTTTTCTTCTTAGGTCTTTTGATTGCTCAGATCTAGGTTACTATTTCTATAATTATCATTTTAATGAATGATAAAGGGAGAAATAGAAATCCGATACCTAGAACTTAATTTTTCCTAAATATCTAAGAGCTCTACAAAAAATGGTACTTAAATCTGTACGGCATTAAAATGAAAAGTGATGGAGGTTTATGTGAATTTCGCTTTAATTTCTCTCACAGAAAATTATCAGGTGCGTAAAAATAAAATAAGCCATCATGAGAATGTATTATTCCTGAGAACGAGAAATAAATTACGTTTTTTTTGAACGCAAATATCCAATTAACAGTAGAGATCTTCATAATTCGTAAAAGTTTTTGATTTTTCGAACTCTTTCTTTATTTTCATTATTTCAAAAATTTTGTCCGATTACCAAAAGCTTTTTGTCTACTTTGGTCTACTGAAACATCCACGTACAAAATATTATCAATCTACTAAACAGTCCATTTCTAAATTTCACACCATTAAGGACATCTTCTAATGCAAATAAGAACTGAGTAATAAACCGTATTCAACTTTCAAAACCACTGAGATGTATCTGTGAAAGTATGTGTGAAGAACAGTTTCTGACTTTAAGTAAATACTTACCAATTTATTAAAGTAATTGTTTTATTCTTGAATTCGAATAAAGACAAATGGGCTGTGCACAAAACAATTTGTATTTTGATTTGACGCAAAAAATGATTGCTGCCTGTGCTGAATTAGGTGGAAATATTCTCAGAAAAGTAACTCCTAATGGACTAAGAAAACGTTATTTTTGTAACGAGTAATTGAGTTTAAATAACAATGGTGCTTATTGAACATTTATTAAATAAGTTGCTGTTATTTTATTTACTCATTTGTAAATATTTAGGTAGTATTTGTATGTATATTATTTATTGTTGAGATATCTAAACATATTTGTTTATTATAAATTATACAATATTTCAGCTATCAAAACCTAGGTTTAATACATATATTTTTTGTAGCAAATAAAAACATATTTACTTATGTATTATGTATAGTTGAACGAGCAATAGCGTCGGACAATTGAATTCCAAATGTTGCAGTATTAACTATAAAGTAATTCATCAGGAAATCGGACATAACTTTTGAAATAAAGAAAATATAAAAAAACAGGTAGGTACTTTGTTAATAAAAATTCGGGAAAAAGTAGCGCTGCTTAGCATCATTAAGCTATATTTTTTCCGCATTAATTTTTAGTAAAAGCAAGTAAACTGATACATTCTTGTACAGAAATTATATTCATTTTAGGGTACTAAATAATAAATCGACCATAACTTTTTAAATATTCATAAATATTAATGATACAAAAAAATGTTAAATAAAAAAAAGAACACACAATTGATTGTCTTTGTGATGGTAAAGTAAAAAAGGTATGTTGCTCAGAATGAAAAATTCTGAGGCGTCGCGACGTCTCAAAAAATAATTTCTATCTCTTTCTATCAGCCGTTTCTGAGAAAAACTAAATTTCTATGATAAATCGATCACCCTGTACGTATTAATAAATTAATTATTTCAGCTCATAGAGAAATTTTACACATCTTGATATAAAATTAGCCAATTTTGTTTATATGTTTATTCACACTTATTATTTTGCACACCACGGTATGTAAGTAGGTATCTACTAGACGTTTTCTTTTTTACAATATACCTCTAATTTCAAAAAGAAAAAAATGTATATACCTACTAAAAAATGATAGAATTCTAATAAAAGTGTATAGGTACTCATCAACTTTACTGCAAGCAGAAAAGAACAAATGCCTGTAGCCAAATTGCAACTGATCATCAAATTTATACGTTAGCTATTTTCCTATGCAAATAAATATTTTTATGATCGAGGTCTAAATCTAAGTCTCAAAATCACGAATGACATTATTTAATTCTAAGACCCGGTATCTGGAGCATCGCATGCTTAATCGCCATTACTCTGTCTTTAAATAAATAATTTATTACCTTGACATTCTGCGGCATCTGCCATCTGCCTTCCCCTCTATCACGAAAATAAGTAGATCGTGATAAATTCTGAGCGGAAAATATAATATGTCAAATGCAACATCGGTCCTCATCCAGTTATTAATGCAGGATTAATCAGAATGGTCTTAAATATATGTAAGTATAATAATTTATGTGTTGGATAAATTCAGTTACTTTGTACGTACTCTTATTTAAAAAATGAAACCTGTAATACCCATGAGATGATGTTCACAGTTGGCTATGGTGATGGTCGTTAGTAGAGACGGTGAAGCGTGAAATACACCAGGACCGAATTCAGCCTATTAGTTGATGTGTTCGAAGGAAATATGTCATAACCCAATAATAATATGAACACTAAATAACACAAAATTCAGCTAAACCAGATTCTAATCCAGATTCGAAGATGGCGAAACAGGTGAAAAATTGATTGTTTTGTGGGTCGTTCTTTCTTGTAGGTATACATGGTGCCCGGAGAAATCGTTTAGATTTCGGGGTCACTCGTTAGGACAAAATGAGGAACGTTAGGAACGTTCATAAGGAATTTAAAGCCCCTCCGAAGGTGAGGCAAACGTCTGCATTTTCCACTTTTTTGAAAAAGTAATCACAATCAAATCAACTCAAAACATACCCCACATTAGCTTGACATATCTGTCACAGACACTGCGGGGTTGCTCTTTTTGTTTTTCACAGCGTACGCAATTTTTGACATCGGAGTTAAAAGAGATATTTCTTAAGGGAAATATATGAGGAAAGCCGAACTATCATGAAAAATGTTCAAAAACCTACTCCAAAACTAAAATTGTACGCCTTAAATGGACTGATCATAGTCCATCCCCCCTGATCAAGGTATACGGTTTCTGATACCGCCAATAGAATCAGCACCAAAAATTTAAATCGGATAAAAATGTTAGTAAATATGTGTCAACCTATTACTGAAATAATTGAAAACATACCTTTGACCTGTACACAGAAACTTTCTCCCTCTTTTCGACCTAGTGAATCATCCCCGGAAATCTTATAAAACTTTTTTCTGGACATCCGGTATAAGTAACATAGTACAGTGTGTTTCAAAATTCACCTCATAGATTTTAAGAGGGTAATTTTTAGATCAAAATAAGAATTTGGTTTCCTATAAACACGTGATCTAAAATGCACCCCATCCGAGCTGCAGCCATCGTAAATTGCGCGAAAAAAAAATCGATTATTTTGAACTGTGACTATAGTTGAGTATCAAATCTCCTGAAAATTTGCAAGTCTGTTTCTTTAGGCACTGTATTAATTTTTTGGTTGATAGCTATAGAGGGTAAATATGGTATATAGAGGCAAAACGATCTTTCAATGATTACTGAAACAAGGCATACGAATCTGATTTTGTTTAAAATATTTCCTTTAAGTTTACAATATTTATTTTCAACATTTAACATAAATCTGTTGCCTAAAAGTATTTTCGAGTAATCCAGTAATTTAAATTGATATGGCCATCAAAACTGGGTGATAACTGCTGAGAGACCTAAAATACAATTTTCAGGATTCAGTTAAAAAAAATCCACTTATGGTGCCAATTGCCAAAGGTGAGATTCAAGAAAAATATTGTTTTAACATTACTTTCTACAAGTAGATTCACAAAGCTGAAATTAATTTGTACTTAACTAAATTTTCCAAATCAAAATTTCCTTTAGAATCGGAATAACTTAATTTTCAGGACACGCCTGGTATGTATGTCAATTTTTTTAGAAACTAAATAGGTAGTCATAATTTGTTACATTATCATTTGTATTTTCGCTTGAATGTATCACATTGTCCCAGGTTTAGAATGTGTCATGATCGTTTTAAAATTTAATGTAATCTATATAAATTATTTTAATCGAATTACAGTAGCTTTGAAATTTGAACGAGTCGATTTTACAAACTTATAAATAAAGTAGGTATAGTTTTACAATGTTTTGGTAATTTATAGTTGTTAAAAAAATGCCGAAGGTGCCTGTGGTAAATTTTCTTAAGGGGGGCTTGATACCTTTTTTGGCTTAAAAAAAAAAACAATTTTTTTTTATATATATTTTGTTAGATAAAAGCTTCAAGAATTAGAGTAAGAAGCGGCAAAGTGAAATTCGAAAAATTGACGGAGTTATGACGTATTTATGACGCGCCGTCCGAGCGGCGCTGGGACGGCGCGAAACCGGTTCCGTGAGAGCGGGCAGGTGTGAGCGTTCCAAGAGAAAAGAGGCTGAAGGTGATGAGGAAGATCCCTTTTATGGTCCCGGAATATATGATTTTATGTAAGTATTGAGAATTTTTTTTTATCGCAGTGTAAACATGTTACAAAACTTTAAACGCGTTTTTGTCGAAACCGCACTTTCAAAGTCGGTTCCCACGATTACTCGGTCTCTAATCAACCGATTCTCCTTTTCTTTTTTTAAAGCTAACAATATTTTGTTGTCGTTAACGGACGTTTTTTTTTAATATTTGCATTTTTACTATTTTTTTGACACGCTTAAAGATGCAATTTTTCAGTAAAAATCGGTACTTAATATGTGAAAAGCCGTCATTTTTTTCAAAAAATTCAAAATTCAAAAAAAAGCATCCGTTAACGACCGGCGAAAAACTTTTTACTTTAAAATGGCGTATTAATTTTTGCTTTCAGATAAACGCCGGCTTCAAAATCCTGGGAACCGCAACCCACGTTCGGCAGAACACCTCAAGTTAACGGGCCTGTGGGGGGGGGGGAGGGTGGGGGGGGAGGTGTGAAATAAAATATAATTTTGTACATTAACAGGAGTACTTTCACTTACAGAAAACCCCATCCCTCTACCTCTCTTCGTTCGCTCAAAATAAATTATCAAAAAAAACATGAAAAACGGCCGCAAAGGTATCAAGCTCCCTTAAGAATGAGACAGACACCAATGGTAAATTGTATTAAAAACGACGGAGACGCCTACGGTAATTTTTTATAATATAGGCGAGGGTGACATGAATCGGCGCCTCCGCCACTTTAAGGAAATTTACCAAATTTGCAAGTATGAAAGTTGTTTTTCAAAAGCGTATACGGGGGAGTGTATTTATTTATAAAACTAACCCTGTATGTACGTGGTGACTTAACCATATGTAATTTTACTAGTTTATGTACTTATCTTCCAAATGGAGAAAATTCTTCATTAGGAGATATTTTACTAGACTTGGAAGTTACTTTATTTCACCTTTATTAAAGATAAATCACTTACTACTTACCATTTTTTAATATATTTGAAATAGATTTTGTTTTGAACACGTTACTTGCAGCTGGTATGTGCACAAAAATACACTACTTATACACACTTATACAGAAATGCACCAAATCTCTTCGTGCTCCATTGTAACGGATAAACAACAGTTAATTCGGTCGTTCTAAAGAAACAAAGGGAAAGGCGCCTACCTTAGACAGATAAGAGTTGATCCAGTTCACAAACGTCTTCTTTTGAACTCGCTCTTGCTCATCTGAAACAAAAAAAAAGAACGGTGTTATTGGCTTCGCAGCGGTAAGTAATTCAAGACACTCCGATCAAGTTCATTGAGAACGTCTATTTTAAAATTAAACCGCATCGTGTTCCATTTCAGAACGGCTCGCAGACGTCGGTGCGTTAATTCAAGGTCAATTTGTTATAATAATAATAATAAAAAAGTACGCGCCTGTTTACTATAACTGAATCATTTATTTATAAAATTCGGGTTTCGCAGCTCATAAAGCGTTTCCTGTTGCTATTCCATTAATGGTTTATTGATTACAAGGCAAGGCGGCTGTGGTATTGAGACACAAAAGTCTCACCTTTTAATCGCTATTTTCTACGTGTCAGTGGAGCAATTCAGAATACTTTTTTACAATAGAAATAATGTATCAAAGTAACTTTTATACATCGCCCTGTTGTTACTTATTAGGTCAGGGTTTAGTTTTTATTGTGCGTTCTTTTTTATTGCTTCGCAACAAGTGTTATGATACGGTCTGGAAATATGTGCTATAACGCAGGGTCGGCAGTATACAACTCTATGATAAACCGTATTTTTAAGCACATTGTAAATTATATACTCTTGTATTTATTGCCCGTGTATACGTACGTCACTGACTGATTCTGCTAACGCGCCGGCATTCGCGTGTGCGCGGTAATACGCCGGACCCGTTAGCGGCGGAACGGGAGCGCTGGATGGTTAATACAGTTTACCATGCGTTATTTTCCAAGTTTTAGCACACTTTCCGGACTCTATTTCATGCTATTAAATAGATTGTGGACACAAAATATTCCCAGACATACTGGTGGATGCTAAGTGATGTACATACATATGTATTTGCCAGAAGGCCCATATCGCAAGATGTGTGGATGACATTCGCATAAAGAGTTTAGTGCTTCTTAAAATATATTTTACTTTTTTTTTGTAGTTCAGACTGTAGTAGGTAATTAACAAGTAAACGGTAGTAATCTAATTAACTACGTAATGGTCTGGTTAATCACATACCTACTTAATTTTTATCAAAACAAAAAGGTACCTATTAGGTACTACAAGTCTATTTTGAGTTATGGTTTTCCACATTGTCATTCAATTATTTATTGCTACTATGTAATATCAGAATATTTAGTGCATCATTATTATAATGATAGTGTTTATTATAAATCATGTACAGAATGTCACCGAGAGTCACATTCATTAAAATTTAACACATTAAAATGTCTTGCCATATAAAAAAGTATCACCAAATCTTTATAAAGTTTTTATTTATAAATGTTTTCGGTTTTAAAAAAAATTGCTTGGTTTTAAAGTTATTCACGAAAAAAATATTATGACATCCTGTACCTTAGCTACTTTTGGACTAAAATAAATTTTGGAATCTGCAGACTTTCTGTGTACGTTAATTATGGGACATCCTGTATAAAGTTGATTTGTATTTGAAAAATAAAAATCCAAAATAGTCACATTAGTTTTTCATTTTGTTATGATGTACTTAATAACTTACTTATTATGTAGGAACAATTTCTTTGTTGTCAATAACAAATTTTAAAAGTTTTCTTTGTATGTACATTTTTTTGCTTAAAAAAAAATAAAAAACATTAAAAAAACATGATTTCTTAATTCATTTTCGATTTATTTTACAACACTGGTTTATACAGAATCGGAATATATTTTTTTCAAAATATGATAGATACAAATTACAAAACTAGCTATTGTTATTCAGTAAGTCAAGGTTTAATTACGATTCTTGTAACAATTTCTCAAATAACTAAAGTAAAAATTCTCAGTGGCCTTGCCTCAAATGCACGAAATCAATATGTGACTTATGTTTTTACAATGGGGTTCGAAAGTGCCCCTCCCCTCTAACTTTTAAACGGAGCAAGATATTGACGCCACGCAAAAATTAGCTAAAAACTTTCTACTTTTACTTCCTTCTAACATTGATGATGATTTCTAAAAGTGACATACGTCACTTAATCCACCCCACAGAGGGCGCGCGATGTCGTCGCATTTTTTTCAAATGGGAAAAATGAGTCTTCTGATACCTCGTTTGACAGATATTTTAAATCGCTTCTTCAACACAACTCTATTTTTAAAAATTTGTTCAGCGATTTCCAAATAAAATGTCATTTTTGGTTTTGAGTTTTTAATATCCTATTTCCACATAAAAACAAATTGTTTGTGAACCTGATAAACTATTCATATTTTTATGAATAAAAACACATGATATTATAAAAAAATATTTTGTGAAGCCGACAATATGTCAACGTTTTTATTAATAAAAACCAATATGCTATTTAGATATTTTAATAAACAAAATGCTGAATGTGGAAGCTGTTTTAATATAAACTCAAAAAAAGCTTTCCTGTTAACATCATTTGTTATTATTGCTAATCCCCATAGCATGTGAGCATTGATGGCCGGCTCGATCACTCGATGCCACCTTTAGGGTTCTTTCTGTGGGATTACGTCTTAAGTATTAGGAATTAGGAAAGGTGAACATTTTGAACAATTATTAAGATAAAAATAGTCTGTTTTTGTTTTTGTATGCAAATAGGATATTAAAATTTCGAAAACAAAAATGGCATTTTATTTGGAAACCCCTAGATCAATCTTAAAAACAGAGCTGCGCTGAAGACAGATTTGAAATACCTTTCAAACGAGGTGTCACAATACATCCCTTCTCATTGAAAAAATTAAGATTGCAGCGTCCTCTGTGTGGTGGATCAAGTGACGTATACCACTTTTATGTTAGAAAGTGGTAAAAGTATAACGATTTCAAGTGGTATTTACGCGGAGTCAGTATCTTGCTCCGTTCAAAAGTTAGAGAGGGTGTTTGAGTGGCACTGAATAATATGAACCTACGTATATATATATGTGCTTGCCATAATTTTAGTAATCTGTCAACTGTAATAAAATCAATACTGTTAAACCGTTTTAAAAAAGGAGGTACATCAACAAAGGTAGAGGAGGTAGAAACTGTTTCTAAGGAGGTAGAACATTTTTGTTGATTGTATTATAGTAACCTGAATTCATATTCCAGTTATTATTTTCTCTTATTTTGTGCTACCTTATTTACATAATATGTGTATATATGTACGTACCTACTGGTATGTGTGTACATGTATGTATGTATTCCGTCGCAACAGCTTTATTGTTGAGACATCAAATAGGTCATGGTTACAAAGTAAATAAGTAAATTGTCTGATAGCATACTGACATGGTAAGATCTTCATACAATATTCCTGCATAATAACTTGTACAGTATGTGCTTATGTGTTTGTTTAAGGGCTAAATTATACTTCTTAATTTAACCTAGTGTAAAAGTTTCATTTACGAAGTATGTGCCCAAACGTTTCTTACTTGAAACAAGATAATCTAATTTTTTTCATTATATTGTCACATTTAAGACTTCATGTGTTCCATATTTTTTCTATATGTCATAAAGGAGTGTACCTAATAGTGTTTCAATTGTCTTAAAAAAATGTGTCCAGACAATTAAGTGACCCTGGAATTTTATTTTATCGTAGGAAGCATGGGACCCACACCGCATTTTAGGGAATGTCTGCTAAACGCCAATAGAAGACTAAAAGAGCAGAAATTAAAAAAAAAACTTCAAACGAAACCTGGAAAAACATTTTCAAAAATTGTCGGCCTTGCTAAAGGATCTTGAAAAGGCTAACAAAATGTTTCCATAATTACCAGCAAATTATAAAAAAATTTATTCCTGTCCTTTTTACAACATTTTAGTATTTTTGTTCAAGATTATCACAAAACCTAGAGCTATTATAAACTCTCAAATACCATATGCTAGCATGAAATATTCAAATTCAAAATTTTCATAACAATAACAGATTTCTAAATTTCAAGAAATCACAAAAATATAAACTGTATTTCCTTAGCGATTAAGAAAAAATAAATAACTTTTGTTGAAGTATGCCTTTTTATTTATTTATTTTTTTTTTGATAAATTTTATATAAAGTTTTTTTTTTTACTATTACATCTTCCCACTTAGGTCTTTAAACAGAATGATGGATTTTTTGTACAAATAATATGAAAACGTGAGTTTTGAACTGAAACCGGTATATTTTTTATTTTCGTATTATTTTTACACTTCGTAATTATTCTCTTCCCTGTATACAAATATGCATTTTTTTTGCACTTGGGCAGCAAATTGAACACCCAGTTCAAAATTACATAAGCCGCCACTGGATATTCTTATTACGGCCTCACAGGCGTTTATATCTCATATCCAACCAAGTCGCATATATGCATGCACATATGTATATATGTATACGCATACGTGCATCAGGTATGCATTTATTTTGCCTAAATATAGTAGAGGTCAGGCTTCGGATGGACATTAAGGTCTGTGGGTTCAAGCACTTGCAGAGTCGTTCAGAAACCTGTTTCTGCAAGGCAACCCACTAAGTTTCAGCGAAGAAGAGCCGCTTAATATGGAGACAGGATTAAAATAACATACCTCGGATGGCTATGGTTTGATTGTAAGAGTTCGTCGATGCGTTGCATAAATTCACATAGTCAACAACAATTGTGACGAAACAAATATTACAAACATGGCAACTATGTTGGCAATTGTGTACATTATGTGTTTACTTAATTGGTAATTTATGAGAAGTATTTAGAACGTTCTCTGGAGATAGGGCAGGACTTATTAATTGAAAATGACCCCGAGTAATATTGGGGATATGTTAACATTAAAAAAAGCTGAAACAAGAATGAACTTGTTAATACATTACTATGATACTGAGTACTGTAATCGATAGTTGATGGGTTGAGTGATTACACATTGTACCTGCAAAAACCCTGCAGAAAACACAAAGCAACAATGATATGCTAAACGCAATACCGTTTTCCTAACCTAAACCTGCAGATTGGGTAAAATGGACTTGACCATAGTATTCAGTAAATCAAAACCTACAAAAATCAATAGTAAAACTATATACATACTATATACATATACAGTAAGCAACGAAAGTCATCATACACCCACTTTTTTGAAGTTTGCTTAAATTCTGATAATTTGTGTATTACAGCATTGATTTTTTTGCTTCTGACAGGATTATAGCTTGTGATATTCTGCGTCTAATAAGCCGAAGTTAAAGGTGGTATGTCGATTGTGTGAAAAGATATCGCTAAGAAAGTAAAATTTCAATGTTTTCAAATAAACGTAAATAACTTCGAAAATAGTAAATCAGTTTCGAAGTTGTTGGACTCGTATTAAAGGGAAATCTTCACTGTATCTATCTGACTAACTGAATCATTTTGAAAAAAATCCTAGACATGAAAAATATCTAAAGTTGAACCAAAAATATCACGAAAATTCAAAATTCTACCATCCTTAGTATCGGTTTCGTAAAAATAACTGTTCCTGAAATTTTAATAAAACACAGAGAGATCTGGAGGGATATTAATCCTAAATTTTTGTTGGAGTAATGTGTACAGGGCGTACAGGGTTTTTTTGAATTTTCGTGATATTTTTGGTTCAATTTTAGATTTGGTTCATGTCTAGGAAATTTTTTTTCAAAATGACTCAGTCATATAGATGGACTGAAGATTTCCCTTTAATATGAGTCCAACAACTTCGAAAGCTATTTACTATTTTCGAAGTTATTTACGTTTCTTTGAAAACATTGAAATTTTACTTTCTTAGCGATATCTTTTCACACAATCGACATACCGCCTTCAACTTCGGCTTATTATACGCAGAATATCACAAGCTATAATCCTGTCAGAAGCAAAAAAAACAATGCTGTAATACAAAAAATTATCAGAATTTAAGCAAACTTCAAAAAGTGGGTGTGTGACGACTTTCGTTGCTTACTGTATATATAAAACATTACTATAGATGGCGCAATTATTATTTTATTTAAGTGATTTCACAAGAATTTTCAGAATCTATGTTTCGGAAACGTACAAAGAATTCAAAATGAAATAGGCTAATCCAAAGGATTTTCACCTGCTAAAGACGATGCCGTTACTTGTTTCCACCATGAAGTTAGAATTATGAAAAAACATAACCTTAAAATTGATATGAAGCAAGTCTTATCATATTTATTGGGTACTATTAGATAACACTGCCATTGTCTATCTTAATCAAATACATAATTTTTTTAAAACATTTTTGAAGAAATAAATAAAACATAACCTTAAAATGCATCAAACGCTATATTCGTAATACTCAGCTTTCAATCACTCAAAGATATAATAAGTATCATATTCGATAGATTCGATGTACTAAACATGTCGGCGTTTTGTTTTGTTCAACTGTTTTATTCAACTAAATTCAGGATATTGCAAAACATTAAACATTGGTTTCAACGGGCTAAACATCATGCAGTTAATGCTTTTACTCGATTAGAACAATATTTTGAAAAAATAAAACCTTAACTTGAAAAAGGTTTATGATTTATCAATGGGATAAAACAAAATACTTTTATCTATTTTGTGTTCGGTTCGGTTCTACTATCAACAACAAAATACTTATAAACTACAAATATATTTTTCTATATACAGTGTCGCAGACAAACATTGTATGTGAAATATTAATTTAATGTACCATTTTCTTTTTTATTTTTTTTTAAGATTCTGTATTTTAAATTCTTATGAAATCACTTAGATAAAATAATAATACGTCTATAGTAATGTTTTTTTTTTTATTTTTACTATTGATTTTTGTAGGTTTTGATTTACTGAATACGATAGTTGACTCCATTTTACCCAATCTCGTTTCGTTGCCGAGCTATGAAGGCCTCGATATAGGTCAAAAAAGCTTTTTTTGCAGTTTTTGGTTAGGTATATTGAAAATTGTGACGTGATAGGGTAATCGGACAATTATGTTCAGCATGTCGAAGACGTTCAGAATCAAAATCCTTGCAGGTCTGTATTATTTTTATTAAATAAAAAAATACTATTTTTTGTTTAATGTTTTTCTTCAGCCAAATCACGATATAGATGCGAATGACTGAACATAACAGATGTTTGCTGTAATGAAAAATGAAAGTAATTCATTTTAATACTATTCAATTATATTGCTATTATGGCTATGATAGACGAGATTTAACCCCCTAGTAATTTGTTAAATAAATCAAATGCTCATTTTCTTTATTGTATTGCTTTTATCTACCACAGAAGATTTCATGTTCAAGATGCAATAAAATATTAGCACCCCAAAGGTCAATATTTGATTGCAAACTTAAGATTTGAAATATATAGACTGAATTGACTAGATAAATAGAACTACGTATTGCCAGGAACTGATGTCTCGTGTTAAAATGAAATACATACTGAACAAATGAACAAATATCTATCATGTATTATTTATTTTTCAGTTTTCAAGAAAAATATTTCGTGATAAATCTCTTAGTAAGGATTTGAGCTTGTCTATCATTGATGCCCATTTAAAGGGTATTTCGACACGTGGAATATTTGTTTTCGCAATTACTACATATTTCATAATTTGATAATGTCTAGTTGAAAATGTTAGGCGGCCGAAGTATTATGACCCTGGGCTCGTACTTTCGTCGCTCAAGTATGAGGCCGGCCCTGTTAGCTCAAATTCCCTCAGTACAGGATTCCACAAAGAAATTAGTCAATGATCATCAATGATCATGTAGGTATATGAAAGCATAATAAGCAATACTAATTATTGTACATCAATGCCAAATTTAAGGTAACAAAATTAAGTTGAAAATCATCACGTGTAAGTCCTTCTAATTTTAATTGAAAATGATAAATACGGCTGGGGAACAAAAAAAGCGGTGCAACTTTATGATTCCATGGGCGTGCATATATCTTTTATAAATTCGAAAATTGTGAAATATTTTTTTTCATTCAAATCAATATAGGAGATTAAAATTAACCTGCATACAAAACTCTTAATATTTGCAATATAATTTGCTGTAAATAATGCTCATTAGCCAGACAATCTCAAAAAATTGTTGTGTTAGTAAACCTAGCTGAAATACACGTCACTGGCGTCTTAAACAAGTTGAGTGCCTAAAGTCGTAAATCATTTTAACGACGTCGTAAAAATTTTATCACATGACCGAAGAAGTATTAGTAATGTATTATATGCAAAGTAGTCTAATAATCTCGTAGACCGGTGTTACCGCCAGTGGTTTTACTCTGTGCCGGCTCTTCAAAATTTTCTTAAGTATAGTAATATACATAAAGTTGTTTGAATTTATAATTATTTTTTCCAGCAATTTTAAACGCTTTATTTTAATGCTAACTAATAAATTTATATCTATGTATTTTTTTTTTAATATTTCCAAACTAGCTTTCTAAGAACGTCACGAACTAACAGTTTACTGATGAAGAATACTTGTATAGTGAGCTTAGCAATTTTAGAAAATATATCTGACAACCTTGCTTTTTCTACCTATTTTCAATTTAGAATGGAAATAGAGTAATGTTTTTTAGGTAAAAAAATCGGTTGTAGAAAAAATATTGTTTGCAACTCGTGTATAAAGTCTTTTGGTTCGTGTGATTGACACTTGTCAAGAAATGGTCACTTTACACACTTGTTATATAAATAACAATATTTCCTTTGAAGCTGTGTCCCAAAATCCATTCCTACCAAGTTAGCAAATATTAAAGATTAATGTTTATAAAAATGAACGGTCTATTTATTTTTATTACTAGCAGATTTTTGCAGTAGAACAGATGAAGTTGAATGCAGTTAAATTTTTATAGTCAAAAAATATTGGCCACAAATAATGTAGTTTTTAATAACAAGGTATTTTACTTTTTTTATTTAAAAACTGCTGTATCAAAAAATAAGTAAAAAAAGCTTAGGAGAAAATAGACTGCAATTTTTCCTCTGCAATTTTTTCTAATACATAAGTTAAAATAATATATAAAGTGGCAAAAAAAGTTATAAGCTAAGAATCACAGGCAACACTTAATTTAATATATTATTAAAGGGAAGTGTTAAAGAAATATACAAAAAAAAAACTTACAAGGTCATTAAGTGTACCAATTTTCATTTTAAAACATAAAGGAAATAAGGAAAAATGTTAAAATTCATTTTCAAATTAAAATCGTGTATTTTATTTTAAATTACACCAAATGTTCAAAATGGTCTTACAAGCAATGAAGTTTTAAATGAGACCTGTATTAAAGACAAAAGTCTACTACTATTTATTGTTATTTCTGGTTACTATATTATATGTTTATTGGCAGAGTAAGCGCGTAAACATTTTAAATTTATTTTTTCTTAGTTAAACAGCTCATCCAATCAACATATTGAAAAAAATATAAATAAGCTTCGGAACCAAGGAGGCTATTCAATATTGAACAAACCGGTAGGCATTATTCACCCAATAACAAAATATGAGTACAAAACTAAGCTCGACATTCACTACCAGGCGTTTCTCTATTTTCGATAGCACCCTGTATAGCACTAAAAAACGTGAATTATAGATCTAAAGCTGTATCCCAAAAATGGTCAAAATAGATAGCGCGTTTTAGAGTTATTAAAGAAAAACTGATTATTTTTCTGTAACTCAAGACTCCTAGCGGCTAAACGAAGCAACTTAGCTATATGCAAGTTGGCCTAAATAGTTTCCTTGGTTGGGTCGAAGAGTCTATGGTATTACATTGTATACTCAATTCCCAGACACCCGGTAATTAATTTAAAGGAATAGGTAATAATGTAAAATGAGGTTAAAAGATGACCCAAATATGATACTTTTTTTAAATGTTTTCTTTCGTAACTATATCAGATATTGAATTACACGAAATATAAAGGGCGTCCGATAATTCACACAATATTTGAATTTGCCGCCATTTGTGCGGTAAAGTGTTGGCAACCAAAAAAAAGAAAACAATTTGACAGCTGACAGTTTAAGGTTAGTAAAAATGGAGCACTACACGACAGAACAACGCGTTTTCATTGTTGAACAATATTTCAAAAATAATGAAAGTTTGGTTATAGTTCGCAAATTTCGTACCAAATATGGTCGGAATATTGATTTAACTTCGTCAACTGTGAAGAGGGTAATCGAAAAATTCAGGGAGACTGGATGAATTGGGGGTGCTAAACACACTGGCCGTCCAATAATAAGCCGTTCAAAGTTCAAACGATAATGTCAAAGCAGTGCGTGAGAGTTTTGGTAAAAGTCCAGGACATCGATTCGGCGTCGTGGACAAGAATTGCAAATTTCAAGAAGCTCTCTACAGCTTATACTCACTAAAGATTTTCATCTCCATGCTTACAAAGTTCAATTGACACAAGAACATGGCCTAATGGCCTACTTTGACCATGCAAAACGAAAAGAGTCCGAGCAATGGATTATTGAACGACAAAAAGTGAAACCTGACTTTTCGACTAATCGTCCTAAGCGATGAGGCTCATTTTCACCTTGATGGCTTCGTTAATCGTCAAAATTGCCACATTTGGGGTTCAGAAAACCCACACGTGATTGTCGAAAAACAAATGCATCCACAACGTGTCACGTTTGGTGCGGTTTTGGTAGAGGCGTCATTAGACCATACTTCTTCGAAAAGGAGCTCGTACTTTCTGGTCTTATTATGATAACCGCTTCTTTCTGCCTAAATTTAAATTAGTACTAGTGTTTCAACAATACGGTGCAACATGCCATATAGCCCGTGAGACATTTTCTGGTCATATACTCTTTCGTTTCGGTGATCAGAATTGGCCGCCTAGATCATGTGATTTAACACCATTGGATTTCTTTTTATGGGTTTATTTGAAGTCAAAGGTCTATGTCAATAAGCCCACATCCACCTGTGTATTGAAGGAAGAAATTCAACGCTGCATCAACGAAATTCAGCCACATTTATGCAATATGGTCATGAAAAAAATTCAACAAAACCGTTCAAACAAAACCAGCAAAGCCGTGGAGGTCATTTGCGCGATTGCCATTTCATATATAACCCTATCCGATGTACTTCATGTTTCAATAAAAAAAATACGACTGAAAAAAAAACTGTGTTTTCTATTTAATTAAATCTTGCGTAAATTTTGGGACACCCAATATATGCACATTATATGAAAATTAAAAATTTTATTTTGTATTGTACAATAATCTCAAGTAAACAAGACGATGTTCTAAGCTGTAAACTGGTAATAATCAAAGCTATTTTTACACTGCCACAAGAAAGTTTTTAATCATAGAATAATGCCGAACCTAACTTGTAAAAACCACTAAAGAAACTCATAAAATTAATCAATATTCATTATTTCATTCTCGATATTACCACTTGGTGCTATTGCGTGTTAATAGGCATGCGGATATACCGTGTGGTCCAAATGTTTTGGAATAATATTTCAAATGTGTTAAAATATTGATGTGTACAGCTTAATTATTTACATTAAAAGAGTATAAAACTAAATACAAACTGAATTATGCTTCAGAATCGATTTTATTATATGAATGTTATTTTTGTCGTGACTTTGATTATTATAATCAAAGTCAAGAAAAATTACAATAAATGTACATAATGTATATAAAAGATATATATGTACATAAAAGAATGTACATAATGTACATACTATGAGCACCTTTTGAAAAGCCGTCATTAGCCCATTTAAATACAAAAGCGTTTCAATGACGCTTGTATTGCCTCACCTTGAATTTTATTCATACTGAAAAAACAATCGAATTTTGTCTCTCGAAATACGTTCAGTATAGGATTAGTACACAAATGCATACATTATCTTATCGTACAGAACATCATCCAATTGGAAAAAATGTTATACTAAAATACTGTGAAACTAAAAATAATTCCATTTCATTTTCACAATAACTGTTCATATAGAGCAGATAAAACTTCAGTATAGTCTGTTTTAGAATTTTAATCAAATGTCACATTCGTAACCAAAAACATTGATAAAGCGCTGCAAACCTTTATTAAAAATTGGTAATGTTTATTCATTATCATAAGTATTATAAACGAATAACTTAACTTGCTTATATGTAAATACAAGCATATTTATAATAAAACAATAAACTTTTATTACAAAGGTCGAACCCAAAAATAAAAATTCTATCTAAACACGATTGCCAGAAATAAAATTGCGTGTATGATTGTAATTCTATCATTAACAGACATGCAAAAAGTTTAATTCCAAAGCACTTAAATACAATACGACCACAAATCGAGGGGAATAGAGCATTTGAGTGAAAATATTAATTGTCAAGTGTTTATTTGGTTTTGCTTGATTAGTTCTACTGTTTTTGTGTATTATTCTACAGTTTAACAAACTTCCACATTTAATTGAAACAAATTATAAACAACACTTAGCGTTACATTTTTTAGACTAGCGCCATTTGCGTTCTATTAGGGCTAAATAATTATGATTTTTAAATTTCGGTAGCAAAGTAAGGTAACGAAGTAAGACTTCCTTAACTTCGCATAGCTGTCCCATCCCTCCAACCATTTTTCAGGCCGTGTGAGCCATCCCTCTGGAGTGTGTTACTGTGTGAAGTGTGTGAAAATCCAGAGTTACCCTGGATTTTCACGATCGGACCTCTGTTGGGAGATTCCATTGATGCTAATGCAGCCTAATAAATTGATGTGGTGTGCCACAACTCGCTTTCATCTTTTGACAACTCAAGCACACTCTAGAGGTGTGTGATGTTAGCACCCCAAATTGGAATTTTGAGTCCATTTTAGGCTCATTATTTTGACCAAGTTATGACCAGTTTTGACCAGTAAACAGTTTATTTTGACTACCTTTTGTTTCAAAATGCGTAGCAAAACTAAGTGTTTGAGCATTTTTTCAGTCCGCACCCCCCAATTGGAATTTTGAGCCGATTTCGGGCTCATTATTTTGACCAAGTTTTAACCAGTTTTAACCAGTAATTGTTTTTTTTTGACCACCCATACATTATTAAATATTTATGTTTTAAACTTACAAAAGATATGATCCCTGCACCCCCAAAGTATAAAAATAAGTCAATTTTGAGTGGAATTTTAACACCATTTTCCGCTCATTATTTTGATCAAGATATGACCAGTTGTGACCAGTAATTGTTTTTTTTTTGACCACCCATACACTATTAATTATTATTGTTTTAGAATTCCAAAAAATGTGATCCCAGTGACCTTAAAGTATAATATTAAATCAATTTTATGCTCGATGTTTTGATCAAGTTTGGACTAGTTTTAACCAGCCAATGAATACATTTGACCACCCCTTATTGTTAAAAAATTTGAATATTATGACGATGTTGGGATGATTTTTTTTGATAATGTTTTGACCAGTTTCAACTAGCTAACGCGTCATTTTGACTACTCCTGAATTGGTGGTCAAAATAAACAAAAGGTGGTCAAAATAAACTGTTTACTGGTCAAAATTGGTCATAATTTGGTCAAAATAATGAGCCTAAAATGGACTCAAAATTCCAATTTGGGGGTGCTAACTTCACACACCTCACCTCTAGGTCATATCGACAGAACAATCAGAAATGACAAGAGTTGTAAGATTTGTTACATACAAGTCATGCTAATATAAGCGTATTTATTTATTTATTTATTTGGCTTATGGCGTTTATAAACATACATACAAAGTTATAAAACATGCTACCAATATAAGTATACAAACGTCAATATCTAAAAAATTAGAAACTAGACATTCAGAAAGATTAAAATTTAGATATAAGCGTATGAAAAATACTTGATGGCTAGTGGTTTTCGGGGTCAACTATTATTAAGATTTTACACCAATCACGATGGCGGGTAATGTTATTGGTCTGTAGCCTTACCCTACAATCAATGAATAACATCAAGTTACAGATATCGAGCATACCAGCAGTGTGTATGAAGTGAGAAATATTCTTCGTTCTTCGTCGTTCACAATTTAAAATTTTCTATGTTAGAAATATTCAGATGCCAATCTTGTCTTGTATAGTTGTAAAGTAGTACCAAAAATAGCTAGAGAACCATGTGTTATAGGTTAACGTCAATATAAAAAGAAGAACATACAGAGTACTACTGAAATTTGTTTACTGAAAATGATTCTGTAAAATCTTTTTCCTTAGTCTGATATTTAATAAAGACAATTTTTTTAAATTTGAATTGCTTTTTAGCCTTTTATTAACAAGTTCATTCAATTAATATTTTTTTACTCAACCTCAAGTATTTATTTTATTATTTTCCTATATAGCACTTAGGATGTGTCTTATATCATTTATTTTAATTTTTTTTCTGTAAAAATTTAAATTAAATTACTTTCAGGAATTAAATTAAATATGTTTAAATATGTTGTAATAAAATGTCATAAAATGTCTTACATTTTTGTTTATTTTTATTTATGTTTTATTTCTTCTTTTATGTTTCTGCTTAAATTATTTCGGCGAATAAGAGAACTAGGTTAATAAGAACGATGTTAATAAGTCGGGTTAGAAATAAGGCGTTATTAAGATAATTTGTAAGAATATTGTTCATCAAGGTGCTTTGAGATTTTCTTTCTGTTACAAATCGAGTTCGCATTTAGAAAAAAATGGCAAATAGTGTAAAATGGAGCCTTTTGCACTAAATTCCGACAGTTCATGAAACGTCTAAGTTTTTCATGAAAAGACGTACTTATTTGACGATGTGACTACAGCGTATACATACTTTTTATTACATCTGGTTGTTTTTAAAATCACAAATGTTTATTTACAAATTTACTGTTTAAACCCGTTCACAGCAGTGACATATGTTGGCTTCATTAAACTGTGTCGGTTTCAAACACAAAAAATACCATTTACGATCCAGAAGTAAGACGTTATCTGGATATTTCATAAAACAATATTCATCTTGTTTCTTGAATTCTGACCTTGGAATTTTAGATGTGTGCAAGGTACCGTTTGCAGTATTCTATGAGTATTCGTGGGACCTAACTTGCGCACATCTTCCGATACTCCAACTGTTCAGATAAATGGTAGATTTTGAAACTTGAAGAGGTAAACAAGATAATCCATCGATAATGACGCTCCAATCTTGCCATCGCAAAATATAATATAATAAGTCCGCTTTTGGCGGAAATGGCGATTGGAAGCTACATTGATAACGGCTGCCAAGCTAAGACGAATTGACACTTTTTTGAAAGGTTTTAATTTTTTTGTTTGTTTGAAAGAGGAAATAAAAATGGTAGTATACAGCAATAGTTTCCACGGTTGCCAAAAAAAGTTACCTGTGGAACTTTGGAAACTTTATTTTTGGGACAAACCTCGTATGATACTATAATCATTATTATTAGAATAAATACTGTTACTGCTTATTTATAGGTGTGCCTACAATACATTGGTTTTACAATTTCCAGCTTAATCTTCATCAACTCAATCAAACTCGATACAGGTTTTCCCAATTCACTCTGTCTCAGAGACATGAGTGTCAAGTGTATTAAAAACACAGTAATTTCTAACTTTATCAATACTTTTATTTTTAATGGTCACGTGGGTAGTACCATTCACTCAACTATTTAATTAAGCATGACATCGTAATATTATCCATTCAATACAAACCAAATTTGGGGCAACAATTTGTACCAATCCGTATTATATCGAATGCTAGTTTTCGCGACATGAACAAAAGCGGTTATCCAATAGCAGTGACACACCTTAACCGTTATAAGGAGCGATTTGCTGCGGAATTCTAGAAATATGCTCGTAAATCGAGTACTTAACATATAAAGCGGGGAACTATAAAGAAGTAAACAACGCTTTGTATTTAAATTACA
Organism: Aromia moschata; assembly: GCA_029963805.1. Classification (NCBI taxonomy): domain Eukaryota; kingdom Metazoa; phylum Arthropoda; class Insecta; order Coleoptera; family Cerambycidae; genus Aromia; species Aromia moschata. Next base: position 224,109 of record JAPWTK010000404.1, on the reverse strand, counting down.
GAATTCACTGCAATTAAAGCCTTATTATTTTGGCGCTGATGTATGAGCCAGGTAGACGTTTGTTTTTATTTAATAAAATATAATCAATACACGAGGATATGTTACTTTTGTTCATCATAATTGTGTATTATTAAATAATAATTAGCATTTAAAGTAATTCTGACACACAAAAGCCGAACAAAATATAGATAGATCAGGAATTGAAAAAAAATACTCAATTCACAATTCAATTATTTTCTCATAAAAAAAAAGAAAAATATATTTGTTTTATAAAATGGTATGGTTAGGGGTTTTTAGTAAATCATACATAAGCAGGATAACGCATCAATAATATTTACAGGATGTCTTCATGCATTTTTACTACCACATCCACATAGTGGAGTGGAAGTACAGTGTTTATGAAAAGTTTTGAAACGTTATACTGATCATATTGGTCATAAAAGGACCGGGGACATAAAGGTCCTGCAGGTCATAAAGGTCACATTGGTCATGAAGGTCATTTTGATCATAAAGTTCACATTGGTCATAAGGTCATACAGTCATATTTGTCATAAAGGTCATACAGGTCACATATTTCATAAATACTGAAAATGTTGTAAAGGTTATATCCAAATTTAATGTTTGGTTTTAAAGTTTTTAAAAATACAAACCAATATTTTTAATGATTTAGTGAAAAAAATGATGTGGGAGTAGTGACTCCTTAGGCGAAAATTGGTATGAACTAGTAATGAAGGAGACCAAAAAAAATTGTGGCGTCGTTGTTAAAAGCTCCCTAAAGCTTATTCACAATTTTCGACCCCATAAAAAATATTACTAGAGCGGGGTATTGTCTCTGCGCAACATAGGCGTGCGCTTCCTTCGGTAAATTCAATAATAGAAAGTAACTAATAATTTTAACCTTGCGCACGTTGGACATTTTTAATTAACAACAATACATTTATAACGAATAACACGTGTCCTTGGATTGACAGTACTCCTTGGATTGAAATTGTAAAATGTACAATTCACTTCAAAAAACACTGTTTTTATGTTCTACTTTTTGACACCAAAATAAACAGCTCGTCACTTTTTAGATGAGCGCCAGTTGGTTGTGACACACCAGACCAATTGATTTTAGCAGTATATGGATCAATGAAACCACCAACCAGTGGTCAGAGCATGTTAAACCCAGCATAACTGCAGAGAGAAAAATCACCAGGGCTGGAAATGGGTTGAAAAGGTGGGGTAGCGACTAAATACTCAGGACTTGTTGGGGAGGTCGTAACGTGTGCCAGAATAGGGTTTTTACCCGACAGCGTCCTTCTTAGTCCATCTTGTAGAACTCGTTGAAGTACTGTCAAAATCTTGCAAATTTCGACATGGGGTTGGTTTTTGGGATGTGAACGGCGAACCGAGTAAGTCACAATGTAGCGACTACGGGGTATTAAAAACAACCCTATAGGCTACTGGAATTTTTTAAACCGCAAGTCTCTAGCTCAAACAGAACGAAAATGGCGCTTATCTAAAAAGTGTTACGCTAATTTCGACGAGTAGTTTAGTTCAAAGGGGATATTCTATTCTTTGAACGCCTAATTCAAAACTGAAACTACTAGACACTTAATAATCTGGATACTACACCAAGACTACACTCCCCCTTTGATGTATTTTATTTACAGTAGATACTTAGATAAATCATTTAGTTAATTACTGACTATTGTTTCTCTATAAATAAAAACAACTATCTCTTATATAACTAATATTTTTTTAAAAAGAGTAAATTCTAAAATTTCAAATATTCTCATTAGTCATTAGTTAGTTGTAAAATAAGTTATAATTATTGTAAATAAGCCGTTCCAGTAGTGTGATACATTTTTATTTGCCAATAAAATTAGTCCTTTATAGTCGAACAGTTGCAACAATTTTACAGCATTTCTTATTTCAACAAAATATCACGACGTGAACTTGACACAAACAAGTGCTGTTGATGAGAAAATAGGAATGAAGTCATGTTTTGACTCTATTCGGTAGATAGTCATATAACTTTTAAAGTAAATATTGATCATTATTCTAGAATGACAACTCAGAGTAGCACTTAGGTATGGCTGGCGCGGTTACTTTCATAATAAATAAATTTTATTATTGAGGTGAAGGCTGATGTAGGACTTGTCATAAATAACGTGCCTTACATTTACGATGACTATAAATTAGATTGGTTTTAAATACCTAACTAAAACCTAGTACACTTTACAGACTACAGTTATATACATATGTATGCAGATGCATTTTTATTACTGTAATTAATTAGTACATATTTGCATTTGCATTATATTATGTGTTACACGATATTTGCAGAATTTTTGCGTAAAAAATTCAAGAATTTTTTATTGGAAGATGATGCACTTTTACAAAAAATTGTCAAGAATAAAAAGTTCTTTAGATCACTCAATGAATACACTAAAATTTGTTCAAAATTTGTTGAGCAATTTTTTGTATTTTGCAGTCAATTCTTGCGAAATTTAAAAAAAACTTAAAAAATTCTGAAAATTCCAGTGCACTCTTTGCATTATTTTAAGAACTTTTTTCAGTCAGAAAAAGTTCAAACATTTATTCCACCGGTTGGTGAGGTTCCAGGTCCACTGCAGACGGGAAACCCCTTGAAAATTTTATTAACTAGAATTTTTTAACTGCTTTTTGTCATTATTAATATTTTTTGGAGGAATTTAATGGACACCATCGGAAAGGGCACGTCTTTATAAATATGTCCCTATCAATTTTTTCTGTCGCAAATAGTATTAGTTATGAGGCGCTGAAGAGCGATGTGCAATCAGAAAGTGATACAAAAATAGACAGTATTTGTTTTGGCATTTTAATAAACAATTTTTGTATTAAATATTTGTGTATGGTGATTCAAATTTCCCACCAAAATGAGTTAGGGTTGCTCAATACATAAGGGATTTTCATAGAGCAACCCTGAACTACTCACTAGCTTTTGGGAATGTCTTTCACTGTCATATTTGGTCGTATCATCATTTGTTTTGTTTAAAGATAAATGTCCAAATCCCAATTCACAAATTTTCCCATTTCACAAAAATACATTCCAGTTCTTGAATCAGAAGGAGCAAAGATAAAATTATTTCAAGAGTACGAGTGCATTTTACATTCGAAATGAATACTGAACGAACGAAGAACTAATTAAACTCCAAATTTGTCAAGATATTTCTCCTAGAATAAATTTCATGAAATTTGACCTTTGAATGTGATTTTTCAGATGTTCTTCATATCTCTGTTCTTTGTATAAGAGGCAGAAATATTATAAATGCTCAAACCTTCAATGAACAATTAACTAATTAACTAATGCAATTCAGAGCTTTTTTTATTGTTGAATTTTGTTCATGTTGTTTAACACTTCAGTTATCTCACTCTCAAACCATATTTCATAGCCTTATTAAGAGTTTATTTACATTCCCATCGACAGTTCTCGCAATTTGGCCTTAATGCCTTCTATTTATTTACAACTCTCAAAATAAACACCCTTGAAGAAATATCTTCAAGGGTTTCTTTTTTGATGTATAGAATAATATAGAGTAATAACTCTATACATCAAGCCTAATATAACCGAGGGTATACCGTCAACATCTGCACTTAACCTTCGCAGTAACAAATTTGTTATTCAGAGTAAATTACTTGTTAATAGTCTTATGGAAATGAAGACGAAATCGTTCTCGCGTATTTTACAAAGTTTGTGCAAATTTATCCAAATGTAGTCCTCGTCCTAAAGGAGTTCACCCAGGGCAAAATCTTATAGAGTATGGTATAGTTGGTGATATGTATGTACATGTAAGTATCGCCCTCTAATGTGAATAAATGGAAATATGATCAGTTTCGCTGTATCTAACAAAGTTAGCTCCATCAACCACCGATGTCCCTCTCGAAACACATTAAGCCTATTAAAATCGTGGACGATGAAAGTACCTACGATATTCAACTGGAAATACTGACTGTAAAAAAAGTACCTATTTTCTCAAAGTGGTGACCTAAAATCGAGGAAATGACCTGTACAAATGTTATGACCTTTATAACATCATAACCATTATAATAAAAAATCATGACCTTTATCCTGACTTTACCGTAATCATCAAGGATATTTCAATGTCAACTTGAAAATGAAAAGATCATGTCATGCGTTTAAGGGATTGTATGTGGTCAAACCAAAGCAACTTTTAACTAATTATTTGGCGATCCCAAGGTCACTTTGAATACATAAAGGTACATATAAATTGTAGATGTGTGGAGATCTGTTCTTCTCGAATACGAGGTCAAAAATGAATGTTTCAAGTTCGACTCTCAAGAGTCGAACGTCATTCAAACAACTTATGGAAGTCATTTTCTCGATTTCAGATAGGTACGTATTTGACCAAATTGATGGTTAGTTCAACCTTGGTTTAGCCCTTATCATCCTTTGACCTCATAATATGAACATGCAAATTCATGTAAAATTCACGCAAATCTCTCCGAATTCGAGGTCGAAAATAGGTTCTTCAATTACCATGGTCAAGGTCAAGTTAAATGTTATTTTCTAAAAATCCAACAACTTTTTATTGGTTCGATTTCCGAACACCACTACAAGAAAATAGACTGTCCCGATACTTTTTGTACAGTGTGTATATGCAAAGTAGATATAACATGACCAATACAATGACCAATGGTTGTTCTATCATACCTACTACCTACATTTACAGATTTAGTTACAAAATATTCGTTTTGGAAACACCTTATCTTATAATAATGGTCATGGGGTTACTTTACTCTGGGGGTACATGAAAAATTTAGTGTAATCACAATTTCAAATACCAGAACATGCTTTCTTTAAAAGTTTCAAACACCAGAGATGAATTATTGCAGCCTATTTAGCAAGCTGCACGCGTAGGATTCAGCAAGCTGTCTAAGACGCACGCGTAGGATTTACAGTTTTGAAAGAAGCGAAAAACTATTTTGACAGTTTGAAGTAGTTCCAATAAATACTTCCAATAAAAGCCTCTCGAATCAGAGATTATAGTAAACGTGAACATGATAGTTTAAGCGCAAGCATTTAACATTTTTGGATACATGGTGACTGAAAACTATTGTAAAATGTAAAAAAATAAAATTCAAGTTAGAGGGCGTTCAAGTATTACGTAACGCAATTTGGGGGGAGAGGGGGGTCTTGTAAAACGTTACGATGCGTTACAGGGGCGGGAGGGGGGTTCGAACAACAAGTTACGTAACATTGTTTCTTTTTTATTTAAATAAAAAAACTAGGGAATTAAAATCTCCCAAGTTAGCAACCCTTTTCGTTTATGTTTTACGAGGAATCCCTCGATTGTGTTGTACGTCATTTTTATTTTGTTTTCGTTGTCAGTATTCGTTAGTGTTTACGCAGAAGCACATTGCTGTAGTCAGTCAGTCAGTTTATTAATAAAAAAAGCTATAATAGGGGAATGCATGAGAAGAACAATGGTGGATGATGCCAAAAATGTATGTAAGGACAGGGCCGAGTCAGGTTTAAAAATGTTCAAAAATTGCGTTACGTAATACTTGAACTTAGGTAAATAATAATACTTGAACTTAATACGTAATACTTGTTACGTAATACTTCGGGCAAAATGCATATGTAGATATTTTCAGTATTCACTACTTTCTTTTTTTACTAAACTAAGAAGTATGAATATAGGATGGATTCTCTTGTCTCGTATAATGATTTATGGGTCCTTATTTTTGAATTATATTAAAAAAATATTATATTATTGGACTAAAGTAAAATTCTGTAAAGATTATATCTTATTGATAGGAATAGCTAATATGTAGCAGTTTAATAAAACTTTTTTTCACTTCTTCGTAGAATTGCACGCACAAATACAACACTCACGCGACCGCAAATACATATATAAAATAATTTTAATGACTGCGCAGGTTAATAAATTGCGACTACAAAGAAAAGGGAACGAGGTTTCAGCTCGAAACGTGACCAAAAGCTCTAAGCAACTATTGTGTTATAGGTAAATTATGTCATCTATTTTTCATTTTAATACATTGAACCGTAAAGGAGATTAATACACACCGAAGTAGACCTATTTTATTACATAGTTAAATGGTACCACTCTGAGATCTACGAATATTGCAAATGATGTGTTTCCATGGTATTTATACTTTAACCAAAACATATTGAAATCAACCATCCCTGTGATCGCGAGAAAAGACAGTCAAGATCAATATAGTTTAACCGCGTCAGTAGCGGGGGTCACAAGCAATGCAGTATACCGTAAAAACAATCAGCTGACAGTCGGGAGAATGAAAATAGGTACGGTTTAGTTAATCACAATATTCATTGGCGTTTTGTATTTATTGAGTATTAGGTGATCTTTGCGAATTGAGTGACAAATTTAAACCCATGGGTAAGTATATGTTATTTGACAAAAATGTCATTTGTATAAATGTAATTTAGCATAAGTATCATCTGACCGTTTTTTGCTTTCAAATGCATTAAATAATTTTAGCAACAACCGATCGAATAGATACTTAGATTCACGGGCCATACCGGGTGGCTATTAAATAACGTTTTACGGGGGAGGAAGGGGGAAAAAAAAATGTGGAGAAAAAAAAAAAAAAAAAAAAAAAAAAAAAAGAAAATTTTAATTTAAAAAAAAAAAAAAAAAAAAAGAAGGGGGGGGGGGGGTGTGAAAAAAAAAAAAAAAAAAAAGAAAGAAAAAAAAAAAAAAGATAAAAAAAAAAAAAAAAGAGTGGGGGGGGAGGGGGGGGAGAAAAAGGGAAAGAAAAAAATGAAAAAGAAAAAAAAAAAAAAAAGGAGGAGAAGAAGAGAACCGCAGCCGCACGAAGAGAAATTATTTATTTTTATTTTTTAAAAGGGGGGGGGGGGGCGAGGGGGGTTTTTTTTGTCTTTGTTTTGTTTTTTATAAAAAAACAATTTTTTTTTTTTTTTTTTTTTTTTTTTTTTTTTAAAATTTTTTTTTTTTTTTTTAAAATTTTTTTTTATACTATAAAGGGGGGTTTTCCCCCCAAGGAAAAAATGTAAATTTACTTTACCGGGGGGGGGCGAACTGCTGTCAAAAAATGTTTTATTCTTTACCAATTACAGTAGCAACACCTTCTTTTCGCCTTCAATGTACTCCCCTTGGCGATCTCTACACCGCTCCATACACCGCTTCTGTCAGCTGGTTCAGAACCTCCATTGTTTTTGCTTTAACCGCTTCCACACTTTCACACAAGTAATCACCGTGTCTAACAAGCCTGGATCAGTGTCAATGTTGTTTAAAATGTCATCGCAAATGTTTATTCTTGATTCCTTTTGCTGGAAAGTAAGGAGTTTTGGCACCATTTTTGCGCAAACTTTGCGCATGTTGAATGATTCATGCAAAATCTGGCGAACACATTCTTTGTCGATTCCTGTTATTTCAGCAAGCCCTCGGATGCTTAGACGACGATCTTTCCGGATTAATTTACAAATTTTTTCAACGTTTTCGTCCGTTTTTGACGTTGATGGCCGTCCGGGGCGCGGATCGTCTTCGGTCGTTTCACTTTCCTCTTTAAACCGTTTAGACCATTCAAAAACTTGTGTGCGGGGTAAACAGCCATTCGTGTACACTTCTTTACGTTGCATAAGCTTCTGTAAAAGTTTTCCCCAGTTTAACAAGAAACTTGAGATTAACCCGTTGCTCCATCTGAACACCGGCTCCATCTGAACACTGGACACACGACGCGTCACTGGTGCATAGACTAATTCAAGCGACTGCTACAGTCAAACTGAGCGACCCTCTCACTTGTCCAGCGAGCTCAGGGTGGAGAAGGTATCACCAGACACAATTCTGTTCAAACTTGTCGGGACACGCTCGCAGCGCGCTATATGTATGCGCGAATATGTACATACATATATACATGTATGTATATTATATTATTACCCTTCGGTCCAATCTATTCCACACTTTACGCTCTTCTGTAAACTGACACGTCATACATTGATTTTTATGCGGCCAGACATTATCATAAATAATTCATAGCATTACGGTCTACAGTTTAAAAATGAATGGAGAAAGTTTCGCCCACATGAGATTTTGCCTTATTGTGTCTAGCCAAATGCACAAATGGCATTAATATTAATATGATGTGTCAGGAAAACATTACGTAATTTGCCTCATTTGCGGTTTTAATAAAATTTTTACATTTTCACCTGAATGGATACTTAGCGCCATGGTGCAAATATATTTTTCAATCAGTTTAAATTAATGTTAAATAGACACATACTCTCACAGAGTGTAGATAATGTATTAGGCAAATAATTGTAGTAAAATGCGGATCTCTCATATTACTGTTAAAAAATGTAATACAGATTGAGGATAAATTCATGGCGTTGATTTCATCACTTGTATACTGTGGCGTTACCTTCATGGTATCGCCATCTGCTGCATTTTAATGAAATCAGACATATTACCGAGGTTCGAGAAAGTCTGTAACTGGAAACTGTCCTTTCCAAAGCACTCTAATGGTAATACAAAACCGTTAAACTCAGATGAAGCGGCAAGGCAAGATTCGCGCTAAAAGCCAATTTGATATACTTTATAAAAAGTGTATTAAATTGGGTTTAGATATTTTTTTCCGTTTTAAAGTTATTAATTATAAAAATTACACATAGTTTGCATGAAGTTTTTGCATTATTTTTGTATGTAAAATGACTATTACATTTTCTGTATTTAAATTCAGAGCACCCTGTATTAATTTATGAGATATGCACATATACTAAATGGATGTAATGAAAATTACCTCTTTCATTTGCTTGTTTATCAAATTTGGTTTGTATCAGAACTGTTTAAACCTCTTTTCTTTTGACTTACAATATACATATGTTTCTGTTTTAAAAATTCCAAAGTTATAATATTTTTTGTTTGATCTAATCTATTTTTCTGCGGTATTTCTCCGAATTAGTTTAGATTGTACATGAAGACATAGATTAATACGAATAATCAAACTAGTATCATCTAGCCAATTACTCAATAATATATTTTTAGCTCAACTTGAACCTTGACCCAGGTGAGTTTCGCTACGTTGATGCTAGCGTATAATTGAGATACCATCATGTGATAATATAAAACATGGTCTACATTAAATTCTCTACAATTAAGTAGTTTACCAGAAATCTAGCAGAAATATGGAATATTTGAAATAGTATAGTAATTGATCTTAATTAAAATGGATTTTAATGTATTTTGATGAGCTAGCTGTAAAGTTAAAATCATTTACCACAAAACCAAGGAATGTTGGAATATTTATAATATAACTTCTGTTTTCAGCGATAAACGTTATAGATTTGATAACTAGATAAAGATAAATTGATTTGATTTGATAAAGTTATTGGATTCACCTATTTTTTTACAAAATACCCCTATATAGATTGAGGAACTTCTAAAAACATAATTGAGCCGACTAAAAATATGGAATAATTAAAAAAAAAGATAAGGATAGATCAGAGAAAAAAAATAGTCAACCTCTTTTAATTGACCAGCTTCTTGCTAGACCCTATTAGGATTATCGAATTATTCGAATAAACGAATATATTACAACAGTGAAATTTTTGTCGGATTAAGTAGTTTTTTAGCATAAAATTTTTTTGTACCGGATTATTTATTTTAACAATGTTATAAAGACGCAACTTTGAGTTTAACTTAATTTAGATTTGTTTGGTTTTAAATGACAATTTTGTCCATTATCAGAATTATTTTGACTAACTATCAGATTTTTTCTGAATTTTTGGTAACAAATGAAGAATACAAAAGACTGTTCAATCTAAGCAACTCCATAACCAGGTCGAAATCAATTGAACTACCCAAGTATAAAAATAGTCTTAGTCAAAAAATTTTTGAATATACAGCTTTACGTTACTTCAATATGATGCCAAATGCACTTAAGGTTATTGAAGGATCAAACAATACATTAAAAATAAACTTAAAAATTAGGTTATCCAACAAATACCAAACTATAAACGCTATATCAAAAATGTTAAAATGCTCTGTAATATCCTGTATAAAATTGTCTTTGTGCTACTCTGTACTCTTAAGTTTTCTTTAATTAAACATCAATATAAAAAGAATTTAAGCTAGCTAAAAAAAAAATGACAAATTACATGCAACATAAACTATTGACTAAGTTACGAATATACAAATTCTTTTTTATGGTGATATACCTATATATATATTTCTAGAATTATATTTTAGAAATATATTTTTTTATTTTTTAAATCTATTTGTACTTTTACTTTTTTAGTTTTAAGCCAATTTCCTGTGTACAGACTTTAAGAAGTCTCCGACAGGATTTTTTGTTTACGTACATATAGTCAGAAATTATGTTACAAAATTTGAATGTAAAACTTATAATCAGACCTATGTAAGTCTCATACTGTGTAAACTTATGTACATAACTATTAGTAATAAATTTTATTATTATTATTATTATATATTTAAGAATGAGATTTTTTCTTTTAGTGTTAAAATTTTATTTCTGTGTTATGTTTTAGTTATATTCGGGATACACAAATTTGTTTTTCGTCTTAATATAAGGCTTATTAAAAGCAGGTGTTTTTCTTGATTATTGATAAGGACTATGCTTAAATTAAATTTATAGATTCTTAATATTTTATATTTAGCAGATTTTTGCCGAATCTAGCGGATTTTAAACGTAGATTTGACGGAAACCAATAATATAATCAAAGGTTCCAAATTTCCAAAATTCAGAAAACAATATTCAATATTCAAACACTCGTTGCGATTTGAGACTTTTTCTTGTCAGTGTGCGGATTACCGAAGTAACATTTAACTATCGCTCCATAAGTTGGCTCTCGACTAGCGTTTTTGAATTAACATGTGTTATATCATAACATGTTAATTTTATTTATCATTGTATTGCAACCTAAAAAAATAAAAATACCAGAATTAATAATATTTTTATAGTTTAAACTTTTAGATCTACTTAGAGAATAAAAGTTGTGCTTAAGGATAACTATCAAGGCGTGTGTGTATCTTTAGATGTTAAAAAATCATGTGATAAAAACGATCATCATGTACTTGACATTTTACGCGTAAATTTGATGTACTTACGTACGATAAAATCTCAGTATCTACATGCATACTTGAACAATACCCAGTTAAGATAATTATGTTGATATGACATTATTTTCTTCTCAAATTGTGTGTCATGTTGTAATCATACTTGTGATTAAAAGGTGGTAGATGTAAATACGTTTTGTTTAGTTTTTGTTTATATCCATTGACACATTTAGTTACGCATTGTATGTAGCCAAGTGGATTTAATGAATAATGCATTCATGACTCAATAGTTAGTTTAGGTATATTTTTCTTTGTCTGTCCTCGTAATAGTCTGGTTGATATTTACAACCACAAATAATTCGCATATTTTTAATATTTTTTTTTTCAGTGTAATGCGATATTTTTTGTTTTTTATATTTGAAATGAATAAACTATCGAACAGTGTTCATAAAAGCTAAAAAAAATCCGTGAGACGTTCATATAAAGGAAGTACATTCATATCACGGAAATACAAAGTAAATAGCATAAACTACAACCACCAATGTTTCAGATCAATTAACTATAGAACAGTGTTCATAAAAGCTATGAAAATCTTCGTGGCCCATAAAAAGGAAATAAAAAGTCAGTAATATAAAATACAACTGTGATCGACAGTTTAGAGTCGAATCATTTTTATATTTTATACATAATATGTACATATATGCCAAGAAAATGGTAGAAGTATGTATTATTATGATATGATATAAAATTATTTGGTGGATATTTCCCATTTACCATAGAAAATCAATACATTTGTAGGGGTGATAAGTCATCTCGTAATACTGTATTCATAATTCCTAAAGTTCTAGAATTGTAAAAAAACTGGACGTTTTCTACGAAACACCGAACTCCTATACTTTTCTCGACGCGCGTTTCACCAACTAAGTTGACATTTTCAGGAGAAAATTAAAACTTAGTTGGCGAAACGCGGGTCGAGAAAAATATGGTAGTTCGGTGTTTCGTGGAAAATGTCCAGTTTTGTGTTTCTACACTGAAGGTTTTAGTACCCACTCCAGGATTCAAGAATTGCATAAAAAAATGTTTTTCGCTGGATCGCTGAATTCGTTTTCTTATTTTGATGGTACATCTGTGGCTGACTTTGAGTTAACTCATGAACTTTTTTTATTTTTAAAAATAGTAATTCAATAGAAAATTAAAACGATTTGACAATAATTGGTCAGGATTTAACAATAAATTTGGATCAACCATACAGGACTCTTTATAAAGAACAATTGCTAAGTATTTTAGATATATAGATAAGTGAAAATGATTCTCCGCAAAACTTGACAAAACACAACAGCGATTGCCCGTTCATTGTCATTCATTATCAGAAACCACAGAAGCGGATATAGATCTAATTAGCGTGATAGGCATACGTATTTAACGGCAAATGACGATCTAATCGAATGACGATGACATCTAATACCATTTACGTACACAAGAGGGTAATCCTAGGTAACATAATTATAAAACACTGTTATACAATTTCGAATGTACATATGTATCTATTTCTACTTCGGATTTGAATAATTGTCATTTGTTATGTTTAAACAAAATTGCCGTCTAGTCGTCAAAGCTTACAACGTTAAGCTTACAAAGCGTAAAACATCAATACTGATATGGATTTTAAGTAAATTATTTATATAAATAGTTGTGTACATAAATGGCTAAATAAAACGTCTTTTTTGAACTAGTGTGATTTTCAACATAAATTACCACATTGTACAAGGTGAGTTCGAGAAAATTATCATTATTTTTAGAGCCATTTCTTTTTTAATTTCAGAAAATGCTGTCAGAAAAATAAATTAAACAAAAATGTCATGTCATTTGTTGAATTCCCGTTTGTTTTTCAGATTACAACGAAATATCGTATGTAATTTTGTAACTTTGTTCCATAGGTTTTTGAAATATCATGCATTAAATACTCGTATGTTAAGTAATATACTCGGGAATATAAAGTAATTTGTAGTTAGTTGTGGGCAGTTACTCTTGGTTGTCAAAAATAAATACAAAAATCGTTGTAAAAATACCTATCGCCGTAAGGAAACTAAAAGTTGAGCACACCCTTGTTCAGGCCAATACTAACTATATCTACTGTTTTGATTTTTGCATACGTTATGCTACTCGTATAATCTATAACACCCACGATAGCTATTTTCTAATATGGAAGAGGACTCACCCAATATTGTCCTTAAAATATTCGTATGAGCATATTAAAGGAGAAGCGTAATAGAGAACGATCAATCGTAATTTTCTTATAAGAAATTTGATGTAGACGATGGAAAATATTTATTTGTACAAAACATTTAACCTTCGTTGATAAAGTAACTATAAATATGGAAACGTAAAAAATAAACTGATATATGTTTGTTGGAAACGAAATAAATAAACGAGCATATACAAATGTACATACATATATAAATGCAAATATTACAGGATACGTGCATTGACCTACAATAACTCCAGTTTTTTGCCGGATTACAAAATCTAATTTAAATATGTAATCTTTATTTATTAACGTTTCACGGAAACCAAGGCCATATTGCCGTCAATAACTAATGTGACCGTGATGCGTGAAATTTAGTCGTTTAAATCCAATCAATGGAATGCTTCACTTTTACAGCGGTTGCCATAAAATACCAGGGCAGTCGCTTGGAAACAAGGCAGTCAAGGCAAAAATATGTATATTCATATAACTTTTTTTCGCCAGTGGATATTGATATCCTTATCATCATATGTATTCAACTTTCAGCATAAGTAACCAAAGTTGGTTTTTAAAAAATTAACATAGTTATCGCTTTTTCGGACGTTTTTGGACCCTCGAATCTTAAACCACCTTTTATTAATGTTATCCTAAATTTTTTTGTATGTCTACGAGGTGTTTAAATTAAGTAATGAGACTGGCAACGTAGCGCCTGATCTACGTAGCGCTAGCAACACTGCGCAAATGGGATTTGGAAGGGCGATAGGTTAACATGTAATGCACCTTCAGTACAGGTTTTTTTTTTGTGTTAGAGTCATTTGTTTGTTTTTTTGTGACTGTTTTCGTAAACAGTTTTCTTTCTAGTACGTTTTAAAAATGAGTGACATATTATCAATTTTGAGCAACGGTGTGCTATCAGGTTTTGCTGCAGACTTGGACACAGTGCAACGGATACTTTTGCCAAACTTCAACACACGGACACAGTGTTTTTTCAAGTGATCCCCATCCCCAATTTGTTAGACAAAATCTAATGAACAGTGATGTGATTCAAATTTATCTCTTCTTCGATCATTCTTGTCGTCAACCGACGATCTGAACGCACAAGATCTCGCATTCTCGACATTTCATCGACATTTTCATCGGTTCTTGAAGATAAAGGCCTTCCGCTGCGTGGTTCATCTTCAATCGACTCTCTTCCTTCTGAGAATGCCTTAAACCACCGAAAAACCTGGGCTTTTGAAAGAACACGTATAGAAGCGTTGCAAAAAGTATCCGTTGCGCTATGTTAAAGTCTGAAGCAAAACCTGATAGCACACCGTTGCTCAAAGCACTCATTCTTAAAACGCCCTAGAGAAAACCGGTTTACGAAAACAGTCACAAAGAGCAAACAAATAACTCTAACAAGTTCAAACTTGTATTGAAGGTGCATTACAAGTTAACCTACTGTCCTTCCAAGTCCTGTCTCCGCAGTGTTGCTGCATCGGGCGCTACGTTCCCAGTCTCATTATTTAATTAACACCTCGTACGAGGTGTGTTAATTAATAACTTAATTCGACTCCAAGTTTGTCTAAAAAAATGGTATATAAGAGTATATCGCGGATTTTGTTTCGATCCACAACCGAAAATTTCTTTTTTTTTTTGTATCAGCCAAAAACGTGGCTTTCAAATTAATCTTAGACTGATGCCATTTTAGTTTTTATTTCATTTTTTCGATTTGACAACTTACTAATATTCTCATCGTACAAACTTGATGAGAATATTATCTTGAGAACTAAAAGTATTTATAATAACGATCTCATCTAAATTCAAGAAAAAAATAATTTTCATAATGCATTATTCAAACCAGTTTTTTTTAATATCATTACGTGTCTGAGCTCCTGACGGTTTGTCTTTCCTGAATCATTTATCGACAAGGCGATCGATTCCCTTAGCTTAGACGTATTGAATTTAATATTTAAACATATTCTGTTACTACGGCGGAGTCATTTGAAATGTTCAAGAAACGAGTCGAAATCGAAGTTTATATTGGATGATATTTCAGGTTTATTTCAATAAGTACGATGACTATTTATTTTATCTTGATCACCCCAATCTATCGTAAACGGCTAAAGAAATGTATTAAAATAAATAAATTATTAAAGAAGAAATAATAAAGAAGATAAAAAATAGATAAAGAAGAAATAAAATAAATAATAAAGAAGAAATAATTCTGTAAAAAGGATTATGTTTCTACCATCATAAGAGATGATTCTGACCTTAATCAGTTAAGGGGTTGAGAGATAAATTGGGGTTAATACACTTTTTCTTTGGCTAAAGATAATTCGCGATTATAAGATATGCACTTCAAAGTGAGATTATAAGATATGCACTTACATGTACAACGTAACAGGATCTGAGGGTTTTTGTCTTAACAGAGTGGGGGGTTGAGAGGATTGAAAGGGAATAAGTATTGAAAATAGATCAAATCAAATATTTAACTTAAATTTCAGTAATTACACAATGGACAGAGCTCTAAAAAAATTTCTACACTTATTCCGTCTCCACATCCAACAACAATTATTATAATCTAAGTGAGATAGATTATAAATGTTACCTGGGTCATATTGATCATATAGGTCATAAATGTCGTATAAAGTTCATATTGATTATAAAAATCACAAAGGTCATATGGGTCGTAAAGATAATACGGGCCATCTATGTCATAAAGGTCACACTGCTCATAAAGGTCATAAATATGTTAAATAGATATCACATTTTAAAAATTTAAACCATTGTTTTGAGGAGTTTTGTTTAATTAATAATTATGGAAAAATGAGATGTGGAAGTAGTGATTGCTTAGGCAGCGGCTTTTTGTACGCCGAATTGATTTGCGTATTGCGTATTAAAAATTTGTAGGCAGACACCAAATTCAGTACTATAATAAGCGGTGAACATCATGTGAACATCTCATTAAAGTCAAAGATCAAAGATCAAATAATTTAGTTAAATCAATGATACTGTCTGCAGTCTGCTATTCATTAACAACATTGGACAGTAGTAAACGTATGCAATAGGGAAATATGTAAGCAAATTACATATGCGAAAACTTTTTGTTAAATTATGAGCACGGGATAAGTATCAACGGGGTAAGTATAAGTAGGTAAGATACGGGTATAGTATCTCAACATTAATTTACATAAAACAAACCTTATGTATAACCAATACTTTGTAAATCTACAAATTCACTTCGAGTCGTTTCGTAGATATTTTTTAGCTTTTTTGAGGGGGAGGGGGGGATATATCTATATAAAAAAATAAGAATATTTCCTATAGCTAGCAAGTGACAAAAAAAATTACCCAGGCCAACAAAATTTAACGATTTTCGGAAGCGGAAACTCTACTACGGTCCCGAAGGTTTTCGGTACGCTAAATCCGAATCTGGATTACAAATTGCTTCATCACGTTAGGTTTATGAGATACCCTAACCTAAAAAAAACACTGTTTCTTGACGTATTTGAGGATATTTAACATCATAAGGTATTTTGTTTTCACAATAGCATTTAGAAGTATGAAACTTTCTCTTCAAAATCAATTTAATATTTATTATAATCAATTTAAAGATTTGTTAGCTTGGGTTTTGTGGATTTAGTGCAGTGGCGGCCGGTGAAATTTGACATCCTCGTATTTTCATAAGGAGGAATGGGACCAACACCATATTTTAGGAGGTGGTTACGAGACCTAAGTAGAAGGCTATAATGGCAAAAAATCTTCAGGGAAAACTTGCGAAATTTTTTTTTCCAAAAATGCCTGCCTCCGGGCAGATCTTGGAAATGGCTCGTAGAATATTTGCTAAATATTTTTTTTTCATAATCATGAAGTAAATACAATTTTTTTTTCATACTTTCAGACGAAATGTAAATCAGGATGAAATACAAAATCAAATTACCATAACTTTTACAGATCTCAAAATGTCAAGAAAATCACAAGAATAAAAAAATTGTATTTACTAGGTGATTATGAAAAAAAATATATTTCGCAAATATTTTTCAAGCCATTTCCAAGATCTTCCCGGAGGCAGCTATTTTTGAAAAAAAATTTCGCAAGTTTTCCCTGAAGATTTTTTTGCCATTATAGCCTTCTACTTAGGTCGTAATCACCCCCTAAAATATGGTGTTGGTCCCATGCCTCCTTACGAAAATACGAGCATGTCAAATTCCTTCCGTAAAAGTTCATTGCTTTTCACTTTTTGTGAAATAGAATTAACCGTAGAAACATTCAAGTTTAGGGCTGCTCCTAGAATATAATGTAAGATGTAAGATGTAAGTTCAGATATTTTAAAACCGTATACCAACGTCAAGTAACAGAACACGATAACTTCGGATCTGCTGCCAAGGCATAATAACGAATATCAAACGGGAAATTTAAAATTTAATAGAACACTCCATTATAGTTTTTATTTCAATATAATTGGGTGGTGGTATTACTATACTCATTTAATAGCGTCATCGATGACATACATCAGTTTTTATTTTGTACAAGGTATATATATTTTTTTCAAATATTTTTAACGTTTGGACGTAAAAAAAAAACAAATCTTACCTACATATAGGTATACGTATATATATATATGTAAATATGCATACCACATATGTATTCGTATGTAGATATGTATGTACATATGTATGTATATGTGTCAGAACGACATATTATAATGTTTAATCCTAATTATAAAAGTGTTTGCATTTTTTATCTTGGTATAAATTACGTTAACAGTTTAACGCAATCAGCTGATAAGTTTATAATTAACTACTTACTCAAAATAAATGTTGATGCTTACATACATCTTTCGCTTCTACATGCTAAATATAATCATTAATCAAATAATAATAATCATAGTGTACTGATGGTGTTTCTTATATATGTATTACATTATCGTATTTAATTAAATTGATTATATCATCTCATAATATGAATTAAAATTGTTGTGTTTTTTTATTATAAAATTATTTGCAAAATTGTAGTGACCAAGTTACAAGTCAATTTACTAATTTATAAATCAGTAAATCGTTCATGACACACAGTTTTGTTCTAGATGAAACTGGGTAACCTTGACAAGCTATCAAATATTTCCCTAGATGTTTAATAG
This sequence comes from Aromia moschata, assembly GCA_029963805.1. Lineage (NCBI taxonomy): Eukaryota > Metazoa > Arthropoda > Insecta > Coleoptera > Cerambycidae > Aromia > Aromia moschata. The sequence goes on along the minus strand of JAPWTK010000404.1, from coordinate 205,676 downwards.
CGCAACAATACAAAAAATACCTGTATATCTATTTCTGCGTTAGATGAATTTAAATAGTAGGGAAGGGGAGAGAGAGGTACATTGATACACGAGGCGCATTGATACGCATTTAAAATTTCGCGGCAGAAGAAGTGTGTGTTTAGTTTATTTTGGCGCGATAAAGTAATTTTTAATGCCTTTTTACATGTGTGTGTTTTTACCAACGTGGTAGCAATAGAGTGCTGCTTGTGTCACCATTCCTAAACGTAAGTATTATTCAAACATTGTTTGCAATCAAGTGTATGCACTGTAAGGTTAAATATGTCACTAGTGATTATTTCTGTCAGAGTGCATTTAGGGTACATTGATACATATGTATGAGAGGTACATTGATGCAGTGTATCAATGTGCCTCTACAGTGTATCAATGTACCTCTGCAATTTACAAATGTACTATTTTATTCGTGTAAACAAGGTTCAGTAGTACGAGGACATGTTACTTGTTTCAGGTTAATGAAAATGGTACGTACTTATCACAAAGAGCATTCATTGACGAAGGAACTATAAAGACTGCAATAACCGATGTTATTAAAAATCACAAGTCAATTAGAGTTTCAGCTGTTGATCATGGTTTAAAACCCTCTACACTTCAACATAGAATCGAAAAGTATAGAAAAAATCATAAAAATGAGAATCCAGAGGTTTCATATGAATCTGGGCACGAAGAAGAAGTTGCGGGCGGAAACCAAATCAGAATATATCACTCTAAATATACAAGTTATAGAAACAACTAGGCAGAGGCGAGAAAGTCTTGTATTTACACCACAACACCAGAAAAAGCACGATTATAGGACATCGCTAAGAAAAGAAATATGAAAAAAAAAGCAAGTAACCAAGAAGGTGAAATTTAATATTAAAGAAACGGTCCGAAATGTTCCAAGTTCATCCGAAAGTGACAGTGAAGTGGAAATGAGCTTATCTAATTCAATTGACGATGGCGATTTTGTTGTCGTCAAGTTTTTAACAAGGAAAACAGCCGTACACTTTGTTGGACAAATTGTCACGATTTATAATGACCATGTAATTGAGGTCAATTTTTTTACGGAAAAGAAAAACTGGCATAAGACTTTTGTTTTTCCTAACGTTCAGGACATCAGTTTAGTGCTTCGAGGAGATGTCATATTCAAACTGTCCAAATCCATTGCTACTGGTGGTACACTTCGCCAAAATAGATCTTCTTAATTTCCAACAGTTCCTAATCTTATAATTCAGTAAATATTGTACTATAATATTACTTTTTTCTCTAGTGTATTGTATGTGTATCAATGTTGCCCTGCACTGTATCAATTTACCCCACCAGAGAGGTAGTTTGATGCAAATGTAGACATTAAAAAAAAGTTGCAAAAACTCCAAACTTGTTTTTATTTTTCCTTTAAATAGAGTATCATATGAAAGACAAATACATAGCCTGTAAGCCTAAAATAAGAAGATGGCGACAAGTATTGTGTCTTGGACAAAATCATAATCACGACAAAAATTGTACCATTGTGCCTCCCTCTCCACTATTAAGTTTCATTTTTTATACCTATTCAATTTAGAATAACATTGAACAATCCAAGAGCAATGAGTGACATACATATGTTAAGTTCTTTGAGATATTTTAGGGAAAACCAAATAAGATATTTCAGTTAAAGGTTACTATTCTTTTATAGTATAGTATATAGTCTTATTTATATTATTACTATAAAGATTACTAAAAGGTCTGAGATCTAGATTACTTTTTTTTTAGTTGGTGTTTTGAAATGTATATTATTTGTTGTAGATAATTTAGCTTATTTTAGTTGGAGCATGTCAAACAATTTATTAGCGACATGGACAATCATAAAAGAAATATGTGATGGACTATATATACTCGGGGCCCCCGTAAGACTTAAATGCGCCCGCGTGCCAAATAAAATAATTTGCACCTTTACGAAACATGTGAAATTCTAAGTATTTATTAATGGGCAGTCAGAGTCAGGTTTAAGACCGTAGCTAGTCCTGACTTTTAGGGGGTAGGGTATGCAAAATCTTGGGGGGGGGGCTTAATTCTTGTTTTATATTATAGCCTAAAAAAAGTCAAAATTGTCACGGGAAGCTTTCATATTTCCTCCCTATTCCGAGTAAAGTATTGTTTTTCCAATAAAAATCCATTTCTGCAAAAGAATATACAACGTCCTCCCAAGATCTGCATATGGGAGTTTATTACACAGCCACACAAAAAATAATTGACTTTCAGGCCCAGGGTACCCAGACCATGGGTACTATACGTTTTTTGGGTCGCTGAATCCAAATCCGTGGTCCTTTTAACCCCAGCAGATCGCTATTCGTAAAACCTCATAACCACATGACCCCTGCCATAACGGCATGAAAGCCGTAATACAGGGACTCAGCCGGAAAACGGGCTCACTCCGTTGCCCGCCGTCACCGCGAGGAGGTGCCCTGGATGCAGGCCCACGCAAGAAGGGTTTAAGGTATGAACGAAACCCAGTCCCGTAATTCAAATTGTTTCTGATTTATTCCCTCGGTTATGGGGTCATGTGGTTATGAGGTTTTACGAATATAGAGTTATGGGGTTATGGGGTTGTAGGGTTATGGGCGTTTTCGGGTTTAAGTACTTGGGTTTTCAAAGAGTCCTCAGCTAGGCGATGTTTTGCAGTAATACAGATTGTTTACGATTTCTTCCCTTGGTTACAAGGTTATATTACAGATTGTACAGTTATTGGAGTCCTCAGTTATGTGATGTTTTGCAGTGATACAGATTGCTTACGATTTCTTCCCTTGGTTAAGGGGTTATGGGGTTATAGGGTTATGGAGGATTGGATTCATGAGCTTATTAGGTTGGAATATCATCTGGTTTAATGTTTATGGGATTTTGTTAATTGGATTTAGCGTTTGAAGCTTGAGTCATAAGGTTATATGGTTTAATCGTTCAGAATATTGATAATTTTGAGGTTATGAAAAATCCTGAGCTGCTGGAAAAAAAGACCACGAATTTGGATTCAGCGACCCAAAAAACGTATGGTACGCATGGTCTGACCTCTGGGTCCGAAAGTCCATTTTTTTTTGTTTGGCTGTGTTATCATTCACTTTTATTTATTTTAAATTTTTATTATTATTTTTTTAAAATACCTTAGCCATTGACCTCTGCAACAGTTTTAACCAGGAAAAAACTGAAAATATTAATTCGATCAAATAAGCAACCCCGCTAATTTTCTATTTTCTATCGAATAAATATAATTTTCTATTGTCATAATTTTCTGTCATTATTTTCTCAAGTTTAAAATTGTTTGTATTTGCGTTGATATGTCAAATACGAAGTTTCATGTAAAAATTCCAATTGCTTTGGTTTTTCATTTTTTCGAAAAATATCAATTCTTTGGCAAGTTTTTGCATGTCAATTGAGGTTATGAAGTATATTTTTGTGTTACCAATTCAAAAGACTATGATAAACTATGCTGACATATTCGATGCGTATTGGGATAAGTTGTACGAAAAATATTTACAGTTTATAGGTAATTTAAAGAGAAAGTGAATTGCTAGTTTTTATAATATTTTTCAATCAGGTCTTCTTGATAATACAAAATACATGGATACAGTTCTTATAAAACAATTTTTATCGCATTTAGCACATATTCGATAAGATCTGTTTATTTTTTTTAGAATAGTTTTTAATATTATAATTGATCAATTACATTTTTAGATTTTTCACTAAATGACAGTGGAATATTTCGCTTTGTATTTCACAACGAAAATTTGATATTTAAAAATATTCATTGTTTGTTTAATCGATTTTCCTTGCAAATTATTTTATTTAAATAAATGCTATTTTTAAACAGCAGTAACACAAAAATATATTTCATGAGCTCAACTATAGGTATTGCAAAATTTTGTAAACAAAAAAATCGCAAAAGAAATTTTTTCCAAAAAGAAAAAGACGAACAAACAAAAAGAAATTGCATGAAACTTCATATTTAACATCGTAACGCATTAGTCGCACTGTAACATGTTTTAAATGATAATTATATTTTGAATATATTGATGGGGTTGCCAGTTTCATAGAATCAATGTGTTTGGCTCTCCCTTGGTTAAAGTTGTTGCAGAGATTAATGACGTAATCAATTAAAAAAAAATGTATTACATATAAAAAAAATCGCAAATGGTACAAACCTCGTGGCGGATGTTGTATTTAACAAACTTTTACAACAAACCAAAATATATATCAAAACAAACATGTAAATACAAATATTTACATCTATTTAAGAACTCGTATCTTTATATTCATATATATTTATATTTTATAAAATATTTGGGGGTAAAAAAGATGAAAAGCGGTATAATATAATAAATATTAAAATGCAATATGATAAAAGTTTTATAGATTTTAAATGATTCGATTGTACGTGATATAAACACAGTGTTTACTAGGGGAGGCTCAGACGAGTTTTATGGGGGGGCTCGATGTCCCTGGCTACGGCCCTGGTGAGGTATCAATTGAACTAGGAATATTGTTTTTATGCAAAACGGCAATATATTAGCTGACATGATTTGTTTTTATCTAATGAGAATTATTACCTGTATTAAATTTCGTACACGGAATATTTAACATTAAACATTAACATGATATTTTGCAACAAAAACAAAATACTGAATTTTTTGATTTCAAATAAGTAAGACATTCTCTAAAGGATTGTTCCCCATTAGAAAGTTGTCTAACAAAGTATTTATTGGAAAATTGTCTTATATTCAAATTAAAATATATTACTTAGAAATTTTAGGGTGCAGTAATAATTTTTAAAATTCTTGTGGGTAATAAGTACTTACCTAATAAATTATACAAATTTTCATTATATAACCATGAGTATTTCTTTTAGCTTAAGTTTTGTTCTGAAATTCTTTTTAAGTTTTTTTTGCTGCCCCCTTGCATTTGCCGTCTCTTGAATCTGCCTCCCGAATATATACCTACTATATGTAACTCTGAGCCACAGAGGTTAATTTTTTAAAGTACCTAAGTACAGTAAACATGATTCATTCAAAGTCAATGTGATATCCCCTTTATATTACCTTCGATGCAAATCATTATGATAGTTTCAAATTACTGCTAGCTACAGCTAATGCAGTCAGGCTAGTAAACCATATGAAGAATTCTTAATTTTAAAAAACTGATAATATCATTTTTCTAGAAACGTACGTGTGTTTTAATTCATTGACTAATAACATTTATCTATATAATATATTATAACATAATTTATCATACCATGATAATACAGGCTTGAATTAAATAAAAACAATTTTAATAATGTTACATGTAAAGAAATACATACATATGTATATTAAAATAAGGTCATTACGAAGATCTAAATATAGAACATAGGCGAAAATTTTTAACAATGTTTTTTCCACGATGCTGTATGGGTTAATATCTAATTAATGATGAGGTACCGATGTTGAGAAAGATATTTGATAGGATAGAAATCATTCTGTAAAATGTTCAGCCGATGGGCGTTCCCCCAAAACCCTTAATTAATCCGCCCCGGTTTTCTGCATTTCTATCGCAAATTAAAGTAAATCTATTTCGAACATGAAATAGATGAAGTTCTTACCTTGATTGAATATTGTTACAAGAACTTTTTTAAAAACCCTTAAACTGACGTATTATACTATAATTTGAAATGTATATATAGTTTCCCAATAGTCAAATTCGCCCTTAATGAGTCGGAAATTTACATAAATTCGCCCTTAACATTTAAATAAATTTAAAAAATGGTCATTACAAAAAATTGGTCACCTATTCTTATCATGTTCGTGTCTCATTAAACGTTTCATAAAAAAAAACAGGATTCAAAGGTTAAGCGAGCGTTTTAAATATTACCATTTAACAAGTTTATTTATCTGGCTATGCTAAAATATTAATATAAAATTCAGTTACAGAATAAAATTTACTGGTACATTTCAAGTTAAATTACACCGATTTACAAATTAAATAAACACTTTTAACGGTGTTTTAATATCGTATAAAATTTATTTTATTTATTATATTACAATATATCTTTTCCCTTAAAACCTATTTAGAATATTAAATATGTACATATTTTTTATTATAATATATAATGAGGGCTCTAAAATGTGGAATCAATTTAGTATCTCTTTTTGAAAAAGCTTTTACATAAGACTTTTGGACGAGTCGAATTTGTTTTCAAAAAGACACATGTTTCTATGAATGTCATTTCCTGAGCATCTTTTCTTTTCTAGCTTTGACGTCGTCGGTATTTTTTTTAATGATAGCTCTAATTTCAGTCGATTCGGAAAGAGGATCATTGTCTGGGTATAGTAGTGTAAAAAATAGTAGCAGATACTTAGAAAAGAGAACATTTTTAGATATTTTAAGTTTTAGTTATATCAGTTATTATATCTGAGCTAATTCAGATTAACAAAATTTAAAGAATTTGTCCAAAAAATATAGGTATTTTTCAGAATTTGACGTTATTTTTCATGTATTCGGTTGATTCGTTAGTATTCCCTCGAAGCACACCGAAATTTAGTGGCCGCGTACAACGCCCCTTGCAACGTGCAAAAGATGGTTCGCACGCTTCCGATCTGGCGACTACACCATCCACGATAAATCATGATCTGATAAGCCACCTCAACTGGATACCCAGCGCTTCCAGTCGAAGCAAACCCATTTGGAACCACACGAGAGATGGCACGAGAGTTCGGCTGTAGTCAGACTACGGTAGTACGTGGACTGGAAATGCTAGACAAAGTCCAAAAAGTTGGGCAAGTGGATTAATATTTATTAAGCGAAGCCGATCGCCATCATCGGAGTAACATTTGTACACAACACAACTTCTCTCCCGCAGTCGTTGTTTTGACTGGTTGAAATCTTGTTACCAGGGATGAAAAATGGGTACTTTATATAAATCACCGGTCGCGGCTGAACAAAGTTATACTACTGCACCATGTAGCAAAATAGACAATGTAGTAAAATAGACACGCCTTAAACTTTTGCAGTTAGGTTTTGAAGTTCTGCCCCATCCACCGTATTCACCAGACCTTTCTCCCACTGACTGTCATTTATTCTGTGCCCTTAGCAAACATTTAATAAACATATCATTTGACAATCGTCACCATCTACAAATAGTCATACAACAACTTTTTGCTTCACAACCGCGTGAGTTCTGAGAACATGACATCCGCAGTCTGCCTACTCGTTGGCGACAAATTATAGAGTCGGATGGTACTTAAACCCTAAATAAAATTCCTCCTGTTTATAAAATAAGTAATCATATTTTAACATATCAGCAAGGCTCACTACTTTTGAATCAAACGAATACAAATTTAACTACATGTCATATTTACTATTTCAAAAACTAATTAATACATACAGTGCGCGCCTAAAGTATGGAATAAATTCAGTAAATGTGAAACAAAACATTTTTTGGAAAAAATCCTCGAACAGATCGATTTTGTTTAATAAAAACACACATTTTTGAGGGAACGTCTATTTTCAGATGTCATTTGTTTTTGAGTAATGACGTCATCAACTTATTTTTCAAATGGCAACCCCCCATTTTTTAAATTTAATTTGAGAGTCCTTTCATTTCGATTTAACGGTATAAAAATGTTGCCACCTTACATAACAAAATTTTGAGTAAATGACAATTGAATGTTACAAAATGAAAAATATATTTTTCACAATAAATAAACGAAAATTTCTTTAATATGCAAATACTTTAATATACAATTTTAAATTAAGTGTTCGAAATGCCGTCCATCAATTTCTTGGCAATATGCAAGCCTGTTTACAAATTCTTCTTGTACATTCTGAATGACTTCCGGGGTAATAGATCCCATTTCATCTCTAATGCGATCTCGTAGACCAGCTAAATTGTGTGGTCTTCTGCAGTAAACTTTTGATTTTAAACAACCCCATAAAAAATAATCAATGACACCTGAAAATATACGTTGAATTGATCGAATGTAATTATCACATACATATATTATGGTTTCTTTACTCAAATTACTTAAGAGTGTTGGTCTGTTCTGGAGTCTCAACTCTGTTCAACTGGATTTTGCGTTTTAAATTGGTAACTCCATGCAAGGTAGTAGAAAGGAATACGTCATTCATTTTAGTAATCCTGAACACGTGAGAAATTAAGTAGTTTGAGCTTGTTTGAAGAGTGAATAGTGAATATATGCACATCAGCTTTACCAAGATAATTTTTGACAATGCGGGGTTCTTTGATCTGGGCAAGAATTAAAAAAATGTTTTATTAAAAAAAGTATGGATTATGTAAGTATGGATATTAACGATATTTTTAGGAACAAATTGTTACTGCTTATTATGTTTTTCTTAAATTACCCATAACGTTTATAACGAAAAAGATTTCATCTTCTATACCAAAAATGTAATGGCAGATGTGCACATATTCACTTTTTACACAAGCATAATCACAAACTACATAATTTAATTTTTTTTTTCTAAAAAAAAATAAATTAATCTGAACTAAACACGTTTTGCACCTGACGTATACTTCTTGGCAGTCATTGTATACGTGTGAATGGGAATACATTTATTTTTTTTTACGTAGAACTGACCAGAAATTAAAATGTATAATGGTTTAAAAAAGTCTGCGGACATATAACCTGCAGAACAATAGCATCTAAAAAATCAGTTTGTCGAAAAAATAAAGTTTATTTGAGTATAATACATTTCGCTTTTATGTCCGCTGTACAAACAATAAGTTTCAAAATATGATGTTAGAAATAAAGAAAATGCAATGTAGCTGTCGTTGTCTGCAAGTAATCTATACGCAAACTTTTTTGAGCCACTGTACGTTCTTTATCGTGTCGCGAGATATGACACATTTGTAAGTGTTATTGGCTGGGGAGGAGGGGGGTGGGGAAGGGGGGTAAGTTAATGTCGCCGTCGCGACGCCGACGCCGAATTATTAAACAGTAATTGCGCGGCATTGGTAATGGGGCTATACGCACGCTTATACGTGATGTCATGAATGAGGGAAACTGTTTTATCTGATCAAGTAAATTTCCTACCACGTAGGGAAATTTTGTTTCGCAATATTAACAGAATGTGTTAGTCTGTATCAAAGTTACACAGTTGAATTTTTCACCTGTGTGCATTTTTACAGCGCCGTCCTCGAAAAAGGAAACTTTATACAAGTCAGTTTTATTAGGTATACAAATAATATATCTTATTAGCCGTTTATACCGTTGTGCAAGTGTACAAAAATCAATATTTTTCGAATATTGTGAAAACGGTAAAATATTTTTACATGAAATTTCATGTCGAGAATTAGAGTAGACAAATATTGTAGCCCCCCTACTCTCTCTACGTTAGAGTGCACAATACAAACAATGTGCTGATTTATAAATAGTATATAGTTGACAACTGTCATTTGCATAAAATTACATGCGAAAATATTTTTCTGTTCTCAAGATATCCGAAAATTTTTTTTCTTTCAACACTTTAACACTTGTATATCAGTAGGACTAGAGCACGGAAGAGGTAAATGCAATGACGCAACGGAAATATAACAGTACTTTGTTTTTTACCACTAGATAATATAACACTAATAATATGACCACATGTACTCAAGTTTTTGCCAAAATTAATATTTAAAAATCATAAAGGATCGCAAGTAAATTCGAGAAATACATAATACAGTGTTGCATTTAGGTGTGTGAAAAATGTCAGAAGAAAAATTCACCAATTGGTCATTCAACAGGTCAAGGTCAGATTTATGGGTGGACAAATTTAAATTTTATTATTTATTTAAATGGTAAATTTAAGGTTTTTAAATTTACAGGAATCCTGATAAATTTCATTTCGCGGTTTTTTCGTATATGTTCACTCATTCACTTACTCGTTACTAAAGTTCGGACATTTGTGCTACAACGCAGTGCTCGACACTATAAATCTCAATGATAATAAAAGTATAAACTGTAATTTTAAGCGCCTTGTAAATTATATACTAATGTATTTCTTGCCCCTGCATACCCACGCCACTGACCGATCCTTCCCGATGTCCCGGGACTCACGTCTGCGCGGTAGTACACCGATCTCATGCGGGAACGCTGTATAGGTAAATGCAGTTTTACATGCGGTAAGCCGAGATTTCCGAACTCTACTCATTACATGTCAACTTGTATGGAGACATCCAAAAAAAACGTCATCAACTCTGGCTATGAACGAGAGAGATGGAAATAGCGGTCATGTCTAAGCTTTTCGGTTATGTCAAACTTTTGATAAGTGACTGTCACAATTTGTAAAATAAACAATGGCTGTCATATGATGTGACAGTCTTGACAAGTAAATAAGGTTATAAATTCGATTAAGAATAGAAATACGTATTTTTTTCTCGGCCAACTTTGATGACGTTTTTTTTGGATGTCTCTATATTATCTAAATTTAGGAAACTATGGTAAAAGTCTAATAAGTGGTTGCAACAGTCAAATTTGTTTTTTCAAGTCTAGAGGATCGAAACGTTCTTTATACAAGTTTGACCAACATAAATTGAATTACACTGTGGATCTTGGTTATAGATCCTTATTGATTATCAGGCTTCGGCCTTTTAGTGGTTTTAACCTTGAACGGCTGTAAGTAAATATGAATATCTGTTCATCGGATGTAAACCTTATTTCTTATTAGTGACAATTTTTTAGTATATTTGGATATACGTTGTTAGAATAACTCGTTTATGTTCAAAAACCTTAATATATTTGAATATAATGCAATTTTTGTTTAAATAATAATCTGACAAAAAAGGCACACTGTACTTCGCCGATAATGTTTGGTCTTTGTCTGTCATAAGAATGCAAATATCCCATGAACAGAAACTATTCAGTCCCAGGACCAACTGCGCACGCGTCTTTTGGAAATTATGAATGAAGTAATCCATTCATAAAAGCGCCGTTTAAGGTTAAAACCACTAAAAGGCCGAAGCCTGTTGATTATAGACCCTGAGGTTACTTAAGGCCGCTTTACAGTTCGCAATTTTTATTGCCGGCAAGAAAAATTGTAGCAATTTTTATGGCGCGCACGCGTATTTGCGTTTATTTGTTACCTAAGAAATTGTCCAAACTGACATAAATACGCGTGCGCGCAATAAAAGTTGCTGCAATTTTTCTTGCCGGCAATAAAAATTGCGAACTGTAAAGCGGCCTTTATAGACCCTTGATTTTTTTTTAATTACATTTCACGAAAGTTTAGACCGCGGTTACGTTAACAAATAGATTGTAATATGACAAAATTTTTGCGATGTTTTTAGAAACTTATTGGCCCATAATATGTTAAAGATATACATATGTACATATATTATGTAAAGGCCGGTTATTATACGAATATATTTTGTAGTATTCTAATTTTGACTCATTTTTTAAGATTAAATCTTGGATTATTCTTTCTTCCTGGATAATTTTTGTTTTGGCCTATTGCTATTGTGCATATTTAAATCTGTTTTCGAATTTAAATGGTGTAAAATTGTTATTTAGTAGAGTATTGATATAATGAACATACCAAATAGCCAACTATCCACCGCAATGAACATAAAGATATAAGCATTAACCTCTGAACAGTGAACAAATGTGCTTCGTTAAATTGAATTGCACAAACATGTATATTGGGATTTCCCCTAAGGGTGATGACTAGATGGCGATACGGTTGTAGTGACGTCGAAGACAGGATCAGCTTGAAGGTGATATACACTCAACATCCACATATCCGAACTTTTCCTTTCCGCAACGTTCCACATTTCCGAACTTTCGTCACTTCGGGATAACCGAACTGCTGGCGCATGCGCAAAGGGTTTTTCTGGCTCATTGGTCATTCGACAGCGACATTCGACATTTGACAGCGACAAGTTCGGTTGTGTGGAAGTACAAGTTCGGAAATATCGTGAGAAAAAGTTCGGAAATATCGTGAGTTCGGAAATATGGAGTTCGGATATGTGGATGTTGAGTGTATAAATATTCTTACATATAATATTTTGTTGTCAACCTGAGCTTATGTGTCTAAAGTTGGCTGGAGGCAATACGAAGATGAAACCAGAAGCTGTATAGTTTTCTAGCTGCAAAAAGCTGCATCGTATCACGCTCATGATTTCGCGTATCATGATTTTAAAATAGTGCATAACAAATTCATTACTAATAAATAATAATTAAATAAGTTGTTCTTTATAAGTTAATAATGTAATAAACATGTTTTCCATAGATGTTAAAAGAAATATATTTTTAAATCAAGCGATAAAGGTAACAATGTTACAAAATGCAATTAACATAAAAACAAAAAAGTTATATGTACTATTTTTTTAGCACGGTACATTTGGGTGAAATTAAATCCGTGCAAAAACAATTTGAAGCATAAAAATCCGCAGGAATTTAGAACCATTCTAAGATTTGAATGATTCCGAACGGTTTTAAAACTCTAGTAGAAAGTATATATGATATGTACTTTATTTATCTTTTGTGTTCTTAAAACACACACAGATAAATGGTTCAGATATTATGACGTTAATATTACAAGGACAACAATTTTAAAAAGTAATGTCGCAGTAAGCAATTAAAAAAAAAACATGACATTTGTTTAACAATATTAAATAAAATGAGAAAGATTTTTTGTTCATTATCATCCGCTGTCACAAAACATAGATCCGAATTTCAATCTTATTAAATCCCATCAGTGTGACAGTGCCATGATATGCGACGACGAATGACGAATAATGAGCTTTTTTGGTTACATCCTAATCAGGAGAACATATGGTGGCGTCACCTTCGCAATGTCGTTTTCTAGTGCATTATAGACTTTATAGTTCCTCGTATCTCGTAGATTTTGTTATGAATAAATGTGTTCGTATTTCGTAGATTTCGTGGTCAGTATTTGGTTTATACCTATATACTCGTATATAATATATAGAAGAATACAAATACAGGTATTCTGAGGGTATCAAAACTTTTTCTGAACATTATCCTTAAAGGTTTAATACTAAAACTCAAGGATATGTGTTCCTATCCTCAGAGAACGCGATACTTCGTAACGCTATTCAAGGTCGAGGTAAATGAATAAATAAATTGCAAACCTCTGATGTGGGCGATGTGCTCGTCGTACTGCGACTTGCTCCTTACGTAGTCCAGCCTGCTCGACCCCATGTGGAAACTATGAGTCCTGTACTCGCTGTACCACTCGGAGCTCGAACTAGTCACTTTACTGCTGTTGCTATCCCTGTCACACTCGTCCTTTCCAGGCTGCTCCTTGGTGGGGCTGTCCCTCAGGCTCTCCTCCGAGGGAAACTTGCCGGTCAGGGAGCTGGCGCTGGACGTCTTCGACGTAGAGGCCAGGTTGCCGCTGGACTGCGTCAGATAGGCGGAGTCCTCCAGGACCAGTTCTTCGGATGGGGTTCGGCTACTGGTCGCCAGTTGGCGGATAGAAGTGGAACTGGAGCTAGACGTGATGTGGCGGACTGTTTTCTTGACGGTGACCTTTTCGAACTTTACCGTCTTCACTCCCGTAGCTAGGTCACCTTCTTGGGTGGTGGTGGAATACGATTCCTAAAAGTGTATTTTGAAATGAAAGGGAGGAGCGATTTTTAACGAGATTTTTCAGAGGATGTCTGTGTAGGAGGATGCTGTCGGTCTACCTAACACGTGTTTACTTCCCAAACTGTGGACCTAGTACTGAACCTTGTGACCAGTGGCGGTGCGTGATATTTCAGTTAGCCATATCTTGAAAACGACGCATGGGACCCACTTCACTTTTTAGGTGATGACTATACACCTCTTACAGAAAGGATTTATAGTGAAAAAAACCGTCAGCAAAGTTTGCGAAAAATTTTTCAAAAACACTGGAGCCCTCCCTGGGTTCTCAGTAACGCTCTGTGGAATATTTGCAGTATATTTTTTTTTCATAATCTAGAAACAAATATAAGGAGACGTTTTTCGATTTGTTACAAAATATTTTTGTTTCAAAAAGTTATGGCCATTTTAATTTTGGGAAACAAAATGTTCCTATAAAATTAAAATTAAAATGGCCATAACTTTTTTGAAAAAAAAAATATTTTGCAACAAATCGAAAAACGTCTCCTTATACTTGTTTCTAGATTACGAAAAAAAATATACTGCAAATATCCCACAGAGCGTTACTGAGAACCCAGGGAGTGCTCCAGTGTTTTTGAAATTTTTTTCGCAAACTTTGCTGACTATTTTTTCACTATAAATCCTTTCTGTAAGAGGTGTATAGTCATCACCTAAAAAGTGAAGTGGGTCCCATGCGTCGTTTTCAAGATATGGTTAACTGAAATATCACGCACCGCCACTGCTTGTGACATTCATTAACTCGTTGCTGTATACAGTTACACCTTCATAAAGTAACCACCATATGAGAAAATTTTGTTGAGATTTTTGACATTACTGTTTTTGAAATATAACTTGTGCTTTAAATGTGACGAAAAATGATCTACTCGAACAGCGATCACGTGACTATTCGGTACGTGTCAAATTTTATTTTTCCAAAAAAAAAATAGCTTATAACCGGAGATTTCAATGAACTTTACTAAGAAAAATTATTTCTTTCCAACACACAAGTATGCCAAATCTGAACGCTCTATTAAAACACATCATTTTGCCTCTTTTTAATATCTACAAAATTATCCAGAAAAATTAAATAACTACTGTATTTCTAAACTTCGAAAAAAAACTTTATTTCGGTAGATTTACCACACCACTTACTATTTATTACAAAATTTTGATTAAAACCCGCCTTTCTTAAGAAAAAAGTAAAATACGTTCTACTAAATATAAATGTAGATGTAATGCTCTATGTAAATTCTAATATATTTGATGCAAAGTTGACACACCATCCAGCATTTAGAATATGATTTTATTGAAATTAAATATCGTCGGGAATTAAGCACTGTCAACTTCAATTTTTCAGCGTTGCATCAAATTGCATTTTTAATTTCAATTTTAAATTGCAATTTAATTTAATTTGATTTAAGTTCTTAAAAAAAAAACCGCGTGTTGGTCAATATTTTATCTTGTAAAAGTGGTAAGGTAGGTCTACAGAACTAAACAGTTTTTTTTTTTGAAGTTTGGGGTGTTTAATTTTTTTTGGATAGTTTTTAGATATTAAAAAGAGGCAAAAAAACGGTCTACTAAAGTGTTCAGAATTGGCATAGTTATGAAAAATTTGAAAAGAAATAACTTTTGTCAGTTTTAAATCGTAACACATAGGCATTTTGAGCAATTTACCGAAAGTCACATGACTTCTTTCGACTAGGTAATTTTTAGTCAGTTTTGAAATACAAGTTAAACCCAAAGTTACAATTGCAAACAAAACGTTAATAAAAATGTTTCCCACATGATGTGCAATTTATGAACGGCATTATGTATATAATTTAATAGAGACAAAACCATAAAAAAGTTAAGGCCTCAGAACAATTCCCATTCTGATTTTGCATTCTACTGATTTTCCTTACTTTATAAAACGTCGAATATCTCTAAATATACACTTATTGAGTATCATTATTGGACAACTCACAACTACTCCCATCCTGATTTTGAGCAGCTTTGAATTGAGTTATTTATTTATTTGTAAAAGTTTCGGTCGATATGTTTGATAAATACAAAGGCACACAAAATAAAAAAGTTTTAAACCCCGGGTCCAAACCACGTATTCTATACGTAATTTGGGTCGCTTAATCCAAGGTTAGTTTTCCAAATGCAAAAAAAAAACACCAAGATTGCACCATCATGAAGGCAAACAGAATTATCGCCACATACAAATATAATTTCACATTTCTTTTTGGTCGTCGAATCCTAATTGAGAGTTATTGTGGACCATAGAAAGCATTTTTTTTTCATGAAAGTGCGAAGAAATGCAAAAAAAGTGGCCAAAACCGCAAAAGAGTCGCTTTTTGCGGGAAAAACCTGAGAGTCAGAATTTTTTTTGACTCCAATAGGTCATTCTTTGTTTTCTGGGTTGCTAAATTCGAATTCAGCATCATTTCCAGCCGTGGTACGCACATTATTTTATAAGAATGCGAAAAAAATGGGAAAAAAAGATGCAAATCAGTGAAAAAAACGCTAAAATGTGACTTTTTGTAAGAATAGTCTGGGAATGGGATTTTTTTACAGATATAGCTCATTTTATATGTTTCTTGGATTATTCAGTTCTTTAAGATGACTGACGACTGCTGGATGTTGAAAAGAGAATGTAAACGCAAGGGAGTAAAACAAAACATTATAGCAAAAGGAAATAATGTAAATGGCGGGAGATGAATTCTGACAAATTGGGTCTGACTGCAAGATTTTTTCTACATAATGATGTAATTGGCGGCTATAGTCACTATTTTGCATTTGTTTTGTTTTTGCATTTTTTGCATATTGTTTTGGAAGTTCAAAAAACCCAGATATAGACCAAACAATCCAAGAAACATATAAAATGAGCTATTTCGATAAAAAAAATCCTATTTCCAGGCTATTCTTACAAAAAGCCACATTTTAGCCTTTTTCTTCAATGTTTTGCGATTTTTTTTTTGCATTCAAAAGAATGTGCGTACCGTGGCTGAATTCGAATTTGATACCTCAATAAACATAACAAATGAGCTACTGAAGTCAAAAAAAAATCCAACTCCCAGGTTTTTCCCACAAAAAGTAACACTTTTGCAATTTTGGCCATTTTTTGCATTTTTTCGCACTTCTATGAAAAAAATATGCTTTCTATGGTTCACAATAACTCTTAATTCGGATTCGACGACCACAAAGACAAGTGATAATTCTGTTTGTCATCATGATGTTGCAAATTTCGCATTTTTTTATTGCATTTTGATAGAGATAACAAGCCAACCCACCAAAACTCTGATTCGGATTAGGATGAACCCGGATTCGGATTCAGCGACCCAAAATACGTATAGAATAAGTAGTTGGGACCCGGGGTTTAAAACTTTTTTTTTTATTTTGTGTGCCTGTGATATTAGTATTTTGGTTTAGTACCTATATGTTTTGTATTAAGGGGGAGATACAATTAGAAGGCCAAAAATCAAGCATTTTTTCAAACTTCTTTTTTAACTGTGAAGGAATTATTGGTTTTTTATTGAAATTTTTATAATCAGTTATAGTTTCTATGTGAACCAATCGAAAATTTACCCGAAAATTTACCAAAAATTTTCGACCTTTTTACAATAATTTTCATATTTTGCAAAGTCAAACAACTACAAACAAACTTTTTTTGAACAAACTTTTGGTTCACATAGAAACTAATTATATAGACAAGAAATCCTGAAAGTTTCGTCAAGATCGGTTGAGAACTTTTTGAGATATCTTTCCAGCAAATTTCAAAAATGCTGTTTTGAGAAAAACGCGTTTAAAGTTTTGATCGACTGAAAATGATACTATACGTACACCTTAATCAGCGATGCCAGGGGCTTCAGTAGCTCGGAGATTCTTCATAAAACTCATTTATATTTTGCTGAAGCTCTTGGCGAGCCTATATAAATTCGTCCCAAGGTATATCAAAAGAGGACACTATAGACAAAAAGGTCCCCTGGGTCGACAGCGTCTAAATGCGTACTGCGCTCTCTCTTCGAAGAGCGACAAAAAAAAATAGAAAGGCTTTGAATTTGATTTTAAAACATTGCATGCATCTTCTATGATACATTTACTATCTTATTAAGTAGAAAAAAAAACAATAGATTTTTTGGACCCTCTAATTGTATCTCCCCCTTAATAAAATTAACATCAGCAGCTGCATTCTACTGATTTTCCTTATTTCATAAAAGGTCGAATCTTTTAAATATACACTTATTATGTACGTATGTATGTATTTTTAGCAGTAAGTAACCACACACTTGTCCACTTGGGAAATCCAATGTACCAGGTAATTGATTGAGAATACTTTACATCTCCGTTAATACTTGCGATAAAAATATATGGGAAAATGAAGCTATCAGGTATATTTTTTACACATTTATAAATAAAATTATAAGTATTACTTATACAGAGTGTTAAACAATTAAATGTGGGTGATAATTAACCTAGCTTTTTTTACAAAAACTAAATAATCCTGAATTAATGAATTAATTTTTGAAATATTTTTTTCTGCATTTAGCAACATAAAATGTTATGAGATAATCATTGTGGAATGCCTATGCACTTGAAAAGTATATGGTGTTATATGAGGTTTTCAAGAAAACTGCAGTAGCACATATGCACATATAATAAATCAGAGGGTAGGCAGCGAGCAAGTTATTACGATCCTTATTAATGACAATTTTAACATTAACCTGCACTATAACTTTAAAACTACAAGTACATACATATGTACATATGTACATGTAATAACTTGCTCGCTGCCTACCCTCTGATTTATTATATGTGCATATGTGCTACTGCAGTTTTCTTGAAAACCTCATATAACACCATATACTTTCAAGTGCATAGGCATTCCACAATGATTATCTCATAACATTTTATGTTGCTAAATGCAGAAAAAAATATTTCAAAAAATTAATTCATTAATTCAGGATTATTTAGTTTTTGTAAAAAAAGCTAGGTTAATTATCACCCACATTTAATTGTTTAACACTCTGTATAAGTAATACTTATAATTTTATTTATAAATGTGTAAAAAATATACCTGATAGCTTCATTTTCCCATATATTTTTATCGCAAGTATTAACGGAGATGTAAAGTATTCTCAATCAATTACCTGGTACATTGGATTTCCCAAGTGGACAAGTGTGTGGTTACTTACTGCTAAAAATACATACATACGTACATAATAAGTGTATATTTAAAAGATTCGACCTTTTATGAAATAAGGAAAATCAGTAGAATACAGCTGCTGATGTTAATTTTATTAAGGGGGAGATACAATTAGAGGGTCCAAAAAATCTATTGTTTTTTTTTCTACTTAATAAGATAGTAAATGTATCATAGAAGATGCATGCAATGTTTTAAAAATCAAATTCAAAGCCTTTCTATTTTTTTTTGTCGCTCTTCGAAGAGAGAGCGCAGTACGCATTTAGACGCTGTCGACCCAGGGGACCTTTGTCTATAGTGTCCTCTTTTTGATATACCTTGGGACGAATTTATATAGGCTCGCCAAGAGCTTCAGCAAAATATAAATGAGTTTTATGAAGAATCTCCGAGCTACTGAAGCCCCCTGGCATCGCTGATTAAGGTGTACGTATAGTATCATTTTCAGTCGATCAAAACTTTAAACGCGTTTTTCTCAAAACAGCATTTTTGAAATTTGCTGAAAGATATCTCAAAAAAGTTCTCAACCGATCTTGACGAAACTTTCAGGATTTCTTTGTCTATATAATTAGTTTCTATGTGAACCAAAAGTTTGTTCAAAAAAGTTTGTTTGTAGTTGTTTGACTTTGCAAAATATGAAAATTATTGTAAAAAGGTCGAAAATTTTTGGTAAATTTTTCGGGTAAATTTTCGATTGGTTCACATAGAAACTATAACTGATTATAAAAATTTCAATAAAAACCAATAATTCCTTCACAGTTAAAAAAGAAGTTTGAAAAAATGCTTGATTTTTTGGCCTTCTAATTGTATCTCCCCCTTAATACAAAACATATAGGTACTAAACCAAAATACTAATATCACAGGCACACAAAATAAAAAAAAAAGTTTTAAACCCCCGGGTCCCAACTACTTATTCTATACGTATTTTGGGTCGCTGAATCCGAATCCGGGTTCATCCTAATCCGAATCAGAGTTTTGGTGGGTTGGCTTGTTATCTCTATCAAAATGCAATAAAAATGCGAAATTTGCAACATCATGATGACAAACAGAATTATCACTTGTCTTTGTGGTCGTCGAATCCGAATTAAGAGTTATTGTGAACTATAGAAAGCATATTTTTTTCATAGAAGTGCGAAAAAATGCAAAAAATGGCCAAAAATTGCAAAAGTGTTACTTTTTGTGGGAAAACCTGGGAGTTGGATTTTTTTGACTTCAGTAGCTCATTTGTTATGTTTATTGAGGTATCAAATTCGAATTCAGCCACGGTACGCACATTCTTTTGAATGCAAAAAAAACACGCAAAACATTGAAGAAAAAGGCTAAAATGTGGCTTTTTTGTAAGAATAGCCTGGGAATAGGATTTTTTTATCGAAATAGCTCATTTTATATTTTTTGGATTGTTTGGTCTATATCTGGGTTTTTTGAACTTCCAAAACAATATGCAAAAATGCAAAACCAACAAAACAAATGCAAAATAGTGACTATAGCTGCCAATTACATCATTATGTAGAAAAAATCTTGCAGTCAGACCCAATTTGTCAGAATTCATCTCCCGCCATTTACATTATTTCCTTTTGCTATAATGTTTTGTTTTACTCCCTTTGCGTTTACATTCTTTTTCAACATCCAGCAGTCGTCAGTCATCTTAAAGAACTGAATAATCCAAGAAACATATAAAATGAGCTATATCTGTAAAAAAATCCCATTCCCAAATCCCAATTTTAACATTAACCTGCACTATAACTTTAAAACTACAAGTACATACATATGTACATATGTATATTGTAACAAATTATTATATGTATACTAGCTGACCCGGCAAACGTTGTTCTGCCATATTGAAAATTTGGGTTTATAGGTATTTTTTGCTGCCAAATAAAAAAAATACAAAAAACAATTTTTGTCAAAAAAACAGAAATAACTTTTCTGGATAGGGACACCCTAATCACCTAGTGGTATGAAATAATTTTTACGACCTATTCTCATACCTACCAAATATACATAAAAAAAATCATAAAAATCGGTCGAGCCGTTTCGGAGGAGTGCGACCACAAACACCGTGACACGAGATTTTTATATATAAGATAACAAATTGTTAAAGATAATCCCGCAAAGTATTATATCGCCTGTATTCTGAAAAATGGACAATTCAGTTTTCAGAAAAAGATATAGGATGTTACATTTAAAAAATCGAGTCTATTGCCACATACACGTGATTTTTTAGCACCCGTACAACTGATACATTTAAAAAATATGCAAAAAAAAATAATTTCATCATCATATTTCATTATCCTTATAAGTTTAATTCTCGATCAGTCACTCCCTACATGTAAAAATTGTAATGGTAGTAAAATCTGACTACTCACAATTTACATATAAAACAAAAAGTACGGGTTATTGAGATTTTCGAGGTGTTTTGGAAATGACAAAAACTCATCAGTCTATAAAATTTTAGAAACATTGTATTTTTAATTGATATCTGTTTCAACGTTTGACGTGGTTCTATAAATAAATATTACTAAATCGAGAGAACTTAGTTTTTGCGTGTATCTGTGTTTGTAAACAAAGTTGAGCTTATCATGAAATAAAAAATGAGAATTAAGTAAGAAAAATTAAATCTTTTAGGTGATAACATTTTTGTGTATTGTAAAGATAATTTTCTATTGTCTTTTTTATCGAAATAATCACAAACCAGTTACGTATGCACTTTGTGATTCAAAACTTACCTTACATTTATTTTATTCGATTGTTACGGCAACATGAAAGATTAATAATGTATTATTGATCATTTACGATTAATTATAATCTAGTTATAATTTAGTAAGATACAGGTATTTTATTCCACATAAAAAATATCTGAAGTAGGTTTGGCATATCTAATATTCGTTAATATCGTTCACAGATGATTTTTGGTTCAGAACTAGATTGACTAGCAAATTGAAATTGTACGCAATGGATAATCAATATTTTTTACATTAATATTATCATACCAATACATTACATATGTCCTATTATCATAATGAATGAGGTAAACATACATATTTCCTAAAATTAATGATTTTTCATTTTGTATTTATGTTAGTGTTTCTTTCATTTTGTTAATTTTTTCTTGTAATACAAATTCGGTAATAATCTGTAACACTCTTGCTGTAACAGTTGTTAATATATAAATTTCCATAAAGGACTCATTTATAATCATTATTAGGGTTCGGAATGTTGGCTGTCACGCTGTGGTTTATATTTTCATTATCATAGAGTTTTATAGTGCCGAGCACACATTTCCGGACCTTAATTATTATCATACCATATATTATGTAATAAATTATTCAAAAATGTAATCATTGTTGCAAAGATTGTAGTAAAACATTAAGCAATGTAATACATATTAAACATTTGATTTGAGTTACTATTAAAGTTACTACAATTTCGATACATTTCATCTTTAAAGCGATCCAATTTCTGAATAGATAAAGGATATTTAATTGTTCAAATGGTATTGATTCCTCAATAATCATATAAAATACTTTGATCTAAATTTTCCTATTTCCACTTCTCCATAAAAAATTAGGTAAATTTAAATGAGCAAAATAATAAAAACTGCTCGTCAAAATTAGCGTAACACTTTTTAGATGAACGCCATTTGCGTTCTATTTGGGTAAAAGACTTGCGGTTTGTAAATTTCGGTAGCGTATAGTGTTGTTTTTAATGCACCAAAGGTGCTGCATTGTGGCTTAAAAGGTTCGCTGTCCACGCCCCAAAAACCAACCCCATGTCGAAAGTTAGATTCACAAAATTCTGGTGACAATTCAAAGACCCTAGGGTGGGCTAAGAAGGACGCTGGCGAGTAAAAATCCTATCCAGACATACACTAAGACCTCCCCAACAAGTCCTGAGCGCTTGGTCGCTGTCCCATCCCTGCAACCCTTTTTTCAGCCCCCATGAGCCACCCCCTCTGCAGATACGCTGGGTTTTGTTCCAATTTCTTCTAATTTTGCAAGTGAAAGCCTATGTGGGTGGTCTATCTTACAGGCGCTGATCCAGTCGAGAGTTCATGCGCCCAAGTAACAAAGAACACTTGTCGCGCTCACCGAGCATCTCTCACGAATTTCGCGAAAGGAAGGTTGTACCTACCCAACGAGCCTTCTTACAGAAATGTTCACTCATTCAAAACATTTTTGGAGGGGGGCAAAAAAACTAAAGATGATTTGGAGGAGAAGGACGACTCGTAATGGGCCGAAAAGGATTCGAACATGCTCAGGAAGGCTTTCTGAGTCAAAGACCTGTATACAACCCCCTCACCGTGGCAAATTTGCAGGTGGTGGGTTAGTGGTTTTAAGGAGGTTTTAACAATCCGTCCACAGTAGGTCAACTTCGAGACCCTTCAAATGATGACAGAACATGAATTCGAGATCAAACGACATCCCACACCGTCTCCAACAGGAGTGGAACCAAAGGGAATGGAACTAGGCGAGGGGATGGTGTAGAGGTGGCCTAGGGGATGCTTGAGTTGTCGAAGAGTGAAACCCTCACCTGTGGCACCCCACACCAATTTATTAGGCAACATTAGGATCAATGGAATCGTCAACAGAGGTCCGATCATGCAAAATCCAACGTAACTATAGAAGGATGCCTAACGGGGGCTAAAAAAGGGTTGTAGATTGCTATATGCTACTGAATATGCAACTGAAATTTACAAACCGTCTCTAAGTCTCTAACTAACCGAATAGAACGCAAATGGCGTTCATCTAAAAACTGTTACGATCATTTTGACGAGCAGTTTATTATAAAATGTGTCTCCATTACCACACAAAACTAAGATATTACACATTGCACTCACTCAATACTTTTTGTCGTAATGCTTTATTTTTAAAAATTCTCGAATTTGTAACGTTCAAGGCCGTATAAGCGCGGCTGAAGAACATAAAGAATAAATTATTTATAATTGGATAGTTCCATAATTGGTTTAAACAGACATGAATAATGTAACTTCAGTGACATAATAATTTATATTTAGTGATCTTACAATTTATGTTTATAAAATTGTAACTCTACTGATTTCTCCATACGACTCAAAAACGTATTATTAGAAACACTTTTTTGAGTTTTTCTTTTTCTCAACTTATAATATTGAATTAGAACCTTCGACGAAAAACCAACACAACCTTGAACACGTTTTCCACTAATATCGAACATTACGCACTTCCACTTACATCTTGAGTTTCGGCAACCATGTTAATAATTAGTAACAGTGGACGGAGCTCTAAAATACTCCTACTCTTCCTCCCTCCCCCTTCCCAGGGGGGTACGGGGGTAACTAAAGCAAAATTTTAGGATATCATTAAAAAATTGTGAAAACGTATGGCCAAGCTATATCATAAATTTATTGTGATTTAGCTGATGATGTTAGTTGTTACTCCACGGTAGGTGTGAAGGCAAGGGGGTTGTATTTTACTATGAACTAAGAAAGATATTCATGTGACGTGTCGTTTCATGGGTTTTGGCCTTAGAAGTCATCCAGGTCATAAAGGTCAAATTGATTGTAAAGATCATACTGGTCATAAAAGTCAAATTGGTCGTAAAGGTCATATTATATTGGCTATCAAATTTAGAATGATCATATTGTTCCAAAGGGACATAGGTATAGGCGATAAAAATCATGTTGGTCATAAAAATCATAAATGTCATAATGGTCATAAAGATCATATAGGTCATAAAGGCCATAGAGGTCATAAAACTCACTTGTCACGAAGTTCATGAAGGTAAAGTCATATTAGCCATAAAAGCTATAAAATTCACAGAAGTCTATCAGGTCATAAAGATCATATATTCCATAGAGACTCTAAATGTCATAAAGTTTATATGTTTTTAGAGATTTAGTATCATTAATTATGGAGGAATTAGATGTGGAAGTAGTGATTGTTTATGCAGCGTTTTTTTTTCTTACTTAGTTGCTTTCTCTTTAACGTAAAAGTTCCTGTGCTTTTTTTAGTAACTGCGTAATTAATTTTATCATACATACCCATTACATTAAGAAAGGTTTTGGGGATTCTTAAGGTATAGACTTTTTTCAATTATTCGTCCTTATATTTCTTTCGAACCTTTTGATTACAGCACTAGATGGTAATTACTAGATTTAAATTATCAAGGCAATTTTATGAGGATTCGAAAATCAAAAATTAAAAAGAAGATTAAATTAAAACGTGTATCAATTTTTCGATACGTCATGTTTTTACATTACGTATAAAAGCTTCACAGTTTTCATTTATAATACTAATATCTGATCGGTAAACAAAATTATAATAGCAGCAAAATTACCCGACTGGAAATAAATAAGTATATTTTTAAAACGTTTAGCGTTCACAGAGATACACTTTGACATTTTGTTATAAGTTGTATACATACAGTGCAATTGCGATACGTCTTCTGTTTGTACGTATGTATGTGTCCTTGCGCGGCAGTAAATGTCTTGCAGCATTGCTGTTGTATACTGTTGCGTCCATAAAGTGACGCATAAATTCATAAGCAAAGAACAATAAGAAAACAACAGTAGACATTTTCATACTAATAAAAAGTCCCCTTAATTTAAAGCCTTTTCAAAACTGGGAGTGAGTCAAAAATTATAAACTCTAATAAGGGTGGACAACAGTACAAAAATTACAAAATATTGCTGATTAAACCATAAAAAAATAAATTAACTTATTGAAAAAAAACACCTTTAATAAACCCAAAGGAAGAGGGAGGTTGATTGTCAGTATTTTGCCATATTAAAAAGCTATTTAGAGTTCACTTTTGTATTTTAACCTTCAAAGTAGCTTTAAGTGAAACCTAAATCTAATTTATTTAAAACGTTGAAAATTAAAAAAGGGAAGGATGAAAAAAATTGAAAAGACTAAAAGAGGGTGAATTATTATAACGACCTTTTAATCTACAAAAAAAAAAAAAAAGAATAAAAGGGAAAGGAAGGAACCTAAAATTAATGAAAATTTAAGGTATAGAAAATCAATTTACAGTGCATATAGGATTTAATATTGAAATCTTATATCGAATATTTTTAAAAAGTAAAACCCCTAAAGTACCCTCTAAATAAAACTTTACCAAAACTAATTGTAAAGACCACAATAATCAAAATAACGGTTTTATATTTTATTTGGACGTTTTTTTGAACGGGCATGTTAATCGGAAAACACCGCTATGTTAGGAAAATCAAAAAATACCATACCACATCAAAAAGGGAAAAAAGCCCTTGATGAAAAAAGGGTGATTTTTTACAATACATTATTACTTACCCTATTTCCTGAATGAAATACCAATACTTTAGCGGCAGAATTTGTTTAAGGATGGTGCACCACCACATTTTCTAATGGCGAGTTTTTACACAGAACCTTTCAGATGGAAAAAAAGATAGGGAAGGCCCCTAGATCACCTGATCTTACTCCACAGATTTTTTTTAATTTGAAATTAAAGTTTAACTAAAACAGAAAGAGCTAAATTCAATAGAAAAACGTTAAACATAACACCTTATTTACAAAATAAAATATGTATTTTATAAACAAAGCATTTATTGTCTTTTCTAAAAATACAAAAGTATACTTTCTAATGAAATTTTTATAAACATTTATTTTTATTAAAAAACAATTTATACATTTTTACTATGGAGGGTATGAAAAAAAAAAAAAAAGTCAAAAAAGGGTTAGGGGACACCCTGTATATTAAATTAGTATGTGACAAAAAGTAAATCAAAAAAAACTTCTCGGAATTTTCAATAATATTGTTTTACTAATAATAATATTTTATGGAGTGTTGCACGATGATACAACCCCAAGGCTAGGTTAAAAATTTATAGGATATCGATAACTAAAAGATAGAAAGACGTAATAATAAGAAACGTATTCGGTCGATATCATTACCAGGGAAACTTTTAGTTATTCATGAAGGATTCCATTCCTGAGGCGTCGTCGCCTCAGGAATGGAATCTTTCATGAATAATTAATTGATCTAATGAGATATAGAGATGGACACTTTCCGAAAACTGTTTCGTACATGTTAATGGACATGTCACGGACATGTCCAATCGGCTCCTGATGATGCCAACATGGTTAGTGAAATACGCGCTATGAGTGCAAAAAGAGTGATTCGGTGTTCAGTGGAAAAGTGTTCAAGTATACATTACTTTCTACGTCGAAGGTTCCAATTCTCCTCCACTCATTACCATTCAATAAAATTGTCAAAATCGACATTACTTCTGATACAAATGCTTCAGCGAAAATTGCGATACTCTTTATGAGAGTTTGAAGAAAATATTCGTAAGAACTGGTTTTAAGTAGGTATTTCTTTTAAAAAATATTTTAGTATGTATTACGTAAAAGAAAGCTAATACAGCTTTAAAGCCGGTCCGAGTCTCCCCTATGAATGAACTTCAAAAGGAATGTATTTCTACAAAGAAAAAAGCAGCTATTGTTGCCATTGTTACCATTTCGTGACAATCCTGGATCAACTGGCACGGTGCTCCCGGAACTGCGTTTGATTTATTTGCTAAGGGAAGACAAACGGGGGATACAGGTTACGTGTGTATTTTTTTTCTTTCGTAGGACTCATAAAATTAGGTCACCGAGATTCTTTTACATTATTTTAAAAATATTTTATGTTGAAGAACATCCCTGTAATGATGGATTGATGTATGTAGATAATAAATACTACATTAATTAGTACCATTCTTATAATCAATTTCCAAGATTGTAAGCTTTTTTGTGTCAAGAGTAAGATGAACGTATAAGCATATAAATTTTAATATGTAATAATATTAAAAAACAAGAAAAGTTAGTCAATGCCCTGAGCCGTTTATAAAAAAATTGTAATCTAACCCAAATTAAAAGGCTTTAATATTTATGTGGTTTAATTTTGAAGCTAAATTCGTTGAAGTTATTGCAAAAAAAATAATTCGGTCACTTCATCAGTTGTAGCTTTTCTTTGAAAATTTTAAATATTTCCCACATAACGCTAATAGAGGTGTAGATAGTAATTAGAGTAACAAATTCCCTATACATACGGTATGCTTCTGTCATATTCTACTGCGACAAACTAACCGTTGCTGACGTTTATTGGAAAGAGTTAACAAGTTAGCAACACCATTTTTCGGGGTTCGGAACGTAGAGAGTTAATGACAACTTTTAGTTGTGTAAATCATCAAATATTTCATATAAATGTCACAAAATACAGTATTAAATTCACCTTTCATTAGCGCCACGCGAAAATTTGATTTCTCTATACTGAGTATGGCAATATTGCTGTAATTATAAAACCAAACTTGAATGCGTAGAAAACACAATGATAATTTCGAAACTAGACCTTAAGCAGATAATCTGGAGTGTTCGCTCGATAAATCAATGACATGCACGCATAAGGCCGAAGTGACCAGGTATCCTCCTACACCGCAACTCGACTCTCCTCCTTAGCAACTACAAAGAGAGAAGAAAAAAAAAAAGAACCCGTGCCTGAAAGCTGGTCTCCGGCTCGTCCTGTCTCTTGGCGCGCACCGGCGAGCCGGTGTGCCTCAGGGTGACGTTCTCCACTTGCGTGTGGGCCGCGTGCCGAGCCTTCTCCTCCGCCAACCTCCGTTCCAGGTCCTCCACGTCGATATCCACGGCGCCCTCGCCGACCGGTCCGCCGCCGCCGGACCTGGTGCCCGTCCACACCTTCTCGAAGAAGCTGACCCGGTCCCGCAGCCGCTTGCTCGCGGGACTCTGGGGCCCGTCGGGGGCCCTCTTGGGGCCCCCTCGGAGGGATCTTCGCCCCCCGGCGCACTCATGCCTTCGTAGCACCTTCTGCCGTGCACTCTATGAACGCATCTGTCATCGTGTCGTCGTCGGCTGTAGCGTTGCAACGCGACCGCGATTCCGCTCGATACTGAACGGTGGGCAAAGTGGTTGGGAGATAACGAAACGAACGAGGAGGGAGCGAACCGCTTCGTCGGGGATCGAATTTCTCTGGGTGGCCTGCGACCGGCGTCGTCGTCGTCGTCGTCGTCGCACGACGATCGGTTCGATTAAGAGTTGCGACATTTGTTGACATACAATTTTGTGTTGTTAATGTTATCAATGTTATCATTTTATATTTTCTATTTCTTTTTTTAAACGTGTTATTGATTTTTCATCGAATGCAGCGAGTGTATGCAAATTTTTTATTTCGCTATAGTTGCTGCTACGTATGGGTACTACTAAACTGCCACCTAAAGAATCGTCACTGCAACATCCAATAATTCGACATTTTTCTAGATTGAATCTTAAATCGCGAGAATTGGACAGCTTCAGCAAAGCTGAACAGCAAAAATAAAGCCTAAGACCAAAGTTAAACAAATTATAAATATAATAATTCTTTTTTCGAATACCTGTAACGAAAATGTTTCATATCAGCCATAAAAGTACACAGAAAGCCACATTTTCTGCCAAAGTGCGAAAAAATTTATTTGAACATCCGTCTTTTACCATTTGTTGTTTGTGTTTCAGAAGTATCAGTTTGATGCTAAATTTAACAGTAATCTTGCTAATCTGTCAATAATCGGATGTAATACCGTTACTGAAGTAAAAGCACGTGTATCCAGTGAGTACTTTAGGTATATACTGAATGTATATTTTTTCAAAAGTTTTCAAAAAGTACCATTAGTGAAAATGAGTGACAATAACGATGACTCACATAGGCAAATCGCGTAGCATGTGATGAGTTACCTCAATTTATCAACGACAATAAGCCAGTTGTGCGATTGGTTTAATTGCAAACTGCCAAGTGTCAGTTAATGCTATTGTACAAACTCCGCTGTATGCAATACTGTGGCGCGTTCCGTTTCTGCCATCTTATGGATAATCTTCTATCTGCTCTTCTTCTATCAGTTTCCAATAAATATTCGTTGTAACATATAGTATATTATGTCTCATGGGGTGCTAAAGCTTTATGCCCGTGACAACAATTTTTCGCCTAACTTCAGTTAAATCCAACAAAAATAAGAAGCGTGTTCCTTTTTAAATCAAAATAAAAAAAATCTGCTCAATTTACAAACTCATTTTATTGTAATAATTTATGTTTTTTCGACTACCTTCAACGAAAATGTATCATATCAGCCCTAAAAGTAATGTGGCAAGTGGCTAAAAGACAATCACAATATTACATATTTAGTTTTCTTTTTGTAAACATGGTCTATCTCTGTACCTCTAATCCTTATTTTTTTATCGTTAGTGTCATAAATGTGATGTACACTGAAATATCTTTCTCGCGAGCTCATAAGAATAATGTCCACATTATTAATGAATTTCATTTTAATTCACCTTCTTTTATCATCCTCGAGTACTAGAAAAAAAAAATAAATGTGATTCAACCTATGAAAAGGTACCAGATGTCGGAAAAACTGTTTTCGGCTGGGGGTCAGATTTCGATAGAGCATAAATTTTGCTTCAGTCTCTAGCGTTAATATAGCTCCAACTGAAAGCAAGTAAAGTTTCAATATGTAAAATCGTAATTTTGAGAAAAACACATTTAAAGTACCTGCACAGATCCTGCAGGTTGCTAGTATGGGCGATACATTTTTCGACTTGAAACTGCATTTTGGGCTTAAAAATTCACATCTGGTACCTTTTCACAAGTTGCATCACAAATGTCATATAATCATATCATTCATATCTAATTCCTTGCTTAATTTCTCTCTTTTCTAAAATCTTGTAAAATCTTTCTTTTTTGCATTCATTTTCCTGTTGACATTTATTTACAAAAATCGACATATTTAAATGGATTCACAATGTATTATAAAAGTACGTGCTTTTCATTTACTATTACACTAACTTATGATATAGGGTTTGTATTCAATTTATATAAACCTTGACTCAAACTTATGACCTTCTTAAAATTAAATTACAGTGCAACAACAGTAACTTTGCTCTTGGCTGCAGTAGGCAAAACCTGGATTGGTGCAAATTTTGTAGCTGCAGCTGTGAACGAAATGTACAATATGTTGAATTGTTTGGGTATCTCTTATATATCTTGGGTACGGTTGTTCTAAGTTCTTTGTGCGCATGTCGTAGGCAAAGCTATTTTGGGTGTATTGTACAACTTAAACGGTTTTTAAAAATGGCGGAGGAGTCAGGATTAACGAAGTTTTTCTAAATTACTGAACTTAAAAATTATACAACTGTAAATAAATTAAATACACAGTCATCATTAAATTTATTTTATTCCTTTATAATTATATTATAAATAACAATAGATTGATAGTATATAATCAGTAGTAAAAGTGATAAAAAATTAGTTTATCATAAGTAGGGTTCGGAATGTTTGCCATAACGCATGTTAAACTGTGTTTAACTATCCTGCTCTCCCACAACGGGATCGCGTACTACTGCGCATGTGCGAGTCCCAGAGCGTGATCAGGCACGGTCAGTTGCGTACGTATGCACGGGCAAGAAATACACGCGTATATAATTTACAAAGCGCTTAAAAATACGGTTTATACTTTAATTATCATAGAGTTGTATACTGCCGCTCGTGAGTTATGGCGCACATTTCCGGACTCTAATTATAAGCTTACAAAGAAGAAGAAAACATCAAATCTTCCATTTTAAAGGACATTTTTACGAAACATTAATGTAATGTCCCATAGGGTATAAATTTTACATAACATTAGAGTATAAAGTACTATGTATCAGACTATAAATTACGATCGTGGTTGAAGATAATATACTCGTATATTATTAGCAAATACACATTATGTATGGGATATAATTATACTAATTAGTCAAATTATGTGTTAAATGTTTACTAAGAATATGCCAGAGATGACAACAATATTATAATAATTTCATCCACAACTCTCATATTATTTTATAAATGATCGATAATTATATATTTAGATAAAGGGTATCCCCCATAAGTATGGTGAAATGACCCTTTTTTTTTATTTTCTTCGCATGATGAAAGTGTTTTTAGGGCTAATTATGAAAGGTAGACCGACTTTTGGTCTACTAATTTTAGGTCAAAATATTTTCCTCTCAGCTAGGTATGGTAAAAATCCTGTTTGTAGCTGAGAGGAAATTTTTTTGGACCTATAATTCGGTCTACCTTTCATAATTAGCCCTAAGAAACACTTTTATCATGCGAAGAAAATAAAAAAAAGGGGGGGCATTTCACCATACTTATGGGGGGATACCCTTTATTACTTGTTATTCTTCTGATTTTGTAACGTAATTGAGTAGCAACCTTATCTATATACTGTGGCGGTGCAATTCGTCCAAAACTGTAGTGACATAATTTTCAAAAATGAAGAGTTACAAACTAGTATAGTCACCTATACTAGCGAGAAAGGGCTCTGCAACGGCACTCATTGGACCTGAACCAATAGTGGGTATACCAAAGTCCTCAGTGAGGCTCTGGCTGAGTCGGTGGAAAAATAAAGAACACCAGTCTTACTGGAACCACATACCAGGACAAACAAACAGTAAATGGATGGTAAAGACACCATCAAAAGTACTGACAGACGAGATTCTACGATTGAGTAGAAATCAGATAAGGCTTGTCACGGGACTCATAACCGGGCATTGTCACCTTAGGAAACATCTACACAGAATGGGCATATATTCAGATGAACCTATTTGTAGACTGTGTAACGAGGAGGATGAAACATCCCGACACATTATACTAGAGTGCCCAGCACTAATACACTGGAGATACGGTCTTCTGGGAATAGAAAACCCCCAGGAGGCCTTTCCAAAGAAAAATCTTGTGAAAGGGCTACTAAACCTAAAGGTCCTATCAAAAAAAACGAAAAAGCCTAAGGCTGCAGTGTTGGAGGCAAAACAAACCCCAAACCAGACACATCCGAAGGGAAAAAAAGTATAATCACTCTTAGTTTCTTAAGTCTTAGCATGTAAAATATCTAATTTTTTCATTGCTTGGTAAAAATCTAAAAAGGTGCTAAAGTATTGCTTAAGAGATTCAGGAGATTGCATGCCGAAGGTAAAAAAAATCTAAAAAAATCTATTTTTTTAGATCCATTTGCGCAAAAGTGAAAACCTGTAACTTGTATCTCTTTCAGTTCGAAAGTTATTGAAGGTGTCTTAGTGTTGTAGACATCCGGTATAAACATTGATACACAGCTCTGACTCCTGTTTAAGTTGCAAATAATGCAGGTTAGAATCGCTGGTGTTGCCATGGCATGATAAAGTAATTGGGAAATGATAAAATTTGCCTTTGAAATTAAGTTCCTCATCTGGTCCTTATTACGTCATACATTGACGCATTGCAAAGAGAGGTATAAAATGGTAACAGGTGGAGAAATTAAAGTATATAAGCGAAATTCAGTGCGTCCAAAGTCCCCATTTTGCGCAAATATCCATACGTCTATACCAAAATAGCAATCACATTATTAACAATTATTAATAACACAGTAAGCTGTCTCACATTAAACGTAATCATCGTCTGGGTCTGTGACCACCGAATATGAGGTCATTATATCTGATGAATAAACTTGTAAAATCATCTCAAGATTACTATAATTATCGTTGGAAGTGCATATTATCGTTATATCTAATCTAACAAATAACTGAATGGGGCACCTAAAGTGAAAGTAAAAAGTTAATATTCATTAATTAAAGTATAGTTTAATTAAACTGAATTATTCATATTTTATTAATTAATTTGCCCGTTAATTAAAAATATATCGCTAGACTATATATACAGGGTTGAATACATATTTGACTCTTAATATGTTAACATTTTATTGAAAAATTATCTTATTTCTTATTAAAAAACATTTTTTAGTTATATTTCGGAAGGTCGCTCGTATTACTTAAACACTAAAACCTTTTTTACCTGGATTTTATTCCATAGATTATATTCATTTGTCACGCTCACGTGCATTTACGTTCTCGGTATAATTAGGGACACCAGTGAAAACAAACCAATTTGAAGGTTTTTTTATTTGCAAAGTTGCATAGTTTGCATACCAGAAATAAAACAATTTTATAATACGCAAATTTACGAAATTTCTATCGAGCCCTATAAAAACGTCATCAATGTTGGCAGAGAAAAAAAAGACGTATTTCTATTCTTAATATTAAATTATAACCTAAAACTTCTCTAATCTATGGTTTATAACCTCATTGGATTGTTAAGGCTGTCACATTTTGTGATGGGTACTTTTACCGGGTATATAAAAACAGAAATAAAAACTTGATATCAGAACAGAAACTATATCTTCAAAAAAATAAGACACTATTTAAAGAAAACGACGACCGCCCATATTTATACACATCTGAGCTCTTATTTTAACTGAGTTAATAACGTGCTGGATGATCCACGGTGTTCCATTATCTTCTACAATTTTATTGACAATGCGTTGCTGAAGGTCTCCATATCGCCAAAGGGAGTTTCAAAAACGATTTTTACCCATATCACCAATCACATGAGGTCAAATCGCAAGACCAAGGGGGAATATGGTCTGCGTGTTCAAACTAATTACACGATCTTCGAAAAATTCGCCTATATAATTAGTTTCCCTAGTAGTTATGTACACGAGCTAAATCTTCTTAAATATAACCTTGCAGTTCGTCGTCATGCAACATTTGTATAGAAGATGTTAAGGTTTCTAAACGGTACCTCTCCACATTCAGCGTTCCGTTGGAAAAAAATATATCCGACAATCCTCCTTCTGCTTAAAACTGCCCACACTCCATTTTTTGTGACTGTGGAGTTTCAATATAAAAGTGAGGGTTGTCTGCACTCAAAAAAAGTATCAAATTCTGAGAGTTAACATAGCCCAAAAGATGGAACTAAGCCTCATGATTCTCATCAGTAAAAAAACGTTTTCGAAGACAGCGTCATTATTGTTAAAATGATTAATAATAAAAGGGGAAACCGGGGGTCTGAGGGTTCCCTCGGGTCTGAGAATTCAGGACAGTCGTAATTCCAAACATCATTCAAAATTTGTTGACACGTTGTATAGGGCAAATCCACTTATTGGCTCAGATGGGTAATTGATGTTCTTGGATTGTCCACTATCACTTGCCTAACCATTTCACCGTTTTCTTCTATCCTTACTTTAAATCTTCCACGTCCTTGTTTGCGATTGACGCTTCCAGTTTGCCGGTACAAATGTAGGAAACGTTTTACTGACCGGCGAAAATGGTCGAAATGAAT
Source organism: Aromia moschata (assembly GCA_029963805.1). NCBI lineage: Eukaryota > Metazoa > Arthropoda > Insecta > Coleoptera > Cerambycidae > Aromia > Aromia moschata. Next base: position 170,717 of record JAPWTK010000404.1, on the reverse strand, counting down.
ATCTACACCTGGAAAACTTCCCTGAAGTTCTCCAGTTCTTGTTCATTAAATATGAACTCCATTATTTATTTTACAATTCTGACACCCACTTGTCAAAAGTTTGACAACAACAAAGTTTCGTTTCGAGTTTCGACATGACCGCTATTGCTATCTCTCTCGTTCATAGCCAGATTTGATGACTTTTTTTTTGGATGTCTCTCTATTATCTTAAAGGATTCAGTGCTTAATAATAAACATAAAAAAACGACACGCACACAATTTTTTTCTTCTAAACTTAAAATCTCTCAAGACCTCTTATGGTTTTGACATTTTGCAGGTGTTTTGTAGGTTTCTTGTATTATTGGTACTCATGTACAACATATTACTACTAAATAGTGTGTGCACCTAAGTATATTAATTTTAATAAATATAACTACTATTAATGTAATTATAATTAATAAAAACATATAGGATCGACGTTGCCTAGCCAAGAAGGTTCCAAAAATGAGGACTGTTGATAATGAGTTTATACTTTTGTTTTTTTTTTTTTTTTTTTTTTTTTGGAGAAGGGCATGGCGTAAACACAACATGTCGCTGGTTTTAATTAAATGTAACTCGATTCAAGTATAATTCTTTATCATGCAGATTTGCTATTAAAATGTAGTAAAACATTAGTTTGAGAAAAATGAAATTCTTTCCGTTTTTGGGTGCGAGCATATTACTGGATATTACATTTAGACAATTTCTCTTCATGATGGATACTTTCTTCGCAGCAGGAGAGAAAAAAATCGATGATGGCAGATACCTTTCATATTTTATCATTAACATGTATATATGTATATATATTTAATATGATTTGGATTTCTTGTTTTTGAAAAGAAAAGAAAATTTAAGGCGCTCATTGTTTCATTCGCATTGTGTACAAAAACTATAAATCCTAATAAAACCCAGTTATTATATTTTTAATTACATAGACTTAATCTTTTGGAAACGAGAGAGGATTTACATACATATATTTATCTGTGTTAATACTTCGGCGGCATTATAAATGTATACCGACAAAAATTTACATAACTCCTTGTTAACGTAACGTTTGTTACGTTATTTTTATCTGGTGACATAATTTTAATTTTATCATACCTTTTTTTAAATTACAGCTTGCCGAGTAAAACGTTTCCAATAAAAATTCTTTATATATACGAAGTACAATGATATATGACAATATGATTACTTTTACACACCATTTATATCTACTCATTCATGTGTAGTTATAAACTGTGAGAATGAGTCATTGGGGCCCTTCACAATTGAAGAGTAATTGCTTGGCCATTATTTTGTAGAGGAAATGCTAACCGGTCTCGGCAAGGTCCAAACTGACCTCTTTACAGCACATTTTTTATTCTTCGAAGGCATAATAATACCCCTTATAAGGTGTTATGTGCATTATTTTCACTACTGTGGCCTAGAATTGCATCTTTATTCATTATATGTAACTATTTTTTTTACCGTGACCTGCATTATTCAATAAAACTATTTAGGTACTATCGATATCAATACAATCATGTGTTAGAAAACATCTTAATACAGTTTGAAGTACAATAAAAATAGATTAGAGCGTTGAAATGGTTTTTGCAAATTTTTTTTGGGCGCTATTTTATATTTTTCAGCAATTTACTAGCATGTATGATAGATACTATTAGATTGTGATGTGATATTATTAACAAATACAGTGTGATAGATTCTGGTATATTAACATGGGAAAAATGTCGAAAAAGAACAATTAACATTTTAAAAAAAAAGGGGGAAAAAAAAAAAAAAAAAAAAAAAAAAAAAAATAAGGAAAAAGGTAGGGAAAAAGTACATGCACCCCAAATACAGTAATTACATACATATATAAGGATATAAATCTTGCTTCATCTACAGTATAATCTTTTCAAGATTTCACAAAATGGCAGTAGGTTTCATGACAATATAGGAATTGTAATGAAGCTCGATAGACTAACGAACGTTTCTAGATTTCATATAAAGTGATCAACCCTGGAAGTGTTGGAAACATTGTAAAATACAAGTTACCAAGAACGGCTAGTTCGCATTCTACTTAGGATTTTATGAAACCATGCTTGCTCTCGGGTAAAACAAAAATATTCAAGTAATATTGGTGCTGGTAATATAGGTATACAAAGTTAGGTTAGTTGGATTTACTTACTTATGCTCAATCAAATAACTCAATCATGAATGTTGTTCCTTATACACCATCAGTATTTGTTATAAAACAAATCAGCAAACTAACTTTTTTTGCTCATTTTGTTACGTATTACGTAACGTATTAGATGCGAGGTTAAGAGAAAAGAGCATTTTATGGTTCATGACAGGGACGGATCCAGGAGTGGTCATTGGGGGGGGGGGTGTCGATCGATTAAAGGTGGTTTGGGGGGGGGGGGGTGTCACTCCTGGTGGGGTCCGAAAAACCCCGGAAGCCGACACCTTAATGATAGCCATAATGTTCTAAAACCTTGGTAATTTTCAGTTTTGAAACTTAATGATTGTTGTCTCTATACAAGTATAAAGTCTAAAAGGAGTCTAAAAGGGGCGTTTGCTGGAATTATGGGAGCAAATATTCATACATATTCATATTCATATAGGAACACATTTTCCACGAGGAAGATGTTTGATGCCCTGTCCAATGCTGCTTCCTTCGAGAGGTTGCATAACTGGAAATATACATATATATAGTTAAGAGGTACGAGATTAATTGGTGTGGGTGGTGATAACATAAAAAATCCGTGCATGGTCTTGTGTACTCTGTCGATTGCTTGGGAATATCTTGTCATTTGTCACTTAATTTTTGTTATCTTCTATTTATTATTATTATTATTTGGTTTCGTTTTGTAATTCTTTTGGAGAGTCTAATTGCAATTGAATGAATCAAGAATTGAGTGCGGCAGAGACACCAGAGAGACTCCAAAAATGCTGTTCGTTGTATATGTTATAATTATGCCCTAAATTTGTCTCTTGGTAAATCGTCAAACGTCACATCAGTCAGAAATGTGGTTGGCACCATTAAGGAGGTACATTCATTTTTTACAGCTTCCGCTAAAGAAGAAGCTTTCTTCTACGATCTATGCTTGGCCATCAAATATCAGATCTTTGTGAGACTCGTTGGATCGAGCGACATGAAGCGTTTATTGGCTTTTCCAATAATCTTCACGATATCATCGAATGCCTAAAAGCTTGTACAGCTTTTAGGCATTGGGGAGAATTACAAACGGCAGCAAAACGAAAGGCTCTTGTTGCGACTATGTGTAGAATTGAATTCATCGTGACTCTCCTGTTCATGGTTGATGTGCTGAGCGTTACTATTGCAATGAATCGATTATGTCAAAAAAATAATTTTAACGTTTAAGGTGCGGAAAAGTTATATCAAAGCACCCTCGAGCGTTTACAGAATCGAAAAAAATGAAATTTTCTTCGATTATGTAAAAAGAAATGTAAATTCTTCGGCGTAGTTTTAATCTTCTCCTGAAGATACCAACTTGGTTGGCGAAACGCGCGTCGAGAAAAGTGTAGTAGTTCGGTGTTTCGTGGAAAACGTCCAATTTTTTGCTTTTTACGAGCTGAACTTGAATCGTGAAAACAATCTGGGTTTGATCTAGCATGCGATATTATGGATATTTTCTCCAAGTGCAATAAAGATGTATATGCTATTATACATCGACTTTTAAACATCCTACTACCTCTTCCCGTTAGTGTAGCTACTTCTCAGCGCTCGTTTTCGGCTCTTCGACGCCTTAAACCTTGGATTCAAAATAGAATGAGTGAGGATCGTCTAACTTATAATCTTATATTTTAAAGATTTTGTTTGCTATAACAAATGTTTGTAATCATTTCTTTGTTTATTAAAATTGTGAATTTTGGGTTTAATTTGTATGAAAAGCCATTTCAATAAAGAAAATCAACACAATTAAGAGGGTTGTTTATGTTCAAAACATAGTCAACAATCAAATAGCATAGTGAACCAAATAATATTGATTTTTGTACCTTCGCACCACAATTGTTGTTAAACTGACAGTGTTTTCCCTTCATTTTATGATGCTCATAAAAGTATAAGTATTAATCGAAACAGTCCATTCAAAATATTGAAGGATCCCCAATAATAGTATTAAAAAATTTTTTTTAAATACTATTTAAAAAAAATTTTTTTTAAATACTATTTATATTAAAAACTATCAGATATTATTGTGAAATAACATTTCCTGTTTTCATTAAAATATATTTTTTTGGACTCTCTCTTAAGGGGCAGTTCTATCATTAGCTTGATTAAAAATTAAGAGCATAACCAGTTAAATATTAAATAGTTAATTCCCGTTAAATTAGAACTTCCAACGTTGTTTTTTCCGGATATATCCTGTTGTTTCTAGAAAGTACGCTAAGGGTTATTATACCCCCGTGACACGTAGAACCTCATGAAAAATTAAGTACAACGGTTTCAATGTATGTGAACCCGTACATTTTATATTACCCTATAGCTTCGTCTAGCGTGAATGTAATTGACAGCACATAAAGTGGAATTTAAAATAGTAATATATGTATGTAATAGAGTCATTTCGCGTATAATAAATTGTTTAATTCTTAAAACCAGTTAGAATGTGACTATTCTAATTGCAATGAAAATAGTAAAAATATTTAAAAACGTGAGGCTTTTCAACCTTTGGATTCCCAAAATGGCTGTAAAAATATTTTTTCGAGATTATTATATTTATTTAATTACCAATTTTTGTTAGGTCTAGTTCCAAATAAAGACAAATATACATTCTGTTAGGTAAAATGAAAGGTAAAAAACATTGTGACATTACTATTTTATACTACAACTTTCCTATTTTCGTCATATATTTTTCAGAAATATTGAAACACCTAAGGTTGTTCACTATTACCTTAAGGCTGCATTTTGAACAGGCAACCAATACAAATGATATTTTTTGCACTCTTTTCTAAAACAACAAATAATCTTTACAGCATCAATATTAGCTTCTTCAAACAATATATGACACCCAATGACTGTTTTTTTACAAAAATAAGTACAGCAGAAATGTCACTGACATATCTGACGACAAATAATAACAATGAGAAAATATGGATAGGTATATCAAATTGATGAGGCCTATTTAGGTTAAAATACGTCATCAAAAATATTTCTGATAACGTGTAACATTGTGCAGGAATTATTCTCATTACACTTGAGCTTAACGTACCTTTAGTTAGTGGTGTGCTGTCAAAAAAGAGATCTAGCGGTTGCTGACCTTGTCAGACCCACTGGAACATATCTTATTTATTCACACTAGAGAACAGTCCCTATATGTCACCGTCCTCTAGGAATGTTGAAGCTGATTTGTAAGTTATGAATATTCTTAAAATTATAACATCCCTTTTTATTTCCTTAAAATTATGATTTTACAAAATTCGAATTCTAAATAGGAAATATTGTATCTAGGGGATACAGGTGTCAGAAAATTAAATATCCTTACCCTGTACTAGATATTAACAATAACTAGATAATAACATAAAACTGTAATATGTAGTGTCTTATGTATATTTCTTATTTTTCACGACATGAAAATTGGGCTGATGCTAATAACCGTAGTTGTCTTGGTGTTCGAACGATGCCATTTTTAATGACATGAGGCTACTCTGGGGGAATCACTGACCCTTTTTCGATTATTCAACCCGCCACTGGTCGGTTTGGCAGAGGCGAACCCAACCGGAGCCAACGTTAACGCCAATGGCGACTCGTAATGATTTTATTAGAGCGTTTCTTACATGATGACGTAACGTCTCATATCTAACATCTTGAAGTAGTCATCAAAATTCAATTACAAATTTTGCTGAATAAACTTTTTTCGTAGTATAATAAACAAACATAACACCAAAAATAATATTATTGCGCTCATCAATGGAGAATGTCGATGGAAGCGATGATAAAAGGATTTGACCCAAAATTCCTACTTGAGTTTTCAAGGTCTCTGGAGGCGTGGTGGAGTCAGAAAAATAATCTGGCGTGCTACACCCACTATAATGTAACATAACGTACCTTCAAATGAGTATATGTATGTGTTTAATGATTCACTTTCTCTCTGATGTGTAGGTCCCCTGAAGTATGCAGTTCAATGAGTTTTGGTCTGTTTTCTGTTAAGAATCCAACTGAACATAATTTGAATTTTTGGGAGATGATTCAAAGCCCAAAAGGCTTTCTTGTGATATCGTAGTTGGTTAGGACCTAAATTTTCTCTAGGTTTCTTGTTAAACTGGGGAAAACTTTTACTGAAACTTATGCAATGTTAAAAGAAGTGTACGGGAATGAATGTTTATCCCGCACACACGTTTTTGAATGGTTTAAATGGTTTAAAGAGAGACGTGAAACGACCGAAGGCGATCCGCGCCCCGGACAGCCTTCAACGTCAAAAACGGACGAAAACATTGAAAAAAATTGGTCAATTAATCCGCGAATATCGTCATTTAATCATCCGAGGGCTTGCTGAAATAATAGGAATCGACAAAGAATGTGTTCGCCAGATTTTGCATGAATCGTTCAACATAGGCAAAGTTTGCACAAAAAATGGTGCCAAAACTCCTCACTCCCGAGCAAAAGGAATCGAGAATGTCAAAAAAGAATCATATGTGCTGACATGCTAAACAACATTAACACTGATACAGGCTTGTTAGACATGGTGATTACTTGTGATGAATCGTGTTTTTTTACTTACGACCCCGAACCAAAGCGCCAATCCATGCACTGGAAGAGCCCGAACTCGCCAAGGCAAAAAAAGCCAGGATGAACAAATCCAAATTCAATGCGATTATGATCGTCGTTTTTGACATTTAAAGAATTGTTTACGTTCACTGGGTCTCTTCTGTTCTGGGGTTCTCGGGTTCGAAGGTCCGTGAGTGTGTGAGAAGACGAAGACCCAATGTGTGGAAGACCAAATCATGGAAGATTCACCAAGACAATGCACCGATCCATTCTGCTTTGTCTGTGAAGGCGTTTTTCGCAAAATACGGCATTACGTGGAACATCCACCATCCTCGCCCGACCTTGCCTGTGACTTTCTTTATTTCCCAAGGTCAAATCAGCGCTGAAAGGGACAAGATTCGAAAATATGGAAGCCATTAAAGCAAAAGCGACGGAGGTTCTGAACCAGCTGACAGAAGCGGATTTCCAAAACTGCTTCCAACGGTGGAAAAGTCGTATGGAGCGGTGTAGAGATCGCCAAGGGGAGTACATTGAAATGTTGCTACTGTAATTGGTAACGAATAAAAAGTGTTATGACAGCAGTTCGGTTATTTAATAGCCACACCTCGTATATTGTGACATCCTCTTAGCATTTTTGGGAAGCTCGAGTAGTTGAGCTCCTATGGACCGACGACCGACCGCCACTGGTTACCGCTATATTGATTTTGTAGACGGCATAATATGGTGTGCTGGATACGGCGCTATTTCAACCAGACGAATTGACCCAGTAATGAAAATATGTCTACGATCGACAATGGTGGGCGGACAATGGCTTCTCGAGAGAAATAAATTAATGGAGAAAAAAGAGGCAGGAAAACATCGAAGTGTACTCGTGTTTTACAATGCGTGTCGATATTCAGACCCCACAAAGTGAATAGAGAACCGTGCTAAGAAAGCTGCTGACTGTTTTTCAATTATTAAAGTAAGCTAATATCAGGATCCCACTCATGAAAACGACATGTAAAATAACTACTTCCTACGAGTACTACTTCCTTTGTGTATTGCCGATTATACCGGGATTTCCGAAAATCGGTGCAAATATATGAAACTTGCTTTCTACAAGTGATTTTAAACAAGGCATATCCTATACAATTATTGTTTGACTAGTCTCTCTTATAAAGTTATCTATATTAAAATGGGAGTTTAAAAGGGTTTCCTTTTCTTTCTTCAAAATTGTTCCACTTAATAATTTAAAATTTTGTAAATACTGCATCATTTAAGAGACATCGGCAGTAAAATGCTTGTGCAATATTTATTTAAATAATTTAAAAATATGTATCTAATAGCAAATGCATTTCAAAACATTCAAAAACATTGTTTGTCTTCTACTAAGTCTTGATATTTCATGCCGTGTTCGAGTAAAAATGAAAAAACCTCATCACAGTGCAAGATTTCATCAATTTTTACAAGCAAGATTTCTTTTTTTATATATAACGGCCCCCTTTTTTTTAAAATAGTAGGCTTATAAGAACGAATAGCTTTAATTAATATCACTTTGTTACTGTGTACTGGGGTAATAACTTATTATATTGAGTAAAGTAGTTGTCCCACTCATGAAAACAAAAGATTATTGAAAAATAAACCTTTTTGATAAAAAAAATTTGCCTGTCCGAGCATTTTATGCAAAAAATTTCCGAAAACAAAATTTATTCCACACTTCTTATGACCTCCTGTATGTGTTTGTACATACATATTGCTTATTCGTATTGCTTATATCATTCAGAAACACCGAGTGTCCTCATTACTTGAGTGTATGTTGCCACGGCCAGTAATCTTTCTGCATTTATTATCGTTAAACGTGAGCGATTTGGCCTGTATATATGGTTGTAAAAGGTAAATGATCGTTCCACATCTATTGAAGTTAATTCTTTAAGATGCAAATTCAAAATAGTTCATATGGACAGAGGACGACACAACATGCATATTATTTTCACGAATTTCGCACAGTTGTTTGTATTACTAAGTTTTCTGTTGCGTTACTACTATTTCTATACTTTTAGCCGCTGTTTGCAAAACCTGTTTATTAGCTATCAATATCGGGGTCATTAACGACCCTATTACCGCAAAATCTGTTGTTTCGTCCACTGTCAGCCACAGAAATGTATTGCTTATGTCTTCTTTGATATTTCTCATGACACTTCTGTAAATATGTCTTACGCAATCTATGGCTACAAGGCAATGGAAAATCTGATATTTGCAAAAAAACATCTATAGTAAATATTGCGCAAAACATTATGCACAAATCAAAGCAAAATTCCTCTTTTCTAACCGTACCAGGTATATTTTTTTTATGAATTTAGAATCTAAATATCTTTTACACTCTCGGTGATCACGATATAAATATCGACTATTGCAAGGTATACGAGTATATAAAATATGTAATCCGTCTATTGTAAAATCCTTGTAATTTTCAATCGTCATTTTCAATCAAGTCTATTCACAAATGGTAACGACTGTGCCATTATTGCAGAAATCCACACAAAATCAGGTAATATGTAAATACAGTATACAAACGAGTTAGTCACTCACGACAAAAAATTGTTTTAAATGCGGCGGTCGTTTACTCCGCCGGCAGGTCGCTATCGGAATAGCTCGCCGTCTTACGGAGAAAGTGTATTACGAAGTCCCGGGGTCCCGCTAAGACTTCGTTCGGGATAACATTCTACGCACGGACAGTGCCGTGGATATACAAGGGCAAAAAATGTGCCCTTAAAACATACAGTTTACACTTTAATTATCATAGAGTTGTATTATGTCCGCTCTGCGTGACAGCATACTTTCCCGGACCGTATATATTATACCCATAATAAATATCTTAAATATTTATAATAAAATAAAGACATATTATTATATACTTATTCAACATAGTATATAGTTACAGTATTCCTTTTACGCTGAACCGAAGTTCTTGTACTTTGTAGTAAGCATATTCTGACCTATTTTCGGAACAGGTGAACGAACAACTCGAGGCACAAGAATTAGGTGGCACGCGGCAAAGCACGTGCCTTATTGATGAGCCTGCCATCACGCTACTTAAGAACAGATGTTAGGCCAATGCAGACAAAATGTCTGTTATTATAAAGTAGATTTTTGGGTATGTGCGTATCTACCTCAGCTGTGCGTGTGCTAATGAAATGTATACAGTGTGAAAACCACTTATGGAATTAATTCAGTAATTCCAAAACTGTAACTACAGTGACACCTCTTTAATTCGAACACCTCCTTTCCAAAACCTATGCACTTTATCGATTGGTTCGGATTAATGAATAAAATTAATAAAAATTCCGCTGTTGTATACACAGCAACAGTATTTCACAAACACGCTGAAATAGGTCAATTAATGATATTAGTGGCGTAGTAAATTTGATTAACGTTACACGCCTGTGACTGTGACTTTTTTTAATGTAATAATATATTTTTTTGTCATTTTTGGATGGTACTTTTAAACACCTATTCAAGAAGCCAACCTTTCATAGTTGCCGAGATTTTTAAAATATTACCATTATCTTTGAACAAAATAGGTATTTAAAATAGTGTCAAAGTGAATCCAGAAGACCCACTTATTCCTTATCACACCACATTATGCTCGTCCAGTTCGCAGTTATTATTTAGACACAGTTTTTCCAAACAAGTGGATTGAAAGCCGAGGTTTTGTGGGATGGCCAGGAAAACCAGGAATGGCATCGTTGGAAAGATCTTCTAATTTGGAGATTATTTTCCAAATACCGTTTTTAATATTTTCATTTCTTAAAAAGTTATGAGCCAATACGTGTGATTTTTACTATATTCTTTTGTTGCAAAATATTTAACAGCAACCATATATTCCACTGATACAGTGAAAAAAGATCATAAACCATAAAAAATATATGTTTACTGATTACCTACCCAAATTTTCGATTTATTGTTCCGCTGTTTACTGTTCCCCTATTTACTGTTACAGATTGATTTACTGGAGAATTACCAATATTTTTGTTTTTACCTTAATTTCGGGTAACAATTAGTAAAAACAGTTTTTCTTACGGCTTATGATTTTTTTCACCGCTTTATTGAAAATATGGTTGCTGTTAAATATTTTGCAACAGAAGGATGTAGAATAAATCATATAAATAGATAAATCATACATATTGGGTCATAATTTTTAAGAAATAAAAAATAATATTTCCATTTCTTAACAAATGGTATTTGGAAAATAATCTCCAATATTAAGAGATTTGCATGATACCATAAAACTGGTATGTTTCTGGAAAAAAATGGGTCGAAGCGCCGCAAGGTCTGGCGTCGTGTAGTTTTCTTTCTTTTATATACGCTAAATTCTAAAACATGATACTTTCTACAGATTACAATTTCTTTTAGCCATTTATGAATAAAATGGGGTTGTCAAAATAAAACAATCATCGCGTACATTTCAATTTTGCAAACAAATGTTTCATAGGTAAATAAAGATCAAATACAAAACTATAATTCGCGAATAAAAACATTTTGTGGTTTTCTTTTTTATTTAGACAAAAATTCAATTGGGGAATTTATATTTCAACAGGACGGCGCATTATGCCATACCGCCAAAGTCATAATATCATGGTTCCAAGAAATGAACATTCCTGTTTTAAAATGGCCTTCAAGTAGCCCCGACTTATTTCCAATTGAGACCCTGTGGTACCAAATGAAAAAAAACTCTTCGAACCGCTCCAGTCCGCACCATTCCCAAATTAAAGCAGCAACTTGTGGCAATTTGGAATGGTTTTCAACCAGAGTACTGCAAAACATTAGTGGATACTATGCCAAAGAGAATAGATGCTGTGTTAAAGCGAAACGGTTACTGCACTCAGTGGTAACTGTAATTCATTTTTCAAATCCATTTGGTCCAATTAATATACGCCAAACATAACAAGATATATTTGTTTTGTTATTGTTATTAAGATAAATATAATATATTGTTGATTAATTGGTAACAATACATAGTATCAAGTAAACGTAGTTGACTTTGTTGAAATTATAATAATTAAATAAATATTTAGTTTAAAAACACAACATTTTATTCCATATTCGTTTGGTCCAATTCATATGCGACTGGGCTCGTAGTATGGGAGGTATATGATTTCTCCACAATGACGTGCATGAAGGCAGCCTTCATTTTCCAGTTTTCCAGTGTTTTGAAGGAATCCTTGTTTATGAAATCTGCCGCTTATTGCACAGTCTAGACATGGCGTTCGAATATAGCGCTATACTCCTGATTTGCGGAAGAGCATACTCCCACCAACAAATAATGGAATGTGATTTACCCTCGTAATCGTAGGTAAATAATCAGTTGACAGGGGATAGTATAAATATATGAAGATAGGTACGATTTATTTAAGTCGAGCAATTTTTAATTGTTGAGTATACTGTTAATTTAAAACCGATAAACTAGGTGTCTACATAAATACCAGTACATAAACTAAAAATATTGAACTTAGGACAAGACTAAACAGAAAACTGGTTTTATTATGTTCCTTTTACCCCAAGCCTGAAACTTATAGAACTTCTAGCCGCGTTGATGGGATGGCTTTGGGAGGTGCTTATTAACCTCATTACCAGCTGACTTACATATTGTTTTTTTCCTTTTTTGGGAGCCGCCCATAACACCGGGGGCACTACAGCCTACTGACTTATTGTACCTACCTCCCACATCACTCTACCCACGCCTGTACCCTGATGTCTTTCAGAAGATGATACAGGTTCATAGGAGAGGTGCTGTATGTCCCCAATGATTTCTTGTTTCCTGCGATGTAATGCCGCATAACTTATAACCACACAGTCTGCAGCTGAGATCTCCGTTGTATATACCCATTTTGTTTAGGTGGCCTTTAACTGGGACATTCCCCGTTAGGTAGGTACCCTGTAAGTATTCTTGGCTGGTTCCTACTAAATTTTAGGAACCTTCCGGCTCTTTTAGCACGTACATCCTTTATAAGGGTCTTGCTTTGTGCTAGTTTTGGAGTATTACTCCAATGTTCCTTACGTTGGATTTGTACCCATTTTTTTTATTTGTCCTCGGACCGTGGTTTTGCTATTCTGAGGACTGGTTCTGGGTCAACAATTTCTGAACCTCTCCGTTCGAAGTTCGTCAGCATGTTCGTGTCCAGAGATGAGCTGGCACCAACACTACTCTTAATGTAGTGTGTTCTGCCAGTTCTTTGAGTGCTTCCTGGCATTCCAATACCAGTCTAGATGTTACCCTGCAACTGCTCAGAGCTCCAACGGCTGCCTGGCTATCAGTTACTATGTTTATCCTATTTGTGCAAGTTATCTGGTTGTTTATCCTCGTACATTGTAGGACAGCGTATACCTCCGACTGAAAGCCAGACGTATGTTGTCAAGTAAGAAAGCGTACACATTATGTACGTAAATACTTACCGTTTTGCCAAAAGTATTCTTACTATCTCGAAGATGTCTCACCTGAAACAAATAAAAACAAGATAAGTACAAAGTAAAAATGGTGTAAAAACAAATAAGTGAGAAAGTATGAAATCGAATTAAATCAGATGGGGCTGTTACACATTTCATTATTCATAAAACTGAATATAACTGCGAAATAGGTACACGGTACAGTAGGTGCATCTATGCAATTATTCCACCACCATACTATGGTGCGGTCGTTAAAAAAAAATCAACTGAAATCATTCTACTTTTACTACTTTTGTGACATAAAAGTGACATGCGTCACTGGATCCACCACATAGAGAGCGTTGTGCTGTGAAATATAATTTACACAGTAAAAAGTTGTTACATAATTTTTATTTGTCGTTCATAATTGAACTAAAATTTTAAAGTAAATAGATATTAAAAATATAATATCCTCTAGCGGTTTAAAAATTCGTAATAGAGTTACGTATTTTCCCAATGGATTTACTGAAATAAGAGAGCTTGATATTACAGCGTTATCGATCTGTAATATGTTCGTTGTGTTCAGGCACCTTTTTATTTTGAAAAGCTACGTGCTACATGGAAGACTTGTGAAAAATGATTTTTTATACTCAAAACAATGATGAGATACGTATATATAAATATAACGCATCAAAAAAAAAAAAAAAACGCTGCCAATGGAATTTTCCTTCCACATCTAATTTGTTTATATTTAATTAGACTCAATCGTTAAAAACGTAAATAGTGATATTTGGATATGCTCTTTAGGATCTAAATATTATTTATGATCTTTATAGCCTTTATGATCTGTACGACCCATATTACCTTTATAATCCATATGGCATCAATGCCTTAAATGAACTTAAGGCCCCTGTACCCTTTATGACATGTACTTGATGACTTGAATGACCTGAATGATCTTCATGATAGGTATATTATCTATTTTGGATATGAATATGGAAGTAAAAATGAGAGTAGAGGCTTAATGATGTGATATATAAATTTTTCCACCTCAAAAGCCTATAAAACGGCACGTCACCTGGATATATTTATTAATTCACATTAAGATACAACAAAACAACCACCCCACCCCCTCCTGTGTACAACAAAAACATTAGCAACCTAATAAACATAATTCAATATTTAGTGTCGCCACAAGTAAGTTTTCACAGTTTTTTTTAATATTCCCCGTATATTTTATAGCTATTCTGGTAAAAGAGCAGGAGAAATTTATTTACTTTCAGAATATTACTGAATTTAAGGAATTAAGAATATTAATTTCATTATTTAACAAAATTGTTAAATATGAGTAACTAATGAGAAAAACTAATGTAATATTGTCTAGTTTAAGTGGACGACAAAATCGGTATGATTGCTAGAGACAGAATGTCAACTACTGTGGTGTGATATCTAACTATCAAAGAAACCAAATGTTCGACATTGCAAATATAAATAACACATTTCAAATACCTTGAAATTGACTATTGTGTCAAAAGTTTTGATAATGGTGTAACTATTATAAAACAACTAGCTGACCCGGCAAACGTTGTTCTGCCATATTGAAAATTCGGGTTTATACGTATTTTTTGATGCCAAATAAAAAAAAATACAAAAAAAATTGTCATAAATATAGAAAAAAATGGGACGAGATTAGGGACGCCCTAATCACCTAGGGGTAAGGAATATACTTTACGACCTATTCTCATACCTACCAAATATACATAAAAAATTTCATAAAAACCGGTCGAGCCGTTTCGGAGGAGTGCGACCACAAACACCCCCAGTAAACACAGGTATGTTATAGAAACGTAACTTTAACGTGTCATTGGTTAAAGAAACGTGATACGTTTCGATACGATAGAATAACAACCGTTTATATATCGTTGAGAAAATAACGGTTAATTAAAACGTTAAAAATATATGATTTTTAAACGAAAAATCTAAACAGTCTCTTTGAAAACATTAAAATACCGTTGTTCAAAGTAAATTATACAACTGTTCTGTCAAACGTTAATATAGAGACATCCAAAAAAAACGTCATCAACTCTGGCACCAGAGTATTTTGACCGTATTTTAAAGCACCTACACATGATCGAAACGTATCCCTCATCCGTTTAAGAAACGGAAAAAAAAACGTTTTTAAAAGGTATCACTGATGACGTAACTAGAACGCTCTGTGTGGGGAAAATAACTGTATTGGCTTATGCGAATCACATGACGCGTGCTATCTCCTGTTAGTTGCATGTTTTATCATGTAACCTTCTTGTTGAAATACCAACAAAACTATCAACTTCCGCAGATACATAATTATTCTAGCCTTAATTTAGAATACGAGAAAAAAACTGTATTTTGATACCGGTGTAGAATTGACCAGTGACCGTTCATCTAGTGATAATATAGAATAAGTCGTATTTTTCATCTAACTAATGACGAAATGTTTTATTTAGGTATTCTTGAGCAGTTATTAGTCCGGACGGCTGATAGTTTAAACAATTATGTTACAATGGCAATACTTCTACAATATCTATTGTGGTAATAAGATACATATTAGGTAAAGAGTCGTATCAATGTTTTATATCAACTTTTTTTCAGAGGACTTTAATCTTAATTTCCCGACAAACAAAAATAACGACCTGCAAATGCTTGGAGTGTAAAATAACGGCTGAAACATTCGGCCACCAGAATACTTAAACCAAATGACGTCAAGAAACACCATAGAACAGCAATAATAGAATTTAAGTTTCTTATGTTTTTGATTTCAAGATGTTTGGTTTCAGTTCCCAGACATGTAGGTATATGTATATATATTATTACTAATTATATTATGTTTATATACTTGAATATATATTTTTTCTTAATTCTCTACTGTTTACTTTACGTGTAACTGCGACAGCAGTATAAATTGGTAGGTGAAAATTTTAACGGTTGTAGATAACCCGTTAAAACAACGTTGAAAAACACATTTCTTAAACGTTTACCAATACGTTTAATTTCCCTTCATATTTAACGTTATTAAAATATTATTTAGAAACGTATATATTTAAGATTATTAAGATGTAAAATGAATGTTGTGAGTTCACTTACTTTAAACGTTTTTATTTTCGTTACGTTAAACGTTTAAAACCGCAACATTTTTAAGTTGAATGTACATAGTAACGACACGCATTTTTAAAATGGTGTTTGGACATTAAAAACGTTTTTTTAACGTATGTGTGTTTATTGGGCCGTGACACGAGATTTTTATACATATGTGTATAAGATGCACATTAGGGCAACTTCCTTAAGATATTTAGTAACAGAAAGTAATTCAACTAAGGCCTCTATTTAACAACTTTGTATCCGTAAACAACAACTTAATAAACAATGATATATTCAAGTTAACTCTTCTAAAACATGGTCTGCATTATCCTCACATTTCGATTAGCCTTAAACTTAACACTGCCATCATCAGCTTTAAAGAAGGTATGACAGGCAGTTATTATTACGTAAGTAATTTTTACGAACGTGGGCATCATACACGACGTCCAGTTAATAGCGGCAATAATTATTGCAAGTCCAATTTTAACATTGCAAGCCCACACGCAAATATGGCGGCGCCCGCAAAAACACGCATTCATTAAACTAACAGTACAATTTGTGGCGCCGAATTTCCCATTTTCTTTATTTAGACACAGCGCTTTTAGGGCTGCTTTAAAAACATACATTCTTAATACGAACTAACCTCTTACAATAATGCCGCAATTTTTTTACTGGCTTATGTAGTTATGTAGTTACTAGCTGTGATATACCTGAGTTTTATACGTCGATGTAAATTTAGATGTAAATTAGTTCTAAAATTTCTGCATTCTTAGTATAAAAAATGCAGGCTTAAGTTTGAGGTATGTAAATAATAAAAATATTAGATTAAGACCTGCGCTTCCGGCAGAATATAGAGATGATTGTCCAAAGAACATTCTTCAAAGATTTTCTAAACAAATTGTATATAACAACGAAGAAGAGCTAAAGATGGGTTTTATCCGCCACGGTGATTTACTACTAGGTAAAAACTGCAACAGCTGTTTGCATAACGTCATTTTAATAATAATTGTCCAAGCGAGATTTACAATTATTTGAAATTTGACCAAAACTGTAATATTTTATAAGATCTAGCATATTTCTGTCACACTTTGTCATCAAATTTAATTGACAAATAGCTATTAACAGTATTTGTATTTGGCATTTGTTTATTACTTATTTAGTATGTATGAATAAGTATATTATTTAATGACTAAAGTTGGCATACGGCAACACAAGGCAACTCGCTTAGCATGTGATGGGGGTCGCCTCAATTCGTATTTATTTCAGTAGTCCCGTGATAGCTTCTGTTGTATGACCTCCGCTTTATGTAACGTGTTGAATAGTGTGATATAATGTCATAATAAACTATGACAAACGTGCGGAAGGCTACTAGTTGCTTTTTTGTTTGTGGCACAATTCGTTTCTGCCAAGCTTATTAATGACTACCAACATTTTTACAATTAAAACATTTAAAATGACTTCTGTCGCCGTGTGTAAGTGGCAGACAACAATTAAAAAATAAGATTTCAGTCTACTCCAGTGAATTTCTAAAAAAAAAAAAAACTTTAACGCTATGTATCTTAAAAACTATGCCATTTAAGAAAAAAACTGTGTATGACTTTTTCTTGAGGAAGCGACTTTGAAGGACTTTGACTTTGAGGAAGCATCGTTTTCAATTTTTCAAATTACTTAAGAAACACCCTCTAGATATGAAAATACTAACAAAACATGAACAGTACTTTCAATTTAGTTAGGATGTGTCTAGAGTCCCGAACGCGGGATCGGTTGAGAAAAATGAAATCCCGAATAGGTGTGGCTTGATGACGTCGTTCGGGACTTCCTCAAAGAAATTGAATTCCCGACCGCGGGACCCTTGTTAATAAATCAAAATCCCGACGCAGAAAGCTTCTGCGTGCGGCTAGTATTATAAAGAAAGTGTCCAAGGGTGCTTGTGTGTTTACTGTATAAAGTTAGGTTAACCACGTGTTTTTGTTTTGCTAAGAATTAGTAGTCGTTTTAATGGCATTAAACGTAAACGAAGATGCTGTTGATTTATTTTATCTTTTATTGAGAAAAAAAAACAGAGTGCAGTTTTGGAAACGGGATGCAAAAACGATAACATCCGCGGACCAG
Source organism: Aromia moschata (assembly GCA_029963805.1). Lineage (NCBI taxonomy): Eukaryota > Metazoa > Arthropoda > Insecta > Coleoptera > Cerambycidae > Aromia > Aromia moschata. Next base: position 152,362 of record JAPWTK010000404.1, on the reverse strand, counting down.
TAAAAATAGTACCAGAAAAAGAAAAAAGCGACCAAATGAAACGATGAAACTTGTGTTCCATACTTTTTATGCAGAAATACAAAATAATCAGTTATTTTTCCTGATTTCTTGTTTTTGTTTTTGATCAATCACAAGATAGTTTAGGACTTCATAAGATAGTATAGTATCACGCACCATATATAGGTCGGGATTTTGATTTATTAACAACGGTACCGCGGTCGGGAGTCGGGAAGTCCCGAATGACGTCATCAAGCCACACCGCGATATAATTTTTCTCATCCAATCCCGCGATCGGGACTCTAGACCCATACATTTAAGTAAATACGAATTGTTGAGTTTCTAATTTGGAAAGAATACTATAATAAATTGTTCTGTTTTCGGTTCAACGTTAAATCTTTTATATACAAAAGTTATAGAAAATATATTTTACATGACTTGTACTTGGTATTTGCGCCTATTATTTTTAATAATAACACAATAATGTTACTAAACCATGTATAAGAACTATATTTTACAATAAAAAAGTTCCAGTTTCTTTCTAGACATATTCTGAAGTAATCGTATAGAAAATCAAATTAATATATCCGTGACTCGACCGTAATCAGTGATTAACCCAAAAACCTATATCTTCTTTTTCCTTTTGATACAATTACACGAATACTATAAAAACATCTTTCTTACTACGTGACTATCGAATAATACATAATTTTAGAGAATGAAATCACAGAAAATTGTGAACGTAATAAGGTATACAGATTTTACTAGTTAACGTATGACCTGGTGAAAAATTAAATTGGATATAGTCTAGTCATTTTAAGCCAATTTTTACTAATCAGGTAAAAAAATTCTCCTAAGCTAGTATACTGGATGATTCTCGAAAGTGGCTCACTCCTATAACTTTGTTGTTTTCAGAGATAAAATAATTACATTTTAGAATGTGATGTTAGGCATAAATCTGCATTTGACGCAGCATGTTTTATTCACTTGTTATGGCACATCATATTTATTTTTACTTATCGTGAATATAAATGTCATTCTGATCACAATATTATATCATTTGTTACTTTTTGATACATCATGTCATTTATTTTTTTATTTACAACTTTTGATCTAGAGCGCTTAGAGTTTATTAAAACGTTTCAGTTTGAGCCAAGTAGGCCTAGAAAAATGTAAATTAACTCTTAAATTCAATTAACTCTAAACACTCTAGATCAAAAGTTGTAAATCAAAAACTAAATGACATGATGTATCAAAAAGTGATTTCCGATTTAACCGGAAGTGAATAAAAATTGCCAACTGCGTCAATAAATACAGATTCGTGTCTAATATCAACGTCTAATCCGGTTTCATTATTTTATCTTTGAAAACAACAGTTATAGGGATGATTCACTTTTGACAATAACCCGGTATATAGAGTGTTTGGTCACCTAACTAACATACCAAAAGACCCCGGAGAATAAAGTTGTTACTAAAGAGTGCTACGGCCGCCATCTTGAAAACTGATGACAGATATTTTATTTTGTTTACTAGTCTCGACGGTTTACGCTTTAAAAAAATACTTCAAATAAAAAATATTCGTGTATTTTTTATAAAGCTTACCGTTAAACCAGAAATTAGAATGTTCCTACTGAAAAAGGTTCACCCCGCTCCACGCGGCGCGAAACCTTTTGCCTGCACACGTGTCAACAGAAATATTTATATAATTGTATATTTGGTCTGTTTCTAGTTTGGTCTGTTTCACTTTGTTATCTTCAAGTAGTAGTGTCGTGTAAAGATGAAGATGAAGTAAATAAGAAGAAAAGAAGAAAAAAAAGAAGAAGATGCCAAATTAAAACCATTTCTGTACTAACAAAATAAAGTTTAATAAAAAAACAGTTCAAAAACAATGGGTGATTTTTTTTGGAAATTGGAAAATAATCCAAACAGTACCTTTCGATTAAGAACATCAATAATCGCCAAAACCAACGATTACTACGAATATTCTTAGCACAGTATACATTGCAATGGCAGACTTTATACTGCTTTGAAGCGTTTTAAATGTTTTCGGGTCAGTTAGTTACGGACGTGATTCAAAAATTTCGAAAATATAAAATTTTTTTGATATCAAAATTTTTCGCTCAAAATCGGCATTTAGGCGTAAAATATCGTTAGAAACATAATTCCTTAGTGAAATTTTTTCGAAATATTAACAATTTAGGCCGTTTTTTAAAGATTTTTTGGAAAATCACAAATTTGACAGTTTAGTTTAGTTTAGTTTGTTTATTTATTTATTTTTTAGTTACTAGATGTTAGCTGTCAACTTTGAATTGGTGCATTTGAAGTTATTTTGGCAACAGAAGTGATTGTCACCAAAAGGTTTTATCAAACTCTAATATTAAAAAAATCCTATATGTTGCCAAGTTTATGGCGGACACTGCATAAGTAATATTAAAGCGGGAGCAGGATATTTCTCCCTTTCTAAGATTTATCCTTTTTTGTACCCATCCTAAATCCGTTAAGATTCATCTCATTACATTTCCACTGTCAACCCCGTGGGAAGATATAGTATGAGTGCTGAACTGCTGCATCACTATTTCTAGTTAGAGATAACGAAGCTTAGTTAAATATTTTTCCAATAGCGGAGTCGGATGCACACTCATTAATAGTTTCAACATAGAAGACCTCTACTTCGCATATGCTATAACAGGATGTGATACATATACATATCTATTATTTTTCAAAAGAGTAAACTAAAAGCTTTAAGGCTACTACAAATAGACAATGACCCCAGGAAAATTGTAAGTGTTTAACTACCCTTCTTCAACTAAAAAAGAAGTATCATATATAGAAGAGCAATTCAAATAAGTAACTACAAAGTTTTTTCCGTACATATTTATTCAAATTTTTTCCAAAACAATAAAATTTGAACGTTAAGAGCTTCAGTACACTGTCGTCCCGAGATTTGCGCTACTGATGCGTTCAACGCTGCCATTAGGATAAAAAATTCCAATAGAATACAAAGAGCCCTACATTATCGACACTGAAAATGTTTTATACGATCCCCGACTACCAGAAATTAATATGAGCTGCCATAAATTTCTTTAATTGTTCGCGAAACGGCACCACGAACGAATAATGACGCATTTCCCATGTAATTTGAATGGGAAAATAAAACACCAATGAGCGACCTCTAAAACTTAATTAAATGAGCTAATCTTCCGGAATTAGTAATAACTAATCAAATACTATGATTTAAGCCTAGGGCCGGAAGAACAAATTTTTTTGGACCACCCTAATGTATGTATAAGGTTTCGTGCGGCACGGAATGGTGTCGACCTTTTCAGTAGAAAATACTAATTTCTGGTCATAATAAAAAAATGACAAAAATAGGAAATATTTCTAAATCATAGCGAACATTTTTTAAAGCAAACGGTTTCGAGATTGTAAACAAAGAAATTTCGTATTTCAGAAGGCGTAATTTCGGGTTTTGATAGGTGCCACACTTCAGGTGCTTCACGTAGTGGTATTAAATTTTGGGAGAACTAAAATAAGTCTGGTGGTTTAATCAAACCACTTAGGTCCCAGAGGGACATTAAATCCTTCTTTTTGAACTTTTTTCCTTTTTTCCATTTAGTGGCGGAAAATTAAAATTCTGAAGAACCAGACTGACACACATATACCAGAAGATATTTCTAACTTTCTAGCGTTAGGACCTAAATTTAGTATTGAACCCAATGTGAAGGACATTAACATTCCAAGATTTCTAGCCGACATAGATTATATTGCACAAAAAATACCTGAAAATGAAAGAAATTCAGTATTAACACAAACCACAAACATCATTACTAATTTTGTAAAGTCGAGTTCAGTGAACACAACAGTGAAATACAAAACAATTATAAAAGATGCCAAACTTTTTTAAAAGAAAATTCACAAATCAAGATAATACAGTCTGATAAAATGAATGTTACCACTATTTTAACACAAGAACAATATAATTCATTGGCGGCGGAAGTCTTGGATGATAACTACTATGAAGTTCTGCCCAGAGACCCCACTAACACGATACAACAAAAATCCAATTCAATGATTTCGACACTAGAAAAGAAAAAAATGATTCATCAGTGATGATGAGTCAGTATAGGGTATATAATGGTACGGTCAATAAATTCTATGGTTTACCAAAAATACACAAACCCAATTTACAACTTAGACCGATTATTTCAGCTGTTAATGTTGCTGTTAATAGTCCTAATAGAGGTATAGCACAATTAGTTACCAATATTCTCACATCATCATACAATACAGATAACGAGTATTTTGTGAAAGACTCCTTTGAATTTTGTTCTTGGATAAATGAATTACAACTTCCAAATAACTATGTAATAATTAGCTTAGATGTCAAATCACTTTTCAACAACATCACAGTTGACATAACCAAAAAAACGCATTGAAAAGCATTGGAGTGAAATATCACTACATTGCAAGGTTTCAAAAAATCAGTTCATTAGATTAATAGAATTTTTTATTCGATACCACAGTTTTCAGTTTCAACAACACAATTTATAAACAAATTTTAGGATTACCTATGGGGAGCCCAGTCTCGCCCATAATAGCACAATTTGTAATGGATGATCTAATAAATGATTCATTAAGCAAAATTGATTTCCAAATAACTTTTCTTAAAAAATATGTAGATGACATAATTGAGCAGCTTAAGCATTCCACAAGGTAGCAAAGAACAGGTACTTGAATCATTTAACTCTTACAACCAGTTTTTACAATTTACCATCGAAGAGGAAAACAACGACAATAGTGTACCCTTCTTGGACACTAGAGTAATCAGAAGGGCTAACAACACATTAATAACCACTTGGTATATGAAACCAGATGCTTCTGGTAGATACATACATTTTGAATCATATCAACAGAAAAAACACAAAATAAATGTCGTCCTTGGTATGAAAAATAGAGTGATACTGACCAGTCATGCTTCTTTGCGTAATGATAATTTAAAAAAATTAGCTAAACTATTTATTAATTGTGGTTACCCAAAAAAACTTGTCCATAATCTATTGTTTAATAGAGCATCCATTCACGATAATCAAAACCAAACACATCACACTAATACAAATCCGATTCTGCACGTTCCTAATGAACTACAGGTTCGATATTTTTCATTACCATATATTCATGAGTTAAGTAACAGATTTAAAAAATTTTTAAAAAAATACAACCACATAAAAATAGCCTTCAAGAACAAAGTCATGTTAAAAAATAGTTTTTCAAAATTAAAAGATAGAGATGAGATTGAAAACCAATCCAATGTAGTGTATTGCATACCATGCACACAATGTGAACAAAAATACATAGGACAAACAAAAAGGAGAATTAAAGACCGCATAACTTCACACAAAAGTGATATTAGACTCAACAAACAGACATGCACATTAGCAAACCATGTAATAATACATGATCACAGACCCAACTATGATGAAGTGAAAATATTGGAAAAAGAAAATATTACTATAAAAAGAACTTTCTTAGAGATGACACACATTTATCAAGAACCAAATACCATGAACACACGAACGGATATTGAAGGACTTAGCATTATATACACATATTTACTCAGTCTACAAAATGGCAGCCAAAACAGGTCAATGGACAGATCTCTTAGTGGAATTTAATGTTCAAGGTTCACACAGGTGTCACTAAAGAAGTTGGTAACAATTAAATTCTCTCACCACATAACAGTTTTTCAATTCAAAAAAAGTTATCAAATGGCCATTTCTTTGTCAGACATAGTTTAGATATAATGTTTTAATCCAATTGTTAGTAAAGTAACATGTAACAATTTCAAAGTGTAGATTCAGTTAATAAGGTTTTATACATCAACACTAGGTCACATAAATAGTACAATTACAAACATAATTTAGTCTTGTGCATAAGATGTTTAGTTTTTATATAAAGAAATCAACCTCACATTACGTAAGTACCTGTCTTTGTACATCAACAATTTTGTTATTTACGGAAATTGTTAACAACATTTTAGAGTTCCTGAAGAAGAGCCAATAAAGACTCGAAAGCTTGAACAGTAAAAAAGAGTATTACTTGTGTTTGACTTTGACTGCTAACCCGAAATCAAAGGAAAGGTTTTCTCTTAACTTAGACAGTCGTCTAATACCTCACTATATATATATATATAAACAATTTTTATATTTATATCTTTTCCTGTTAGGATCCATACAATTATTCCTTAACTTTTTAAGTCATATCACTCTTCAACACTACTCGAGCATCCTCGTTAATTACAACAGTTAAAAAATGTTTTTGCAATAAAGTCATCATCACAATTTGACGATAAAATATATATTATGATTCACTTCTCGTTAAGTTTTCAGTATCGTTCAGCTTGCTGTCATAACCGACAGTAAACGAATTTAATTTATTGCCAGATTAGGTGATCAAAGCTGAAAACGATATTTCATGATTGACACTGTACTTCACTATCAAAACCTTGTTCGTAGAATGAAATTTCAATCAAGCATTGTGCACTACCAAAGCCGTAGGCAGATTTTATTTTTATAAAGGTTTTATGTAAAAATTCGTTTTCTATTGTATATTCAATATATTTGTTTAAGCGTAGATATAAGCATAGAAATGCCTTGCTAAATACTTATCTTGCCACCAAGCCTTTTTATCAAGTCTGTCTGCAATTTTTTTTCTGTCAAAAAATATTTCCTCCTTATAGTCATTTCATTGAATGCTAATTAGTTATGTACTGATGTGAATGAAAACCTCAAGATCCACTATTAGTTGACAAATTTATTTGAGATTATCACATACGGTTACATACTTAGATATAATAAATAAATTATTAAGTTTTCAATAACAAATAAACATCAATTAAAAGATATTCAGTAATGAGTTGCACCACCGTGACTCATTTACTAGGTGAGGGACACTCTGAATCATATGATCAATATCCCCTTGGGGTACAGAATTGCAAGCATACTTTGTATGTAAAGCCGAAGATCGTTAGGATGTTCGATCGGTGAGAGATCGGGCGAACGTGCAGGCCATGGAAGCACATACACATGAACTTATACTAAAAAATGTGTCGTAACTATTGCCGAATAAGGGCGGGTGTTATCTTGTTAAAAAAATTAGTTTCATCAGCACCTAAAGATATGGCACTGCAAGAGGTTCTAAAATATCGACTATGTAACTAGCTGCCTTTAGATTGCCCAGAAAGAAAACTAAAGGTAACCTACTACCAAAACATATTGCACCCTAAACCACCACTATATTATTGCCATACTGCACTTGTAAGGACAGTATGGCAATAACTAGTTGTAAATTCCTCCGTTACCAATGGAAACGTCTCATCCTTTTGAAAACAGGACGGGGACTCGTCAGTAAAGACCACATAATGTCACACAACGCTCGGTAAGAACGCTTTTCCACTTCATATTGTTTATAATTCTCCTAAAACGTTTAATAGACGACTCATCTTGCATCCTGTATCCTCAATCATCCTGTATACGAGTGTGAATATTGTCTCAACCCTGGACCTGAAAACCCCAAACTGGAATTGATATCCGACGATCGAGAGAAAACTATTTTTTTTGTTGAGTTTGGACTATGCTCTTACGACTGCTCCTACAACCTTCGGTAGACTGATGGAAGTAGTGTTGAAAGAACTATATTGGAGGGCATGCCTTGTATACCTCAATACGGTGATAAAATAACACCGTTCTGCTTTTTAAAATTTGTTATCGTTCCCTGATATTTTTTTGGGTTCTTTATGTCTACCGTAATGTGCTGAATTCAAATATGAGCTAGGTTTTTATCACATATTTTTAGAGAAGGGAAGAAGGATATAACATATGAGAAACACAAACCATAAGCAATCTAATGAATTTTCGATGATTTAAAAAAACAATATCACTTTTTTTACAAAATGTACTTCATTTTGTATCGAAAAAAGTATAATACAATCAATAAATTATTTTGTTGAATTTTTTTCACCTGTATTCGTCGGGATGGGTTTCACATTTGAGGGCTCAACCTGGTCCGCTAACGCGTTTGAGGTCCATTTTCCACTATACCGCTTCTCCATTTGAGCAATTTGAAGAGAAATCTTTCACCCTGTTCGTCTGAAACTGCACCTAAATTGTCAGGGAAGAATTCCAAATGGGAGTGAAGAAAATGCAGCTATGTTGCAACCCAACATCTTGTAATATTGGATAAATTCTTCAACTAGATCTTTGTAGTATATCCGATATCTTGTTACCTAGGAAGTTGCTACATACTCGTACATTTTTGAAGGCAGTTCACGCCTTATTTTCTTTTCTCGAAAGTGTAGTTTCGAAATAGTAATAAGTCTAATCTTTAAAAAGTTCTTGTATTTGGGGCCCAACGAACATTCCTTCTTTAAGCTTTGCCTCACTTATACGCGCGAATTTTCGTCTCAAATTAAGCATTTCCTTCTATATTTGGTTTAACAAAATTTTTTATAAGCCTTAGTTTTATGAGCAGAAGAGGTACGTCCTTATAATGTTTTATAATCAATCAAAACATGTTGTTGATGTTCTTTAGATTTTGTCACTTGATACGACAATTTACAGGTCAGTGTAAGGCTTATATAAGTAGAAATTATCGAAATAACACATTCGTTTGGCGGGGAGAATTGTCATGCAGAACAGTGTAATTTGACGACCACATGAAGAATCTAGAGGAGGTTCTAGAGACAAGATTGGCCAATACACATAATAAGTACGATTGCATATCATCCCTGCGCAATCTTTAATCTAAGCCTAAATTGCCTAAGTTGATGAATGCCGGAATAGTGCTTTGAAGGAAATATTCTACTCAAGAAGTTCAGACTTAATCCCTATCAATTAGGTGCTGTTTGTACTCAAAATCTGATTTATAGAGTGAGATATTGAAGACCAACAGAGATATACGGTCTGTTGTTTAAACACATTTTACTATCAACTAAAGACACTTTTAACAATATTAAATTTGTTTAGATTATTGGTTAGTGTTATTATAATCACAGTAAACGCAAAGACGTTGAATTGAAAGAGATAAAAGAATGGGTTTTCGCTTTTATTTTCTCATTTTATCCTAGGTTAACAAGAGATTTGGACTCGTACACGCCTCTGTACGAGTTTCTTTCAAAATCCTGAGCCTGGGATGAAACATAGGTAAAACGGATACTGATTCTGCCACTTTTGATATCAGGTCTATTGTAAATGAAATACATAAATAGTGATTCACAATTTAATATTTCCATGTAATTTAATCTCCATTGCACACCAAATACGGCAATTACTTTCGTTACAACACGCGGTCGGTTGCATGCTCTCTAGAGAAAACTAACAAGCAGAAATAATCTGTCTGTACGTGCGATGTAACATGAAGGTAAAACGTTGACGCAGACTTATAACATGTTATAAAACACATTATTTAACATTCTTTGATGTTTGCCGCTTGCTGAAAACACAAAAGTATCATTACCTGGATCGAAATTCTAACAACGCGTATAAATTTTCAATATATCGATGCTTAAGAAACAATACCTCGTATCTCCATTTTTACTGAATTTGAGTTTATTAAATTAAATCGATATACAGACTAATATTCAACTGTTACTGGCTGTCAATAGCTGGCATGTCCAAGACTAATCATTCAAATTATATAAAAATAAAAGACCAGTCATTTCAATTTAAACATTTGTGTAAGTTAATATGTTTTTTGTGTCTCCTGTAAAATTGTCATTTTGGATATAAGAGGTATTGTTTCTTAAGCGTCAATATAGTTTATGTACTGCCTACCTAAAGATATACATATAATTTAATGTAATGTCTGTAGTTCTGCTGACTCATATGTATCTTTAAAATTATCTTAGTTCCATGGTGTAACGCCACTCTAGAGGCCAAAAAAAGGCCCATTTTTGATAATTAATTGTGGGAGTTTGGTGAAATGGATTGAATTTTTTTTTAAACAATTTATTAAGCATGTATTGAACTATGAAAAAAATTTTTTTATTGATATTTGGATACAAAATGGCGGCTATATAACAATTCTCCGAAATCTCGTTTTTCAAAAAGGCCTTGGCGGGGGAAAAGATTCCTCCGAAACTATGACGCATGGAACAGAAAACGAAAATTTTTTATAATCCACATACAATAAACTAGCAAAGTACGTAGGAATTTATTTTGAAATCGTTTTTTGTAAAAATGGTGCTCTTTTTGAAAAAACAAATCGATTTTCCGACCCAATAATACAGCTTAATTTGTTTATAAAAAAAAGGCTTTCAATCACAAAACGGCTACGTACTTGTCTAGAAAATGTAATTTTAAAGCTTCAGTTAAAATTTCAAGTAAATATATGCATTAGTACTCAAGTTCTGTTTTCGCCCAATTTTAAAAAAGTGATTTCGAGAAAAACGCGTTTAAAGTTTTACGTGCACTAAAATTCTTAAATTTTTACAGCAGTACTGACTTATACATACACGTTTATTATATAATTACGCACTCTAGTGGACTCATGAGGTACTCTGGAACGCCTTTTGAAAAGTGAAGGTAGGATAAAAGCGAGCGTGCCACCTGGACCTTACCGCAGCGCCCAACGCACGCTCAGAGACGCTGAGGCAAAATCAAAAACTAACCCATTAAATTTTTTTCACCATAAGACCAATAGGATATCATTTTTAAGGACCTAAAGCGTTGTTTAAGCCAAAAAAATAAAGAACCATTTTTTTGAAAATTCTAGAGTGGCGTTACCCCTTAAACGATTTTATTTTATTTTATCTCTGCGTGGACACGTCTGAATCAAATTTTGTAATCAGTTTTCCCGTAATTTTCACCTAACTCTGAGTTACATTTTGTTTAGTAATCTATGAAATATACTGAGAAAAAATCTTATTTTCGACGATAGTTTTCATTTTTCAAACATTTAAAAATTGCAAAGATAAAGTCATGGATTTTTCATTTTGTTTTCAAATGGGAACACGGGCTCATAAAATTTTCCAAACAGAGATTTGTATTACCAGCAATTTGATATCATACACTTCTACCCCATCCAATGATACACGGTATATACAGGTACATACGTCGAATAGCCGTCAATACATAAATTCACATATGTATGTCTGCGGATGTTTAAATATGCACTGGAGCCCTAATGTTATGAAAGTAAATAAATATATGAAAGAGAGTTCATGCTTCATAAAAACTGAAAAGAAATAAAACAAAACTTAGGTAAAAGCTCTATTTCGCATTGTTCAGAAACTTCTTACTGTAGTTATTTACTAGTTAGAACAAAAAATATGTTAGATCCTCGCTACGTTTAATAAAACTCATTAGAAAATTAAAGCCAAATATAAACTTTAGAGAGCCAAAAGTTTGAAGGACCAAACTTCACTTTGGATTAATACCTCTTGCCACTGTATTGGTCAACTAAGATTGTCTCTCGAAATCTGCCTAAAAGTTCCAAGTAGAGAGATCGGTTTCAAGAACCTGCATGGAACATTAATCGTTTCAAAATATGATACAGTATTTTTTGAAACGAAATATTGCAATAATTAAGTAAGTATATAACAAGATTTTTTTTCTTGCATTATGAAATGTTTTATACAATTAGAACATAGAACGTACGGTTCATCACCTTCAGGGCATTGACAAGTTCAATGTGTGTCTCCAAAGCAATCCATAGCGACACTCGTTTCAAAATGCCAATTAGACATCTTGACTTTTCTTGAGTTTTCTGACAATTTAAATGATGAAAGGTGACCAGTTGGCACAATTCTTTATTCGCATAACTTTGTGGGGCGAAATTGAAAAAATCATCAAGAAAGGAATGGCTCATAGAATATGAATTATTTGTTTTGGAAACAGGGAAATTCACGCAACAAATTGTATAGGGTTTCCAATTAATATTTTGACACAGACTACTAAAAAAAACTAATGTATTTTTGTAGTCTGTGTCAAAACTGAACTGTGCTGAAAATACTTTTAATATCAATGTTTTAGTAAATATTCTGTATTATTTTTAAGTTTTTCAAAATGTACAATCGGATATCGAAAAGTCAAAAAACAATCCAATTATGAAGCCAACTTCATTCTTTTTAAATAGAGCACCCTGTACATTTTTTTTAAATTCTCTGCAAGAACTCTTTGCTCTGATTCGAAAAATATATGCTTTGTTGACTTTGTTTATTCAATATAAATAGGTAACATTATTGAAATTTATAGTAAACATTTGTACTGAATCTGACAGACTTTAGACTGTCATATTTTTTTATTAATAATGGTGCCAACGGTTAATTTTGAAGACCATAATAGTAAATTTTATTAAAAATGACGGAGGCGACAATGGTAAATTTTATTAAAAAAAGGCAGAGGTGGCGAGGGTAATGTTTATTAAAAGTGATTAAGGTACCAATGGTATGATAGATTTAACTTTGGCACCTCCATCTTTTTTGATAAAATTTACGATAATACAGCACTTCCGTCATTTTTAATAAAATTTTCCATCGGCGCCTATTGAATGAAAAGTCATCAAAACATACATTTGATATCAGAGGGCAAAATGACTTGAAATAGAGACTAGAACATTTTTAGTGAGAGACAATTTTTTTGGAAAAAAAATCTACCAAGACTAACTAAAAACTACCCTCAGGTACAGTAGTGCATCGCGAATCACCCTGTATACAGTTGTACAATTCCCTAGACAGGTGTTTTTAAAAATCACCGGGATATTGCTTATAGTATTATTGTTGCACCTCAAATTGTACGTATAAATCTTTCATCTCCTTCAGTACTGGCCTGTACGTACCCATTTATAATCATTAATCATTAAGCGCATTTAAAAATGTTTTCACTTTTTATACAGGAGATTTATACCGTAGATATGTAAGTTAATGGTTGCTGGCCTACTTAACATGGTCTTTATATTTTTTTTGTAACATTGAACTGACTATACAACGATTCGAAGTTACGTTGTATATAACTTCTGATTCTATATTTAGCGAAACAGGTTTTTCAGTTTATTCGTTAATGTTTTAAACATTTAACGACAGTGAAATTCTATTATTCCAGCAGCACTGTTTATGTTACTTATTATATGTTTATTTTTAATATCTTGCTCGTAATGATGAAGAATTTGTTTGCTATTTGGGCTTTAACTAACAATTTCTTATATATGTATGTATGTATGTATGTATGTATGTAAAATGTGTCAGTTGTAATATTGATAATTTAATGCATCGTTAATATTTTTTTATGTATTTAATGTGTTGTTTTAATTATGATTATGTGGATTTTTAAGCATAATATTATTATATTCAGTACCCACTTATACTTATAAAAGCAGATTAATATAAATAAAGTGATATGCGGGTTATGATAAGAGATAGAAAAAAGGTTCAAATGAAATATTTTTAAAAATGAATATTATGTTTTAAAATGTTTGAACATCAACAATTTATTTTTCTTTAATTTCATTTAAATTCTCAGAAGGAGAAGGTAAAAGTAAAAGCAGTTGCTTCGTTTCGTATGTATAATTAACCATTTACTTGTGAGCATATGCTTCATGGAAATTTGACATGTATTTTTCGAGAAAAGCAGAGAATGGATAAACAGGAGATCCTCCATTATGTCGGTTTAGTTTTCAAACGGAAATTTTATCCATTGAGGGGCAAGGGCGTAGCCAGGGGGGGGGGGGCGTAAAAGTAAAAACTAAAATACTTGGGGGATTGCGGTTGCCGTTGCCTCCACTGACCCTTTTTTTGGCTTTTTTGTTTAATCTGCATTGGGCGCCCCCCCCCAAAGATAAATACTGGCTACGCCCTTGTTGAAGGGGCTTCTCCATGATTTTTAACATAATATTGCTTACCGTTCAAGATACTGTTAACTGTCCACTACTAATTATTCATTTATCCTTTTTTAAAAACCTGGGTCAGGTCGACTGTACCGCAAAAAAATATATTTTCAATGCTGGTGCAAGAGTACTACCATGCGTGTCATCACTCTCACCCTAAAATTAACCCATTAACGCCCAAACAGACACGATTTTTCGTCCTTTTTGGAGCGTCAATCTCGAAGGGAAATTAATGAATTCACTCAATAAAAACCACTTATCCCAATGTTTTCGGATGTGATCTTTCGATTTCCGGGGTCAGAATTGCGATTAAATGCTACAGAAAAAAAATATGGCTGAGTTTATGGAGAAAAGTACTGAAAATTTGGGGATTTTTTTATATATTTTTTTTAGTCCAAAAAGTAATCTAACCTACTCCCGATTGTGGAAGGAGGTGGAGGCAATAGTTGGAGTTGATGATAGTATCTTTTTTTGCCGACCTCAACTGACTCTAATCTTTTCAAAATGGCGGATATTGCATAAAATCTCATGAAATATGAATTTTTCTCTAGTATTAATGTTATTGTGAGTCTTTCTTGATCCACAGTCATTTTCCTCAATCAAAACAATACTACAGAATATATTTGACTAAATTTTCAATTTTCAATGATGGCGGATTCAAAATGGCGGCCGGATTTCTCAAGAAATGGCGTGTCTTTCATTATAAAAAAGTAAATAGGAGTTTGTAATTATACTTTTCCTATGTCATTTCATGTTTTAGTAACATTTTGAGTTATTCCTGGTGAAAAAAGTCTGAAATCCAAGATGGCGGACATCATTCTTGAAAATTCAAAATTTGAAAACGGAAAAATTACAGTCATATTTTACGTAGAATTCTGATGGAAAATGTCCTCTCCATCTTTTTCATAAAAATGCGTTCTACCTGAGTAAAAAATTATTTGTCATTCTAACCTCAAAACGAGGTTTTTTTCCGGTGTTGAGGTTCTCATGATTAAATCATGAGAATTATATATTATGCACTTAGAGATGGAGGCGCAAAAATTTTTTTTTCGTTCTCCGCATATAAATAGAAAATATATATTTTGAATTCGGGCGCATTGACGAATTTTTTTTCCGGAACTTCCTATATTTATTCAATTCTATGCATATTTATTCAAAGAATAGTACGTAGAACGTACTTTCTGGTGGGTGTGAGAAAAAATCGTATATGCACCACGAGAAACAAGTAGGCTGTGTACTTCCGGCGAGTAGTTTGCGCCCGAGCATCCCTAAGTGCATAATATATAATTCTCATGATTTCATCATGAGAACGTCAACACCGGGATAAAACCTCGTTTTGAGGTTCGAAGGACAAATAATTTTTTTACTCAGATAGAACGCATTTTTATGAAAAAGATTGAGAGGACATTTTTCATCAGAATTCTATGTAAAATATGACTATGTAAAATTTTTCCGTTTTCAAATTTTGAATTTTCAAGAATGATGTCCGCCATATTGAATCCGCCATCTTGGATTTCAGACTTTTTTCACCAGGAATAACGCAAAATATTACTAAAACATGAAATGACATAGGAAAAGTATAATTACAAACTCCTATTTACTTTTTATAATGAAAAACGCGCCATTTCTTGAGAAATCCGGCCGCCATTTTGAATCCGCCATCATTGAAAATTGAAAATTTAGTCAAATATATTCTGTAGTATTGTTTTGATTGAGGAAAATGACTGTGGATCAATAAAGACACAATAACATTAATACTAGAAAAAAATTAATATTTCATGAGATTTTATGCAATGTCCGCCATTTTGAAAAGATTAGAGTCAGTTGAGGACGGCAAAAAAAATCCTATCATCAACTCCAACTATTGCCTCCACCTCCCTCCACGATCCGGAGTAGGTTAGAGTAGTTTTTGGACTAAAAAAATAAATATATAAAAAAAGAATCCCCAAATTTGCAGTACTTTTCTCCATAAAGTCAGCCATATTTTTTTTCTGGAGCATTTAATCTCAATTCTGACCCCGTAAATCGAAAGATCACATCCGAAAACATTAGGATAAGTGGTTTTTATTGAGCGAATTCATTAATTTCCCTTCGAGATTGACGCTCCAAAAAGGACGAAGAATTGTGTCCGTTTGGGCGTTAATGGGTTAATTGGCCAGTCATTTAACATTATGTTGCTCAAATAGGAACAAACTTTTGAAGTGACTGACCTATGCTGATTATCGTGGCTTATAAAACTTTATTTTTCTCAGCTGTATGACGTTCAGTTCACACCACTTTCACCGCATATTTCATTATCAACAAAGACAACCGTCAATTTCGGCCACTTTACTAGGAAATTCCTGATCACTAATCTTAACTTACAGAGACGTGCATCTGCTCTGGACTATATGCATTTTTTAGGAGTATATGCTCGTAATTCAAGCAAATGATGTATTTTACTCACACGAAATATATTTTTACTTTTTTATTAAACATTTGCTTGTGAGTAAAATGTTATACTCGGATTTTTATTCATCTCACTTGAATTATTTCAAGTGAGATGGAAAAACAAATTCTCTTCTTTATCCATACGTTGAATATTAACCTTTAGAGGACGGGCATTTGGGGGTTTATGATCCCTCTAAGAAAACGCATAAAAAAAGTATCTTATATCGCAGATTGATCATGGGTATAGTGTTGATCATGGGTCGGGCCAGTATACTGGATTTCCCGTCCGGAAGAGTAACACTAATGTTACACTTTTCCACATTGAAAAAATTCATTCAACTATTTGACTTATAAATGATTGAAAAAAATAGAAAAAGTCCTGGTAAGTTTTGTCATTGTTCTTCACGAATCTCTTATTAGATTTTTGACATTCAAAGTGGCGGATTCAAAATGGCGGATGCAAGTTAGCAGTTGCTGAAACGAAAAAAAAAAATGCTTCATAATAATGAAAGTATCCAGAGGGTGATTGGGGTTAGTAATTGTAAATCAGACTTCTACAAATCAAAATTGTGGATATAGAATGGCAGATTCAAGATAGCGGACTCAGAATGTTAACTTATATTAGAAAAATGATCAAAATATTGGAAAAATATACGTCAACAACTTTGACTACGTATTTGATTTAAAATTTTTATAATTCAAAATTGCGGATTCAAGATGGAGATCGAAAAACAAAAACTCACGATATACGAATTCTTGAGTACTAGATATTGTCATCAATTTTATCAAATTTTCCACTCCTTGTCGGAAATCATCACTTGTTGAAATTGATTTAAATTTATTATCACGTAATAGTACTGCAAATGTCACCTAAACGAAAAATATTCATCACATGATAAATTCAAGTGATAATAACACATTTTAGTATTTCGACACAGAATGACAATGCTCTTCCCAAGTAAATAGGTCATATGTATTCTTTTTATCAACTGGTATCTTGATTTCCCCAGTTTGAATCCATCCAACTGAATCAGTCATATTGAATTTCAAAAATCGGATATCATTTTTGTAATTAGCAACCCCCAAATCGTGATCAATGATGCCAAAAACAAATGAATAGAGATTGTGTTCTACAGATAATTGAATTAAAAAATTTTAGTAGCTATATTGAGTACACCATCTTGATTTTTTTAAATAAAATTTTGGTTTCATAATCAGTGATGTCAAAAACCCATGTATATATTTTAGTTTTCAATCCGATTTCGAGCAAATTTGAGATTTTTGTCCGCCATATTGAATCCGCCATCTTGGATTTTTAAAATATGATTTCAGATTCGTAATCAGCGACCTTAAATACCCATGTATGTAGTTTTAAGCCTAAATTCTAGCAAATTTAACATTTTTGTCCCCCATATAAGATTTGTCCGCCATATTAGATCCGCCATTTCGAATTTTTAAAATCTGATTTCAAATTCGTAATTGACTACCTTAATACCCCGAAATAATGATGTTTGTATAAAGACAAAGGATAAATATAAAGGAACATTTTGTTTTAAGCTAGTATACTGGATTTCCCGTCCTCTAGACGTCAAGAAACTTTTTTAAAAGTATATTTTTAAGGTGGCTATAACTAAAAGCCGACATTGTATTTTCAGTAGGAGGTATTAAAATATTTGTGATAACAAACGAAGGAAATCATCACATACTGAGTAAAGTGATTAATTAAAAAATATGCAGTTCCGTACAACCTTATGCTTTTGCTAACAATAACAATAATTGGTTTTAGCATCATAGTTTTCACATGTCAATATTTGAGAATTTTTTCTAATCTATCTAATAACTGAGATCCTGAGGTTAATGTGTCAAATCTGGGGCATATATTATCTAATAACTCCTATTAGTTTTATACTTCTATATTATTAATTACCGCACCTACTCTTTAATTTTCATCGTATACCTTTCACACGTGTAGTAAAGAATCAGCTAAGGTCACCATAATTAATGATGGTAAATTCTTTAACATTTATATTGTAATAAATTCTCGATTAACCAACCGACATTTGGAGGTAGTGTTTCAAATTAAATAATATTAATGTTAAATAATATTATAAATTATATATTTACTCTATTTCCAATCTAAATTGAAAATAGGTAGAAAAAAAGCAAGGTTGTCAGATATATTTTCTAAAATTGCTAAGCTCACTATACAAGTATACTTCATACTTCAGTAAACTGTTAGTTCGTGACGTTCTTAGAAAGCTAGTTTGGAAATATTAAAAAAAAATACATATATATAAATTTATTAGTTAGCATTAAAATAAAGCGTTTAAAATTGCTGGAAAAAATAATTATAGATTATAACAACTTTATGTATATTACTATACTTAAGAAAATTTTGAAGAGCCGGCAACGCCTGAGCTGCCGGCTGCAGCGAATTCCCTGGGAATGCCGACCCAGTATACTATTGGATTGCTTTGTATTTAATACTCCTTAAATACTTATTCGGTCCACTGTGCCATAACATTTTTACGACGTCGTCAAAATGATTTACGACTTTGGTAATTCGACTTGTTTAAGACGCCAGTGACGTGTATTTCAGCTAGGTTTATTAACACAGACAATTTTTTGAGATTGTCTGGCTAAATGAGCATTATTTACAGCAAATTATATTACAAATATTAAGAGTTTTGTATGCAGGCTAATTTTAATCTCCTATATTGATTTGAATGAAAAAAAATATTTCACAATTTTCTAATTTATAAAAGATATATGCACGCCCATGGAATCATAAAATTGCACCGCTTGTTTTGTTCCCCAGGCGTATTTATCATTTTCAATTAAAAATAGAAGGACTTTACCTTATGTAGTGTTCTCAATATTAGGTAAAACTAGAAAGTTTAAAAATTGGTAAAAGAGAAAACTATTACAAAAGTAAGACACAAACTGAGTCGTTCATCTGTTCGTACTAATAAATAGAAAATAAATAATTAAAAATTAAAACCTTTAGTTTTAGGAAATACCAAATAATACCTGTGTTATGTACTTATCTAAAATAATAACTCATTTTGATTTTTTTCGGATATTAAATTAAATGAAATACACAAGTACAAACAGGAAAAATAATTATACCGTATGTGTAAAGCAGATATCGGCCGATTGTGAAAAAAAACAAATGCTACACTTCTCGTTCTAACTACTAACGCAGGTGGTGAGAAGGCTGTCTTATTCCGTCACTCCTTTCGAAACACATGCCGTTGCTTCTTATCTGTCATCTCACTTCTGTTTGTCCTTTTTCATAACTGTCCGATGTCGACTTTACACACACGGTATATTTTAGAAGAGTTGTAAATAGCGTATCATTGTGTTTTTTACTTTTAAAGCATATGGTGTTACTAACGACTTCCATATCACCTGTTACCTTCAAGGTAAGTTTTACAAACATCTTGATATGACCTATTTTAATACGTATTTAATTAATACGTAATTAATTAATTAATGTTAATTAATGCGTAATTAACTATTTAACATTAAGCACATATGGTATACATAGAGGTCGGAATTTGTACTTGTACAAGTATTTTCATTTTAATATATTGCAAAACCGTTCTGTAAAAATGTAATTAATTGTGCATTATTTTGTACCTGTATGTACGATATCGAAGGAAATATAGTTGGGTCCTTGTAGTATTGATGAACTCAAAATGTTTAAAAAATTTCAACCTTTGAAGTATCTCAGAATTATGTACCGGATTTCATTTATATTTTGGCACCTGAAAAGTACTTACGGGGTTTATTATAGGAAACAGAAAACTTTTTAACAACGCTTTAGTTACTTGTCTGTAGGTATAAATATTTTAAGATTATCAAAAAACATAATTGAATATTGAAAAGTCAAAAAACAAAACAAACATTAACTTTTAAATAATCTCCAACATTAACAATCCATAATAGTAAATCCACGTTCATTTTCACGCCTTCGTCATTTTTAGTAAAATTTACCATTGGCGCCTTTTTCACTAAAAAAAAATGACAATATAGAACATAATACAAATATTAACAATTCCAATAATGCACCATTTTACACTTAAATATTTTAGAAACATTTGAATTAAATGACAATAAAGTATACATTTTTGAAGTCAGGAAGAGCACTTGTAGAAAAGTAAAAAATACACAGGGTATTCTATCAAATGACATTTTTCTGTGCAATTACACGAAATAAATCGTGTAATCGTCATTACGCCATTTAAAGTGCAAGGGGATGTTTACATAGACTTAGATGCTTATAAAAAGAATCTCACATAGAGTAGATTCAAAGAGTATTTATTCTATCGTAGTCCCCAGGAATGGTGCGCATATATGAGCCGGATATAAAAATCCAAGAAAAAAATTACACAGTAAACACTCGGTCTTTCTATTTACATCTATTTCTCAAAAAGTAGGAGTTGTAGGAGTATTTTGAGATATTCTTTTTCTTATGGTAGTAGGGAACGTGTTAATTTTATAATACGTTCATTAGATACCGATATATTCCCTTGATTTTAGCAAATTGTAAGAGTGAATCAGCTAATTGTCATTGGAATTCTCGAAAATAGGCGTGGCCGAATGTCGCGTCGCTGTCGGCATAGGTTTCGAGACATTACGTCAAATTACGTCAAAGAAGCCACTATCTTATAAGATTACCGCTAGTCATAAGCACGCTTACTCACTGTTTTGCAGTTTGCTAAGATCGGGGGACGCAGTTGTTATGTAGCTGCACAAATATTGTTACACTTTTCATGCTTGCATATTTTTTTTGAGATTTAATAGACTCTAAGTAAGGACATACTTCAAAGTAGTTCAGTTTCAATATAAAACTATGTATTTAGGTCTTAAACATATCAAAATTATATTTTGTATGATGCACTGTAAAAAAATAAATTATCCGAGTATAGGAATAAACAAGTTGAACAGGTAGTGAACGTATTTTTATGCCTGCATTATATCTACATTATTAGATGCCTAAAGTATAATCAGAACGTAAAAAGGATCATAAAATGTAAATAAATAACAAAGATGCCGACAGTTTTACAAGAATGTAGAATCGCTGACATATTTTCAAAATTTAAACACAAACTAACATAAATGATTTATTGAAATACTCATACATATTATTAATAAGTACTTATACAAAGAGTTTTTCATGTAAACCTTTCATTAAAAGATTTTGTGTTTCTGGTTATTATAAAACTTTGTAAATTTTATACGAAGGCTTGAAATATACATGTTATAAATCCATTATATAAAAATGCCTATAATATATAAACTAAGGTGTAAAATTACATAACCATCAGACTAATGGTGGGTTCATGCAGATATTTTTAGTAATAAGAATAAGAATAGTAATAAGAATAAAAGTTAAACCTTCGTTTTATAATGACCTAGTTCATGCAGTAAATATAATTTTTAGTAATAATTTTAAAAATAAGGATGACCCTGAATGATGGTTAACTTTAAACTTTATTCTTATTTTTACGGCGAAACGCGCACTGCGCAATCGCAAATAATAGAAAATGCAAAGCAAATCGCCTAGTTTGTGTTTTTTTTTAATAAATTGACTGCTAAAGTCGTTAAAATTAGTAACAACGTGGTTGCAATAAACACGACGGTTACGCGGCTGTTTAGTTTCATTATTAAAGAATTACAAATTAAGATTAACAAACAAACACATAACCACACTTTTAATTTAATATTACATACGTTATAGAATATTAAGGCATCTATTCAAAAATTTCTTATAATCAAGTTATTTGGCATCATGTTTAATTCGTCGACTTCTAAACTTCCGCAACATTAGCCAATCACAAGCCTACATACCTCAAAACGCTGCGGTGAAATGTTATTAGTATTATGTCTCAATGTTTCTTATACTTATTTTGCAGCATGAACGCATTCAGCTGTTAAAATTAAAATTATTCCTATTTTTATTACTTTTTTTTTTCCTATTACTAAAAATATCTGCATTACCCACAAGTCTAGAGCTTTCCGAGAATACATCAGTGGTAGCTATATTTCATATAGGGTGTTTTACAAATTAACTTCAGAAGATGTGGAACGATCATTTTCTCTCTACGACCATACAGGCCAAATCGCTCACGTTTAACGAGAAGGAATGCAGAAAGACTACTGGTCGTGTCAACGTACGCTCAAGCAATGAGGACAGTCGGTGTTTCTGAATGACACAAGTAGTAGGTATGTACATACACCATTAACACATTTTTATTTTTGTATTTTTGATCTCTCACATGTCGTCTTGCGTCAATAACATGACGGATTACGAGTCCGGTTCTGCGTTACATCACACCTTCCAAACCCGGTATCTGAATTGGAACCTTGTCTCTGTCTCAGATTGATGACAGATTGACAGATGAGTAGACACGGAAAAAATATACATATATAAATCACATTAATCATGGTATAACAAGCTTAATATTAAATTATAATGGTTTAAACTTTTTGAAACGATTTTCTATGTCCCTTATAGGCAAGCAGCCCTTCTAAGGCACCCTCCAATAGTATTACGTCCCCAAAAGCCGTGGAGGTAGTTTTACTATGCAAGACCCTTTAACATGCATGCAATATGACGCCGCAATCACATTTGGACAATATACATACATATTATGTATGTATGCTGAAAACACGCTCTAACACATCCCAAAAGTACATGATCAAAAAAATCTAATAATATTTTTCCCCATATGTCGGCAACTTTTGTGGACACACTATATGCACACCTGCTGGTGAATACATATGTATATATGTATGTATGTGTATATGAAAGCGGTAATATTGCAATCCAATAAAAATGTATTCTGTGAAATTACCATAGAAATAAAAATGTAAGACACGCAAATGACCTCATCTTTATTTTTATTTCGGTTACACAACATCTTATAGGATTTGACGATTTTCTTCCTACGTAAACAGTGTTATCTTAAACTAGAAAGAAGTATTTCGTGCCTTTATCCATAACTTTTATTGTACAGTTTTTTGTTTTCTGAATATATTAATGTACATATTTTGAATATATCACAACTCTAAAAGTATTGGCTAGTTCATTGCATTTTTTTTCCACCATAATTTATCACACGGGTACCGGTCATATCGTTTTCTAGAAATACTATTTTTATCGATTGACCACGGGAAAGTTATTTATAGAAATTAGGTATGCGTGCCTCGAATTCGCAATAGCAATCAGATCACCTCGTAATACTAGAAATATTGTTATGTTTATGTATTGAAAATGTGTTCATAATTTAACGAATAGTTAGAGTTATTGCAAAAATATTTACTACCTACTTAATTCATTAATTATTGTTCAGAATATTGTTTTGCTAATTTAATCACGAATTCAATTGGCAAACGGCATGCTAGTGAATTTTCGATTTCATAGCCCACTAAGTTTCGATTAAACGAAACGACCAAAAGATTTTTGACGTCGCGCCATAGGCGCCTAAACTTCAACAGATAGAACATCAATTTTTTGAGTCACCCTATATGTTTTCCATTTTTGTTATTTCTTTCGACTAAGTTAAATAAACTTTGTCATGAATTTTTCTTCAAATTAAATTTGTGAGGCTGTGGAAGATTATACACAATACAATTATGTACATAACTACATATGTATATTCAAGCTAGTTTTAATACTTTAATATAAAATAATAATTTATAATTTTTATAGTACAAATGATATAACAAAGTTGTATAATTTTATAAATGTTAGAAATTATTTTTAACAAACATACATTTTAATGTTTTGCAAATATTTTGTGCACACTAGCAAAAGATTAATTTTGCATAGGTAAATAGTGACATGAAACATAACCCAAGGTAGGCATTTTTACAAGAGATCGATTAACTACATGATTTCAAGTTAAAAGAGGATCTAAAAACTATACAGAATGAGCAAAAAAATAAATACGAAATTATAAACAGAACTTATATGTGTACATATAAGTATACGTATATATACCCTCCTAGAAAATAAGTCTTTGTTAAGTTTTATCACAATTTATCATCAAAAATGCATAGATTATTAAAATATTCCCCTCTTCCCACAAAATTTAGACGTACATTCAACAACGAAAGTGAATGCCTACCAGATTTGCTTAAATTCTGATGGTTTTTATACTTTTTTTTTGCTTCTGATAGTATTACAGCTTGCGAATCTAATTGTGTCTAATTAAATTGTGTTAAATGTTTATGATATTTTTGGTTCGTCATCAGAAATTTTTCATGTCCAGAACAAATTTTCCCAAAAAGGCTCAGTTAGTCAGACAGTTACTCTGAAGATTTTCCTTTAATATGAGTCCAATAACTTTGAAGAGGATTTATTCTTTTCGGAATTATTCACAGTTTTTTATCACATAGTAATTCACAATCGAAATAGCACCTTCAACTTTGGCTTATTAGATGCAGAATTTCACAAGCTGTAATTCTATCAGAGGCAAAAAAACAAGACTATATTACAAAAAATGGGCTAATCGACAACATTTGGCAACAAGAACAGCTACCGAAGGAATGGAATGAGGCAATCGTGTGCCCAATACATAAACAAGGGGAAAGAGCAAGGTATAAAAAACAAAATGAAAAATGAAACGGACATAATAATAGGAGAGTATCAAACTGGCTTTAGGAGTGGAAGAGGAATAGTGGATCAAATATTTGCTCTGAGGGAAATTCAAGCAGAAAGTTTTGAACACAGGAAGAAAATATATGTGTTGTTTATAGATTTTAAGCAAGCGTATGACAAAATGAAAAGAGAACAACTGATACGAGCATTGAAAGAAATGAACTTCACAGACAAAATAATATCGATGATAAATCTAACGCTACAACGAGCTGAAATTAGAAGAAAAAATCAAGGGAAATCTATCGGAAAAGTTCAATGTAGGGACTGGACTGAGCCAAGGAGATCCTTTATCACGACTTTGTTTAAGTTGGCATTAGAAAAAGTAATAAGACAAGCCAATATTAACAGAGGTGGACTAGTTTATCATAAAAAACATCAGTGTATAACCTACGCAGACGATATGGCATTCATCACAAGGAGCGAAAAAAAGATGCAAGAGTTGGTAAAGAAATTGGATACAGCAGCAAAAATGATGGGATTAGAGATAAACGAAGCAAAAACGAAATACATGACCTGGACGGAAAAAGAATTTTGCCAAGGACGGTACTTAGAAATTAAAACGGACGATGGAAAACAATACAATTTCGAAGAAGTAGATAGGTTCAAGTATCTTGGACCAATATTTGAAAGACAACCTGGCGTAAGCGAAGAAATAAACTCAAGAATTACAGCAGGCAACAGATGCATAGGAGCTCTAAACGCGGTACTCAAAAACAAGGGAATATCGAGAAAGCTGAAAATGAGGATATATAAAACAGTAATTAGGCCAGTAGTAATTTTTGGAAGCGAAGTGTGGACGTTGAGGAAGGAAGAAGTACAGAGAATTGAAATATGGGAAAGGAAAGTTTTAAGAAAGATATTCGGAGGAAAGATACAGGGTGGAAGGTGGGAAAGAAGAACAAATAGGGAGATATATGACCTTTTCAAAGAACCGAACATGATAGGAATAGTTAGAGCACAGATAATGAGATGGATAGGTAACGTAGTGAGAATAAAGGACCATAGAATACCAAAAATGGTACTTATACACGAAGTAGGAGTAGGGAAACGCCTAGGAAGACCAAGACAAAGATGGAAGAAAGCAGTGCAGGACAAAGAAAGCTAAACATTGTAAATTAGAAGGAAAAATCTAAAGATAGGAAGCAGTGGAAAAAGATTGTGGACCAAGCCATGGGCCAACTAGGCTCGTAGTGCTTTTCTATATATACAAGATATCAAAAATAGGGTGTATCATGACTTTCGTTGCTGACTGTATATCCGTTAAAGACAATTTGAACAGATTTCTCAGTAGTAACCTCTACTCAAATTACCAACAGCGAACAGAACTTCACTGTAGACAATGATTCCAATTTACAACCCAGTCTCTTTGGCATCTGATAGTGCTTTTCAAAATTTTTAAAATTAAATATTGATTAGGATAACATCTTGGCTTTATTTTTTTAATAGTTTTAATAAATGCATTGTAACTGTTAAATCGCCTTGTATATTAGAAATACTGGCATGTTTATCTAATATCTATTTAATTCATTAATGATTACATAAGCCGACAAAAAAATTGTTTTGGAGACGTGACCCTACCTATTAGTAAAATTTATGGATTCCCCCTCCCACATATACCCTCAATTCCCACCGAAAATTCAGAAAATCCAAACTGGCCATTCAACCCACCTATCTTTAGTAAAACTCACTGAATCCGAAAATGGCAAAAAAATTGTTTGGACGTGGGGAATTCCCTCTACTCATCCGTATCTCTCACTTGCTCCTTTAAAAAAATAAATACGAATCAGACGTGGCAACCGTTATAACTTTAATAAAATCTGTCGGTAAAACCAAAACTAAAAAATAGTTTTGGACTAAGTTCCATTTGCTCGTACATTTAACCTCGCATCCAGATAGAATTTAAAAATTACGGTTAGCATCCCTAGCATTGATGAAATTTTTTAGTGAAGGCTTACTGTTTTCCAGAATGCTAAACCAGTTTATTTCCGCAATCCGTCAAAATGCGAGTTCAAGCCCTGGGGCCACGTCAAAGCGTCTACCAACCCAGGGTAAGTTATAACCTGGATTTAGAAAACACCTCCCGTATGCTACCTGGCTTAAAGTTTCTTAAGAGCTTATAACATTCTGGAAAGCAGTAAGTTTTCACTGAAAACTCAAAGATAAGATGCTAACCGTAATTTATAAATGCTATCTATTGTTCAATTTAGTTGCTGCTAGCTATTGTTCAAAAATATTTTTTTAGTTTTGGTTTTACCGACAGATTTTACCGCAGTTGTGGTGCGATGACATGAAATAGTGCACCCTGAACGGTTACACAGGATCACAAAAATTTTTCCATTGTG
Source organism: Aromia moschata (assembly GCA_029963805.1). Taxonomy (NCBI): domain Eukaryota; kingdom Metazoa; phylum Arthropoda; class Insecta; order Coleoptera; family Cerambycidae; genus Aromia; species Aromia moschata. The sequence goes on along the minus strand of JAPWTK010000404.1, from coordinate 125,047 downwards.
CGGAAGTTCAGACCCAGTATACTTCATGTTTTTAGGGTAGCCGAATACAAATCAGGCCTCAGTTTTCCTCGTTTACCGCTATTTTTCTAACCTCAAAAAATAATTTTAAAGTAGCTTTATTACACCGTCAACAACACAAAGTGAAGAATACCATTTCCTTCGTTTTTCAACGCATGAACGAAATCTGGGTCAGGAGATTTACAACTCCCTACAAAAATCCCTATCAAAACACTAAGTATACTGCGAGCTGATTGTAATGTACAGGAAGATCTAACAAAACCCTAAGCCTCAGAAAGCTTCAACTCTACGACACAGACTCAAAACCCCATAACCTCAAAAATACCTCCAAAACCCAATTAGTCGAACAGGAGCATAAGGAAGCGTATATGATAACATGCTCTCAAGCCAAGTTGGGTAGCCGTGATTCCAAAGCTTCGTAATTTAATAACCTCAAGTCAAACCCATACTTAACCCTATAAACCTGTGAACTTTAGCACGCGGCAACCTAATGAAGAGGCAAAATACATCCAATATCTCTACCTATGCTTCGAAACTCCATAGCTTCGAACCATAGTGTAAAATTTCATCCTCATAATTTCATAACAAATTTTGAGCATTGCTTGTGACGGTGGAGAACTTTTTGTTCACAGGAAGTTACAGTGGTTTGCCCATCCTGGATACGGGTTAGGAAGTCAGTAGCTTGGGTGGTTGGAAGTCTACTTATTAGATTAAACTTCGGGGACCTATATGGCTTAAGATTTCTGGAATTTAAGGTCATTGCAGAAAAGATTATGGTTTTTTGAGATTAAGGTTTTTAAGTACGTAGTTTAGTAGTGTGGTGGTGGTAGGTTGAAGGTTGAATTAGGAGCATCGATATTACTACAACTTGGACCTGACCTCAGAATTTGTTAGCGCGTGAAAAACACTGAAGGTCTTTTGGCTTGTGTGTGTAATAAAGTCCGGTAAAAATGTTTTTTGACGAAAAAAAAAACAGGGAGGGAAAACTAAGGGTTCAGGACCCCAACATGAAGTGCGTACTTGACTTCTGCACATTAGAAACTCTTTTGTGTCTGGTCCTGTGTTAGTTAAACATTTTACAAAAGACTTTACTTTTGGGCAACTTTTATTCACTATTGGTTGAACATTATTATAGTTATGAAATAAACGTCTTGTTTGTAGAACAGTAGAACACCCCCTGATTTTTGAAGTATATTAAATTTGAGTCATTTAAGGTTTTTGTAGTGGTTGAGGGCCGAATGAGGTAATAATAAGCCAAAAGTTTCCGGAAATTAAGTTTCGTGCTCGAATCAGTTGTAATATCGCGATCCTGTATTTACACATCGCACCTTTCAAATGTACTGAGACAGTGTCCAACGCGGTCTTATGCTAGTATACATAGTTTGCAGCTGCGTTACGTGAATTTAAATATTCAAATATGTAAGTCGAAAATAAGAGAAAATATACAGGGTTTGTCCGGAAAGTAATGTCAGTGATTTTTTTTTCCCGAGACTGTACGCGCCAGCCCGCGCTTTACGTGCTGGGATTGTGGTGAGGGGATCTGGCAACAAGATCCAACAAGCGTCAGTTGGCTACCGGTCGTTGTAGCGGTCGTATCACTTGTTCCTTGAGAGTCGTTACAGTGACACGGTGCAAGAAAAAATGCAACGTTCGCTTGAGCAACAGATGGCGATCAAGTTTTGTGTGAAACTGGAGAAGACTGCTGCGGAAACCATTCCAATGTTGAAGAAGACTTTCGGCGTCGATTGTCTTTCGGGCAGGCAAATTTTCCGGTGGCACAAGGCCTTAGCAGAAGGTCGGGAAGATGTCAACGACAGGAACCGCGCTGGACGGCCATCAACCTCCAGTTCCGACGACAATGTGAAACGTGTGCCTGACTTGTTGAACACTGACCGTCGTCTAAGTGTCCGTTTAATTTCCGAAACGTTAGACATTACGAAAACCATTGTTCACGAAATCGTGTCGGAGTCTTTAGGAATGAGGAAGGTGTGGGGGGAAGCTCGTGCCAAAAGTGCAAACGGACGATCAAAAAGCGAGGCGCGTCGAAACCTGCCAAGAACTTTTGGACACCTGCGAAGACAACCCCGCTTTCCTTGATGACGTCATTACCGTGGACGAGAGTTGGGTCTTTGAATACGATCCGGAGACGAAGAGGAATGACACATGTTGAACTCCCCTCGCCCCAAGAAGGTCAAGATGTCCAGTCAAAGATCATGACAATGCTGATTGTCTTTTTTGATTGCCGGGGATTGGTCCATCATGAGCTCGTTCCGCAGGGGACAACCGTAACCGGAAAGTTTTACGTCGAGGTGCTGAAGCGGCTGAAACGCAGGGTGAATCGCGTCCGCCCAGACATCTCAAAATCCTGGAAGCTTCACCACGACAATGCGCCTTCACACACCTGCTTCCTCGTGGCCGATTACCTCGTCAAGGCAGGCATCACCGTTGTTCCCCAGCCTCCCTACAGCCCCGATGTGCCCCCCCCCCCCCTCCAGACTTTTTTCTGTTTCCGCGCCTCAAAACCCCAATGAAGGACAGCATTTTGGGTCGGTGAAAAACATTCAGAAGGCTTGCACCGACGCTTTAAAGGCGATTCCGGAAAACGACTACCGTGCGGCTTTTGATGCGTGGAAGACCCGCTGGAACCGATGTGTGGACGCAGGAGGAATGTATTTTGAAAGTTTCTACAGATTTGTACACATAGAACCAATAAAAACCATTTTTCAAAGATCACTGACATTACTTTCCGGACAAACCCTGTACATATAAGTCAGTCCCAATAGAAACATTATTATTGTTATACTTACGAATTTTGGACAATATTATGTGAAATAGAAACAAGTAAAGGCAGCTTTACAGTTCGCAATTTTTATTGCCGGCAAGAAAAATTGCAGCAATTTTTCTTGCGCGCATGCGTATTTGTGTTTATTTGTTAGGAAATTGTCCAAACAGACATAAATACGCGTGCGCGCAATAAAAATTGTTGCAATATTTCTTGCCATAATGTATTTTCTTGCGGCAATAAAATTGCAAACTGTAAAGAGGCCTTAAGTCTATTTGCTAATGGTTAAGAACGTCGTGTCACAATATACATAGTATATGTTTATGGTTGTATGTCAGTGATTTATGGGAAATACATGTTATAAAATCATTAATTAAAAGTTTTTTTCTTTGCATCAATATAATAAATTTCTATGGAATATTTGAGTTAAAAATTGCGGTGACGATGTGTTTTAAACATTTAAATTGAATAATTCCCATATTACTAAGTTATTCAATGAAATAGTCCAAGTCGAACTGGTTTCCATAAATTAAAACAGGAAAAAATATTACTCAGACTAACATTTGAATTAAAATAGTCAACAAATGTACATTGCACAAGAGTTTTATCGCATTATTACATTTTTTTTTTAATTTTCTACAGCTTCAGCCAGTCCCATTCAGAAAAATCAGCAGGTAGAACTAATTAGTTGAGGCAAAAAAATGGGCAGTTAGTAATGAACCTTATTTTAACTCGCAACCGGCACGGACGCACAATGCACAATTGCCCGTCGGCGTTCCTCTAGTCGAATTCACATAGCGAGGTCCAGTGACCAAGGATGCCAAGGTCAAATTTTCGGTTAGCAGACGTTAAATTCAGACATATTTACATATATTATGTACATTATGTACGTATGCATAGTCGAATGCTTTGTTTCTAACCGCTAGCTATTTCAACGGTGGTACAGTTAACAAATATTGTGTATTACTCCTAGTAGAGTCCCATAAACAAATGTTATGTAAGTGATAATTCGAGGGCTGAGAACCATTGGGTTCTAAGTAACAAAAAGTAAATTTTACAGGAGAGCATTTTAAAGTTCTCTGTTTATTTTTAGTTGTTGATTAATATTAGGAAACAAAATAACGATTTTGCTAAAACTTTTGTATACAAAGCATTAAAGCTTTTTTGTAGGGTACCTCAGAATGATTTATACATATAACTCTTATAGAGCCTATCCCAAATTGGTTGTGCAGGCATTGCTATCTGGGTTATTGGAGATAGGAAGATGATTAAATGGGGAAAGTTTTAAAGGGTTTTATTACCTTTTCGACTTTTTTCAAATTATATTTTTTTTTAATAAATCGTTTTGTACCATATCTTTTTAATTACGTGACTTGTATAATTTTAGCAAGTACCTACACATTAGGAAACTTGTTAGGACTTAGATGATTTCGTTGACATCAAATATTTCTGTTGTCATTTATATCTAATTTAATACTGTTTGATATTTGATACCAGCACCATATTATATTTTTATATTGTTAAATAGTGTACAAAACTAGCTTTTTAACAATGTATCACAATGTTAGAAAAACATGTTGCCTACTGTGAAATTTTACATACTTAAACATATTTTTTTCGAAATAGGCTAGAATTTACAAATTAAAAAAAGTGATAATAATCTAATACAAATAATGTAAACTACATAAACAGTTGTATGTAACGTTCCTCCTCATCTAAACACTTTTGGTATGATTTTTTAAAATTTCGATTTGATGGCGCTTATGGCGCCCTATGTGAATTTTCAAAAGTCAGTTTAACTTCATAAAAAGCTTTACTTAGTTTAGTTTCATCTTCATTTTGTCTAAATTTGTCAACTCGTTCAAAAGTTAAAGGGATGGGGAGGGAGGTTACTTTGCTTTTACTGTACTTTACTGTACAGACTTTTGAAATTTGATGCACATAAAATACGAATGTGTATACCAAATATGACATATGTATATGTGGTATCAATGTAATCAGAATAATAAACATAATTCAACTAAAAAAGAATCCTGGGTGTTTCATTCAAAAAAAATACCAATTAAACATTTGCTACATTTTTCTTTCAGTTTCTTTTCTGATAGCATATTTTGAAAAACATAAACAATTTAAATTAAATCGTAGCTCTAAAAGTAACGAAGAAAGGAGGTGGGAAGTCTCACCAATCTACCCTGTACACTGATAAATTATATTGACACTATTATAGAAAAAGTTATTGCTATTTTTTGAGATGACTTCCTATGATAAAAAGTGAGTTAGTTAGCTATACGTACTGGAGAAACCCTCCGTTTGATCATTACATACAGGGTGTTCCACCTAAGGCGGTTTCTTCCATAACTCCGTTATTGTAAATTTTAGAAAAAATTGTTTCAAATAAAAGTTGCCCAAAATTATTATTGATTAATCGCGTAGAAAACGTTATAAAACTGGCCCAAATTAATATTTTTCAAAATCTCAAAAAGTCTCGTAAACTTGAAGAGATTTATGATTTTTATAGCACAACCCTGTCAATATCGTACAATAAACAAAGAAATGGCGTCAGTGTTAATTAAGACTTGCAAAACAATTCGATCGTTAATTACTCGAAAAGTTATTAACGGATCGAACTGATTTTTTTTGTGGCTTCATACTACAAACAGCAGTCCCTCCAAGAAATTTCATGATCATAGTCGCCCTACCTTCGAAGTAAAAAAATGGTGAAAAAAAAAGCACTTTTTCAACTTCAGCAGTCATTTGCAAGTTAACAATAGCACTTGGAGACTTCGGGTTGGGCTTATAATTTTGTAAATTCAATAGGCATATGCTATATAAAATATGCCAAGAAACGGAGATATAAGCGGAAATGTAAAAACCCCGCGCATTGTGTTCTACGCAAAAAAAATACGTAGGAAACCATCAACACTAGCCCTATATGTTTCAAGAACAGTTTTTGATGATTTTAGCTTTTCCTTATTAAAAGGATTAAAGCGTCTAACAGAGAAACTTTGTTGATTCATATTGTAGAAATTGGAGTAATATGCATGTAATATGGTCACCACGCAAGAAGCACTTGCAGAACTCTTTCTTACAGTAACATAACCTGAATTATGCAGTAGAACAATATTTATTGATAGGATAAAAACAAGTCAGTTAATAAATTACTAACGTTTATAATTTCACTGTATTTGTTGATTTCGAAAAAACTTCACAAGAGAGCGAGAACGCGAAACGAATGCGGTGCGCACGAAACGAATGCGACAGCGCGCATAAAATTATTTCCTTCAGCGCCAAATCGTTCAATCCCATTTTCAATGTGGGGTACTTGTATAGGAAAAAAAGACGAGCTTTTCATTAAAAATATTATCAAAAAAATCAAAAGGGTCGAAATTTGAAAAAAAAAGCAAATACATTCTAAAAAATGAAAAAATACATGAAAAATTTGTATTTACGAGAAAATGATTTTTCAATAAATCAGAAAAAATTTTTTTTTATGAAAAGTGGACTAAAATTCCTATAAAATACGTTTTTTATTCATTAAAATCGGATAAAGCTAGCAAAAGTTACAAATTAATGAATTTGATTTCGTCGTGTGGTTACACGGCGAAAATTCACGCCCCTATATCTTGACAACCTGCAACACTTGGAGTGCCATATTTTCAGGATTTGAAGACATTTACTCCCCCAACAGAAATGTGAAGTTTGGTTGAAATCGGAAACCAAAAATTTTTAGGCGGGTACACTTGACAAATTTTGCCCCATATATGGACAACCTTATATCACTTAAAAGGTAATTTAATTTCGTATTCATCAGTTAATGTGGGTCATCCCAGTTGAAAGAAGTTATTGCTGTTGAAAGATTGTCAAGTTCTACAATTTGTATTTGCGACACAACATACAGAATAACGTACAACATTTTGCTACAATGAAAATGAAAGAGTAATTTATGGCGAATCGAACCGTCCAAACCGCACGTCTAACTTTTTTCGGTTTAAATGCTATTTCAAAATATTTAGACCGCTGTCATCGTGATATTTTTCAAAAAACGGTTGAATATCTCCAAAACGGTGGGTCTTTGATACCATACAGGGTTAATAAAGTCAACCTTAAATTCAGTGAGGTTTTAAAATGTATTTACAAAATTTAAAATGTACAAATACACAGGATGTTCCGTTTAAAATACCGAAGTTATGTAGCGGTTACTTGAAATGGAGCACCCTGTATGGTGGGAAATATTTCACAAATATGCACCACATCATATTGGGTAACTTAGGTGGAACGCCCTTTGTATCAAGGATACGATTTATAGTAAACTGATAAAGGACAATGTTAAAAATAGCTGATTTTTGGCTGCTCGGGGGGAACGCATGTAGCCCAAAAAAATTATTGCTGTCAATAAACATGAAATATGACCCCTGAATACTTCAAATGGCTGGGGAAATGTCAACTTCACCCCTAAAACTGTAAATACCTCCTCAAAATCGCCAAAAATACAGATAATTTTCGGTTTTGGTCAGATAACTCATATAAACCACAAATAACAGTTGGGGATGGTTTAAAAATAATAACATTAAGTGTTCAAAATATGAAATCAATGAGAAAAAGTCGCTTTCACCCTTTCAAAATATAAAAACTACCCCCAAATGTCTTATTTCCGATTCATAAAAATTTCTGATCTCGGGTGTATCTTGGGAACGCTTGAAACCCAGAAAAATGATTGAATATGGTAAAAAAAAATATATGAAATTACTCCTTAATATATCACATGTTTGGGGGAAATTCACCTCCAAAAGTTCAAGTTATTTCACCCCTAAATATAAAAAAAAATTGTAAACTGCTATAGCCCATATCTTTTGACTTTAATAGAAGGACTCTTTTGACTCAGGTAAAAAGAGTTCAAAAATAGTAAAAGAAGTATTCAGTACATCAATCTGACTGGAAAATTCTGTCTTTTCATCCCTAAAAAATAAAAACCACCCTTAAACTGCTAAAAATAGCTCATTTTTGTCTTCTGCCTGAAAATACTTATAAACTAGAAAAAATGATATTCGGGATGATTTAAAAATAAAATAACAAGTTTATAAAATATCAAGTGACAATGTCAATTTCACCCTTATAGTCTTAAGAAAAAAAACTACTTCTTTTCTTTCATCGGGTAATGTTTAGAAGACTTAATGTTATTATTTTTAAACCATCCCGAACTGTTATTTGTGGTTTATATGAGTTATCTGACCAAAACCGAAAATTATCTATTTTTAGCGGTTTTGGGGTGGTTTTTACAGTTTTAGGGGTGAAGTTGACATTTCTCTAGCCATTTAAAGTATTCAGGGGTCATATTTAATCTTTTTTGACAGAAATCAATTATCTTTTCTGCATTCCCCCCAAGCAGCCAAAAATCGGCTATTTTTAACATTGTCCTTTTTTGTTTTATTGTAAATTCATTTCACATGGCTAATTTACATCGGTATTTGGTAGTTGTCCCTTCTATAGCGCAGAGGAACTATTTCACAAGAAATGAAAGGTTCCGCTTTTACCCCAGTCACCCCTAAAATCTTTTGGTTTTATCCGAGACACGCGACGGGAACAGAAATAGATCCTAACGTCATACTATCGCTCACGCAATCCGTGACGTTACCGATTTTTATCCCTTCTAAAATATCGAAGGTGGGAGTTATTTTCGGGTCATTGTATTCGCCTTAAATTGTAAAGATGGTTGGTATCTACAAGAAATTAAGAAAAATACTATCTACAAATTAGCATTTCACAAAGCTTTATAAGTCAACAAAATAGTCAAAGTAGGCTGGTCAGAGTAGTGTATAACAAAAAAAAAAAAAGAAAGAAAGCAGAATTATATATGGTGGTTTAAAAATACCTCATTAAATTTTTTCCAAAAAAAAAAAAAATATGTAATCATACATTTACACCAAGCTTGGTAATGAACAAGAAACATGTAAAGGGTCTCCCAATTTCGTATCTCACCACCGATAGTTTTAAAAAATTCAAAGGCAGAGGTTTTTTTGAGAAGTAGAATGTTCCAAGGAATCTTAATTTGGACTCGAGATTATTATAAAAGTGTCTGTTGTCGCACCTGACTTCAGGTTTTTCCGGAAGTGATTATTACTTAATCAAGTTTTTGCATTACCGTAATTCTTTTTTCCCTGTCTTGAATCTCCATATGTATATATGCTTTTCTATAAATATCTTTATAAATAACGGAAAGATATGATTCCGACTGCGGTTTCGCGAGATGAGACTATGAAGTTAGATGTTGAGACACCGTCTATATAATGTCTTATAATGTTTAATATTTTTTCGTTTTTGTCCTCCATATTTTTTTTATATATCTTAAAATCTCTGGGTTGCAATTTTTATTTTGTTTTCTAATAAATTTCCAGAATGTTTATGTTCTTTAAATAAACTGCTCGTCAAAATGAACGTAACACTTTTTAAATTAGCGCCATTGTGTTCTATACGAGCGATTAGCCAAAATTGTATTCTATCCGAGTAAGAGACTTGCGGTTTTTAATTTTCGGTGGCCTATAGGGTTGGTTTGAAACACAGCCGACTTAAACAAGCCACGAAGTAAATGTGGCAACGACGCGTCACCACTAAATTGAAGTCCCACCGCGAATTTCGGCGCGCCTTTGCCGGGCGTTTGAAAGTTTGAAGTGGATCAAATTTATTTTCTACATAAAATAGGTAACTACTTTTCAAATACCTCTTATGTTTCTCTGCTTGTTGAAATATAACAATATTGTATGTAAAAACCACATATGAATCTACAGTAAAAAATGTGATATTCAATTGTTCAGCAAAACCAACGGTAACTGCAGACTACACAAGCCCTTTAATAATAGATAAGTTTGCTTACTTAATCAATGTAGGTACTATCGTGTCCGAAATAATGATAATATCTCTATTATTCAACTGGCACGCTTATTTTTGCCAGGAAAATCGCTTTTTCAGATAGCTTATTACATGTATTTGAATAAGATTTTAAACTGGTTTTAGAGCTTTATTGTTTTGAAAGTTAACGTAGTTATTTAAAATAATATTTGCAAAAATTGAACAGATTATTCTTAAAATGTGGTTGACGAGCTAATTTAAAAAAATGGATATAAAATGTGATTAGTGCACCATGAATATTATTTAATTTCCTTTGAATACCAGTTCATTCTGTGTAGGTTTATCCATTACGTTAAACAACTAATTAATCACTTTGACCAGACAACTTGTTACACAACCCGACATAGTATACATTTCAGATAAACAAAATGTTTTTTGCTTCCGTTATAATATCCAAAGGTATGCAACACAGTATACGCCTGACGTTAACGACATTGATATTGTCAACTGTTAACACAAAACCATGATACCATGATTACAGTGTTTACAGGTTTATCCTCAAATTGTTAACGTACTACACCACGTGTGAGATGAGCAATCCTCACTGTATCACATAGGAAGCTAACCGCTAATATTGATAGATCTTTTCTAACCACTTCGACACGACACTCAAGGTCTAATATCCACGGCAAATTTAGTTTAAACTATGCTGTAAAGCCGAGAACACAAGTGAAACCGGTAGAGTGCGACCCTGTAAGGAGTTCATAATTAACCTTAGTGAGAAATAATTAGTACGATTTATTTATCTTTAAAATTTATATTCAATAAGTTTAGTTGATAATGTGGGAAAGATAATAATACTCGAGCATAACCAGATAAGATATTAAGTTCTAACACACACCACGCACACGAAATTATGTTTTAAAATAATAATACTGTGAGTTTAGTTCCTTCGATTTGAATTTAAAAATATTTTGGGGAAAATGGTGGAAGAACAGACGGCGAAGGAGTTTGAAATATTCAAGGAGGCTATGCGCGAGGAAAACCTGGAGGTAAGTTAAAAATAGTCCATTGTAGGTTTACGCGATAAAGTGATAAATAATTTATAGACTTTTGGTACGTAAGCACCTAACGTTTAGAGATTTATTAGAATTTTTACGATTTTGATATCGAAAGTGAGAAACTTAATAATTCTAAAAATACACCTAATAAACCGTAAAAGAGTGTCATGATTAGGTACTCACATAATTAAGTAGGTAGTAAACCTACATATTCCACTTATTATACATCAATATTTTTACATATTATGAGTCATTTCTGAAGGATATGTATGTATATTACCATAAAAATCATTTCGTAATAACTGGGCAAGTGAAATTGATATGAATATTTATTTAACAAGTTTTTAAAGTTCTCAGCCTCAATGTTTTTACTATTTTGACCTTTTGAAGATTTAATCTTCATGTATCTAATTAAATGAGCAAGTAATATTGACAAACGTTGCAACAGTGCATTTTTACAACCGAGTGTCTCAGATGCAACAACAAGTATTTTTTTCATTAATAAATATATAAATACATTTATTTTTTCTCATCATATAGTGAACAGGATAAGTAGCAGCTGTTCTAGCTAAAATTAGGATTCCAACATGATGACATAAGCGCTAACTGTGACTGAGGTGCATACAAAATATATCAGTTATAAGCAGTTTTAATTAATATGCACATAATACACATATTCATGCTTACATAATATACATGTATATATCGACTGTCTTGTAAATACTCTGTTATCATTTTGAATACTGCATATTATGTATTTTGACATTTTATAAAGATAATAATCAAGTCCTCATATTGACAAGTGCGATTTTGAGTTTAACTTTGAATTGCAACGAAATGCAAACAACAAAACAAAACAAAAGGTTGTCACCCATTGTTTACCTTTAGTGCAATCGATAACAAAATTAATTAACTTTTAATTTTGTATATTGATTTTGAGTAAACGCATACAGCGTTTATTAAATGACACACTTAAAAAAATTAAACTCAAAGGACTTGAAGGAGCAATCGAAGTGATTTTTTTATAATAATTATATTTATTTATAATATAAATTATTATAAAAATTAAAAGTTATAGGACCTAAGTTCTGATTAACTCGGGGTTGAAGCATTATCACCACCAAAATCGTATTGTCAATAGCCTTTTTACTGCATAGTTATTTCACTGTCATTAAAATATAGTTTTCCAGAAAATTATTTATATACATATTTAAATGAATCATTGTTATTATAACAAATATGTACTTACATGTATTCCCCATACCTTCTATTTTATAGGAAATAAGCTCAAACACCCCTCAAGCATTATTTAAAATATCATTCAAATTATTTTCATGAGTAAGACTCATTGTTTTTATTATTTTAGTAGTTCTACTTTGTTACTGTTGTCACGTAAATAAACAATACCTGTTTGCTGCTGTACCTGCCCATTTTGCAAGTTATAGAAAATCTACACCAAATTTATTTATTAAATTTTAAATTGAATATAACGTAATAAGATGTAAATGTATGTTTATTTATAAATATTAATTTATTAATTTAATACAAAATACCAAAAGACAGACCATCTTAGAAAAGTGTTACCATACTTTTATAACAACACCTCAGTCCAATGGTTTTTCAAGTGATACGTATGGAATACTTTAAAATGGGGCATCCATAAAATGATTTCACTTTATACTTAATTATCATAATTTTATAATTTCTGCTTGACAATGTTATCATGTGGATCAAATTTCGTATTATAAATGAATCACTCACTCACATCATTTATCCTCTATTTAATGTAAAAATCTTTTGACACACTATGTATATTCAGTAAAAGAATCAAAAGTTTATCATTTCAATTTTTTACAAAGTTTAAACAATACTTTTCGCCTTTATCCCAGATATGGGTATTCTCGGTTATTTTAAATTCTAAAAACAGATATTGACAGTATGCCGTGAATTATTTCACCACATAAAAAAGAATAATAAAACTGACCAATTCCATTCATCAGCTGATATATGCACCAAAATTAACTATAGTTGAGTGGTTTGTAAGTAAGGTGATTGGGAAAATCTGAAAAATACCTTATCTGAAAAATAATCTTGAAAACGACGCATGGGACCCACTTCACTTTTTAGGTAATGACTATACACCTCTAACAGAAAGGATTAATAGTGAAAAAACCGTCAGCAAAGTTTGCGAACAAATTTTCAAAAAAACTGCAGGACACCCTGGGATCTCAGTAACGCTCTGTGGAATATTTGCAGTATATATATATATATATATTTCTTTCATAATCTAAAAAAAAAAAAAAAAGGAGGGTTTAAAAAAAAAAAAAAAAAAAAAAAAAAAAAAAAAAAAAAAAAAAAAAAAAAAAAAAAAAAAAAAAAAAAAAAAAAAAAAACAAAAAAAAAAAAAAAAAAAAAAAAAAAAAAAAAAAAAAAAACCAAAAAACCGGGAAAAAAAACCAGGGAGGGCAAGGAGGTTTTTTAAAATATTTAATTTTTCGGCGTTAACTAAAAACTTTTTAGCAATAGTGAAGTCGTCGCCCCATGCGTCGTTTTCAAGATATGGCTAACTGAAATATCACCAACTGCCACTGCCCTGAATTCATTATTCAGTAGGGTTCACCAATTTTTCAGAACACATTTTCAGAACAGTAGAATAATAATTCAACAAGCCGAATGACGAAATTCAAAATCTAAAGAAATAAAGAATATTAAGATCATTTTTAGCATTACCTACATTATTTTTTATATAACATTCAACGGATTGGAAGAGGACAAAAAAGTCACACAGTGCTAAGTCGGGTAAATATTGCGGATTTTCAAGTGTAGTAATGTGTTTATTGATCTAAAATTGCTTCCCAGAAAGTGCTACATGAGCTGCTGTGCATTGTCCTAATGAAAAATGAATAATAGATACTTCGTAGGATATTTGGAATGATAATTTTACTAATACCCATCGCTAGGACGCCCTGTAGTTATAAAAGTGCTATTGAAATTTTTAGTATTCTTCAGTTGGCGGCTGATGGAATTTGAAATTATCGCATTTTCGTAAGGAACCACGAGACCAACATCATATTTTAAGGTGTGATTACTAGACCTAAATATAAGGCTATGGTAGCAAACGAGCTTCAAACGAAATTGTGAAAAAATATACAGTGCGCGCATAAAGTATGGAATAAATTCAGTAAATGTGAAACAAAACATTTTTGGAAAAAATCCTCGAACAGGTCGATTTTGTTTAATCGTTAAATGTCTATTTTCAGATGTCATTTGTTTTTGAGTAATGACGTCATCAACTTATTTTTGGCAGCCCCCATTTTTTTTAATTTAATTTGTTTATTAAACCTTTCATGGTCGATTTAACGGTACAAAAATGTTGCCACCTTACATAAAAAAAATTTTGAGTAAATGACAATTGAATGTTACAAAATGAAAAATGTATTTTTCACAATAAATAAACGAAAATATCTGAAAAAACTGAACACAAATAAAACAGCAAAAAAGTACGTTGCTAAGCAAAAAAATTATCAGATTAAGTTTTTTTGACGTATCCATGGTTTTTACTTTCAGTTAATCAGAAGATTTGTCATTAAATTGTGCAAAAAAAAGTTAATGTAACGTGTTAGTATTTATAGAAATTCCAATTTTAATATGGCACATTTAACTGTGCCACAAAGAATTGAAATTTTGATTTTCATCGGATGTGGAAATAGGACCAGAACTCACAGGAGGTGTGCAATTTATTTAATCAAAATATCCAGATACCCTAGCACCCAATCCACAGTTAGTAAGATTGAGTCCAAATTTTGAGAAATTGGTGATGTTAAATATCTACCAAAATCAGGACGTCCAAAAATTACGCAATATAAAAAGATTGACATTGTGTTAAGTATGGAAGAGAACCCTCAGAGTACCTCTACACTAGTTGCCTCAGAAAATGAAGTTAGTCAGACGACAGTTCTACTTATGCTGAGGAAAGAGAAATCCAAATTTACACCAGCAAATACTTTTTTCCGATGAAGCCACGTTTTGTCTAAACGGCACAGTGAACCGTCAAAATTGCAGGTATTGGAGTCCGACGAATCCTCATACTCAACATCCGCAGAAATTAAATGTGTGAGCCGGAATAGTCGCAAACAGAATAATAGGGCCTTTATTCTTTGAAGAAACTCTCACAGGAGAAAGATATCTGGAGTTCTTGCAAACTGATCTAGTTCCAGCGCTTGTAGTAATTTTCCCAAACGAGAATGATCCTGACATTCCAGATAACACACTATGGTTTCAGCAAGACGGAGCACCCCCGCATTATGCGCGCTCAGTTCGTGAATAATTAGATCTTTCGTCAAAGGTGGATTAGCAGACGAGGACCGATAGAATGGCCTGCGAGATCTCCAGATCTTACACCACTTGATTATTTTTATGGATTATAAATAAGTTTACTGCAGAAGACCACACAATTTAGCTGAACTACGAGATCGCATTAGAGATGAAATGGGATTCATTACCCCGGAAGTCATTCAGAATGTACAAGAAGAATTTGTATACAGGCTTGCATATTGCCAAGAAGTTTATGGACGGCATTTCGAACACTTAATTTAAAATTGTATTTGCTTATTAAAGAAATTTTCGTTTATTTATTGTGAAAAATATATTTTCATTTTGTAACATTCAATTGTCATTTACTCAAAAATTTTATTATGTAAGGTGGCAACATATTTATACCGTTAAATCGACAATGAAAGGGTATCTCAAATTAAATTATGAAAATGGGAGTTGCCATTTGAAAAATAATGATTTGATGACGTCATTACTCAAAAATAAATGACATCTGAAAATAGACGTTCCCTCAAAAGTGTGTGTTTTTCTTAAACAAAATCGACCTGTTCGAGGATTTTTTTCCAAAAATTTTTTGTTTCACATTTACGAATTTATTCCATACTTTAGGCGCGCACTGTATATAAAAAAATGTGTCCCCTGCAAATGATCTTGGAAATGGTTTGCTAATTATTTGCGAAATATTTTTTTAGCATAAATACCAAGTGACGAGAAAAACGTTTTATTTTTACACTTTCTGCAAAATTTTCATTTTGCCTAAATATCCAGCTATTGTAAAAAACTCAAAAATTAAATTCTAGAGTGAAATAACAGTTCAAGTTACCATAACTTACTTACAGATATTGAAATTGAAATTTCGAAAAACCACGCTTCATACCATAAGTTTAAATATTAATTACCATAACTTTTACAGATCACTAAAGTTTCATCTGATTTTTTTTTGCTACAATAGCCTTCTACTTAAGACTGTTAAAATCACCCCCTAAAATCTGATGTGGGTCCAATGCTCCATCATGGAAATACGAGAACTACAAATTCCGCTACCCGCTCTGGTATTGTCATCATCCTACCTTCTTACAGCTCAAAGGAAGCTTTCATAAAATGTTGAAATCCTCGATGTAAAGTTTTAATAATGATATTACCGTTTTCTCCTCAGATGCAATAAAAACGCGATGTACACACATAGGTATTATGTAATTTTCCTTAAAGCTTACATCGTCACAATATTTGTTTTTATATTCCCTAACATAAAATTTTTATTGTCGCAAAGAATTTCAAAGTGTGTATCTATGCCTACTCCTTTTAATAACCTAATAATTACTTAGCTAACATAAAAATAAGAACCTTGAAAATTCACGAATCATAGCAATGTTGTTATACGTTATCGCAAAATTTGTATGGAAAGAGAAAAAAATCTTGTAAACAACTAAAAATGAGGGTTCAACACGCTTTAACTATAGTATCTACAAACATGTTTTGTTAAGTTATTTTAAAACTCAATTAACACCGGAAAAATACTGTAACAGTGATATAACTTTTGAGAATCTATTGGTAATGATGATCTACCTGTGATTTTTTTACTCAAAATCCAAACTTGTTATAAACATTTGGGCTACATATTTTTTATGAATATAGATTAGTTATCAATATATGATAACTTTAAAGTCTATAAACATATGTAAGTTTATCAAAATTGTCATATACGTATTAAGAGCAGTAGTGATTGACGCCAATTGATTATAATTTTAAATTTTATAACAATTACCTATGTTAATCCATGCGCCATTAGAAAAAATATCACATACCTACGCCTAATGTTTAGTTCGAAAACTCAACTCGAACATTTTTACAGTACAAATGATTCAAGGTTATACCTACGCAAATCTCAAATATTTTCCAAAAATACCTCAGAACATTTGTGACACCCCAAAATATTTTTAAATCTCACTTTATGTAATTTTGCATCACAATAATTAACTATAGCTGCAACTAATTATTCAATTATTATCACTTTTGAATTCACATAATGTTTCAATTATTTCAGTTATCGTTATTAATTCTAGATATTGCTATAATTACACATATTATTGGTTTTATCGATTCATTTCTTATTAAATAAATTAAAATTACCCCATAGATGTAATTAAAAACAATTCTCCCTCTAGGAAATATCACGACTGTGTTTTATACATGAATAAAATCATAAAAGACGTTCTTTTGACATACAATCAACCATACCAAGTCATTTCTGGTTCCTGGTGCCAACTGCACTAGGAAGGATTCGAACCGGCACGGGTATAACCCACGGGGTAAACGCTACCTCTCAACTTAACGCTTATCTGCGGAGCTATCCCTGCAGCATGGAAGTCATTTAATATCGAATACCATCAGTTTATGAATTTCAAGATATAGATAAATTGTTTTTATTGACATTATATGCGTCATTAGCGTTTTGAATATGACTTGCAATTTTTTAATTTTAATTTAAGCGATGTAAATAATGGGTCTTATGTAGACATGAATGTTTTATTAAATTAGCAGAGTTTATTCACTTCCATATGCGTGTGCCAAATTTAAGTTGGACTTAAATTTAATATAACATATTTCACCGGCAAACACGTATTTATATTCGAGTGGAACGGCTAAAACTAACTAGGGGCACAGTAGGTAAAAACTCTCGCTCGTGATACGACCCGAGACAGAGCGGTCACTCACAGTGATGACGGGACCCCACTCAAGTGGATCTCACTAGAAGTAAAATATTCTGATGAAAAAAATTAAATAAAATTGTTGCGCTCTGATATAAAAATAAGAGTAAATATTTCGAAATTTTCATCAAGCTTACAGAACCTCATGTTGTTAGAAATGAACTTAAAAAATATATAATTTGTGATATTAGTGTTACGTATTAAAACAATTTACGATAGTACTTAAGAGCACAATTTAATAAGAACGTAGGTATGGAATGTTAAAGATATGATCATTTAGTAAATACAAATGTGTTAAAAATTCCATATCACATACCTATCTTTCCGAAACATCTTAATAACATTACATATAGGAAATGTAAGCTTCGAAATTACGTAGACAATCCTAGACAGACAAGTAAATACGAGTATATTAATCAAAAATTCCTTTTTTAGCTAAAATATCTAATGTACACTATACAACTCAATTGGGATTCAAACATTAAATTAATACGTACCTACCTGTATATTTGGATAAATAGCCGACCAGAAAAAAAAAGCGTGACCTTGAAAATTTTGAAAATTTTCAAGGTCACTTGGCACCCTTAGAAATTCCAAAAAGTATTCTTGTGATAGTCTGTATTTTTGTATAAATGGATATCTCATTGAAATTCTAAAGTGCCAGGAAAACGCGTGACCTTGAAAATTTGACCTCCGCGCCAATATGACCTTTCGCGGGTCATATGTTGCTTTATCACTAAAATGAACCACCCCCCCCCCCCACCCTTAGAGGCTTTCTGGATCCGCCTATGATTTGCTTTAATTTAAAATGACATTATGTGCACAATGATACACCAGTTGTCAATTGTTGACACATCATACTCGTAAACCATTATATAAGTAATTTTCCTTATTGAATTATCCGTATTTCATTTTTTAAGTGTGTGGAGATAAATTTTTCATATTTTTCCAATTTTTTTGGGAGCACCTACATTTTTCTTTTCTTCTTTTCTTTTATCTCCTATTCTTTCTATTACCAACCATTGTATATTGCACATTCCTATACCTATACATACAAACTTAAAAATTCTCAAGAAAATCAAATATTCCAAATTATATACGTTATACAATTCAAGATTAATATAATATAATGTATGCATATTTTATTCAACGCATAAAAAGACGACAGAAATAAAGCCATTTTAATTCTATATTAAGAATCAAATTTATTTACGCTGATTACAAAAGAACAGAAGCACTATGCTAATCGGAAGTGAAATGACGACTATGTCAATAAATGAATGTCAATAAAAATGTTACAAGGGTGAACCATTTTCGAGAATCACCCGGTATGTGCCAACAAAAGTGCCCCAAGAATAATAAATATTCCAAATAAACAAAAGTAAACAATAAATATATTTACACAACGAATATAACGTTTTACTGAACATAGTGGAGTGGAAAAATATTTACTTGTGTCGTCCTCATTCAGTAATATCCAGACGTTCTACGGAGAAACCTAAATAAGCGAGTAGTTACGAACAATAAACAATGGCATTACCAAACAGTTTCCCGGATTGGCTTAAGTTAATCGCCCAAGGTACTTACAATTAGAACAAAATGTCGTTTTGTACGTAAATCGGGTTAAGTTTAATTGCTCGAAGGATATGACCCGATTCTTTGTGTCGCGACCTTTTGCAGACACAATAAAAGTAACCTAAAAATAGATCTGCTGCAGTGCACACAACAGCAATTTGAAGTGATGCGCTTACTTCACGTATGTACGATAATTAGAACTGCTCTTGTATATTTTACTTTGGGAACCACGTAGACTTAAGCAGTGTATACCAAGCGCTGTATAATAATATAACATACATATTTTTCTAATTTCCTACTGATGACTGTGGAAGGAGCGAATTTAATACCCCATTAGCTTAGATGGCACCCTTTAGAAACTATAGTAAATCCTGTATGAAAACTGACTAAATGAACATGAATTGACCAAGTGATTCATGACAAACTGTACATACTGTGATGGTAAAATGGGCCAACCTAGGCAAGTACATATGTAGGTACCGAATGACATTAAAAAACGTTCTCAACCAATATATGCGAAGAAATAAGATACAGTGGGCTTTTGAACCATTTGAGAAGATTCGTTGATACTTTTTGCTGGTTACGGTAAAATACTATTATTGATGCAATTGCTAATACTATCGAGTTAACTGATGTTTGTAACACATTCTGGATGTTGGATCTAATGGAGTGTGACTCAGAAAGCCGTAGCACCTAATGTGTGCCCCATTGTGCGTCAATCGTACAGTAGCCGTCCGGGTTAAAACTCCAACCACCTAATTCTTTACAAAAACGTGGGATTTTACCCAAAGGGAACTCCTTCACTACGTCCACAGAAGGTCATCGCTTTCCTAATATAATCTCATTCTCATTGATGAACAGCTGAACAATGACAAAGTAGATGCTCGTGTCATCTCTTCAAATTAATATATTTGGAAGAGAAAATATATTCCAAATAAGTATAGATTGTATGCGTTACTTTCTTTACTTTTTTTTTTTAATCATTGGTAATTTTCCATGAATTTCTGATAACAAGTTTCGCAACAATGAAGACACATTTACCTCAATGTGACTAGCCTCAATATGACTATCTTATTACTCACCTTATTATAGTGTGTGTTTAACGCAACGTAATGTGATGATGCCTATGATTAGGAGAATTTAAAATAAACCCTAGATAACAATTAAAACCATATTATGTACATTTGTATACACCACTTATCGTTAAGTAAAAAGAGATAAAGTCAATAACGAAAATAGTTCATTAGAAAAAATATATATTATATAATACAATACATACAGTACATAGATTGTACAGGTGTTCATGTTATAAATTCCTACCTTACAGCGCAACGATTGCTTGATACATTTAAAACTGTCAAAGGTCAGGTATTAAATGTTCTGAACATCCTTAAACAGTTATCGGAGCCTTTATTTAATTAAAATAAAAAATAACGAGAATAATTGTTTTAAAGAGAACACCTTGTATTTAACGAAGAATTAAGTTATATTAATTTTTACGTTATTCGACAAAAATATTACTTACTGCCGAAAAATATGCAAAAGAAATTATTATTTATACATTTCGTAATTCAGTTGGATGGTGAAAAACCTGCTAAAATTTACTTCCAACAGAATTCTACTAGAGCACACGTTGTGGGTAAAAGAATTGTAATGTTACAGAATATTTTGCATCATCGCTAAGCAAGCCTGAATTCCGAAAATAAATTTATTCTAAAATCCTGTGAATTAACACGATTTTATTTATTTTTGGGGCCGTACTTAAAGAACACACATTTTCAAGTTCCTATTATAACCTATATCGACTAAAATTTTGGATATAATAAATGAGATTAACACTACTACTGGATTAACACGGATTTCTACCAGTTCAAACTGCAGGCTAGACCCCTAATAACTCAATGGCCCCATTTTATAAGTTAATAACTTGGTGGGCCAAACGAACTTTAAGTTTTAAATCCTTTAAACTACCCCGTAATCCATCGGGTCAGTCCTAAAATTTAACTGTAAGGAATACTTACGAGCGCCAATATTTATGCAAAATTTCATCTCAATCCGATCATTACAACGCGAGTTATAATGTGTTAAAATCTACGTACACATGAACGTACATACTTATGTACGTACATACTACATACGTACCTACTTACATTGTATGTACATAGTGCGTGTAATATGGCTAGTATTTACTAAATCCTCTATCTAATTCAGAACTAGTGAGAGGCTAAAGTTCGAACGAAGTACTTGTGAGAGAATAAATAACGAGCTGTGAGAGAATAAATAACTCACGTTAATCGAAAACTCCGAAACTTAAGAGGCAAAGGGTTCACAAGAATGAAGCACTATAATGTCATAGTGTTATTGTGGGTTAATGGGGTTCTGGCCTTGGCTTTGGCTCAGCTACCTAATTTCAGGCATGGATGAGTCTGAGATTCGGGGTGTCAGTCTCCCGTGCGGCATTTCGAAGTTATTAACTTATAAAATGGGGCCATTGGGTTATGGCGTTATTAGGGGTCTGGCCTGCTGTTCGAACTGGTAGAAATCCTCTATATTTTTCGACCATTTATGAAGCGATTTTTCGACCATTTTTTTGCCATTTATGGCTAAAATACACGTTTTGAATTACTGCACAACTTTGGTTTGAGGTTATATGGTTAATTGTGATCTTTGGGGCTTATTGATTGTGAGGGTTCTGGGATTAGAGGTATGAAGTTATTGAAGTATTGGGTTATGAGGTTTGATTGGGTTCTAATGTATTTTTTTGTCATTTTTTGCCATTTTTCAATTGCCAATTCAGCGACCCCAAAAACCAAGTTTGGTCAGAGATACATTTCACTTATTCCGATAAGATCATTTCTTCAGTTGTGGTGGCAACAACTTTGACATTTCTTTTATAACTTAATGTGAATGCTGAATCGCTAAACACTAATCGTTAAGCACTCCTTAAGTTTGCAAACAACTTTGTTTAATAAAGTTTTGTCACAAATATAGAAAATAAAGGTAATTCGCTTTCAAAAGAAATTTTACATTTTACATTTTTCAATTTATCGAACACTCTGTAATTTTTATAGCAAACCTTACTATTGTCCATGGTATCTCGGAATAAGCAAAACTTTTTGCCGAGAATGATGCGAATAGAATAATATAATGCGATCCCCAACACAAGGCATATCAATAGTTTTGTATGAAGTTCTTCAAATAAAAATTTTTGTGTTTTCACCACATTTGCTTTAATAAACGTTCATGCAGTAAAAAACTCATTGTTTTATCCACCCAATAGGTGTTAGATATATTTTAATCACAATTACAGTAACTTGACGCATTAAAACCTGTCACAATACATTAAAACTGTATTATTTCCAGATGCAAATCGAAATAACCAGAAAACTGGGCTCCCTGGCCAAACATCTAGGGGAAGAGGCCACCAGGAACGAACTGCTACCCTTCATCAAGGAGAACATCGACTTCCACGACGAGATACTGCTGAACCTATCGGAGCAGCTGAGGGAATTCATACCGCTCGTGGGTGGATACAGACATTCCCGACCCGTGCTGGATGTTCTCATGAAGTTGTGCAACACCGACGAGACCATAGTCAGGGACAAGACGGTGGAGATACTGAGGAACATTGGGGAGAACCTAGACACCGAGCTGACGGAGGAGCTTTTCGTGCCTGTCGTCGAGGCTCTCGCCAGTGAGGACTGGTTCACCAGCAAGTGCTCAGCTGCGGCGTTGTACTCGGTTTGTATATGAATTTGAATGCATGGGTTTACACGCAACGATTTGTCGTTAATCCCACCCAATATAAGAAAAATCATAATATATAACGTGAAACAAGGTGTGTAAACTCAAACCTATATTTTCACTGATAAATGATTGCTAGAAATGAATATCTTCTAAGAAGAAAAATTTCTCTTTAATTTAAGGATTAAAGTTAAATTAAACTTCAGCCTGAAGCTGAAAGTAGGAAAAAAATGCCTATATCTTATAAACTCACAATATTTAATAAAATAATGTTATCTAAACTGCTCGTCAAAATTAGCGTAACACTTTTTAGATTAGCGTCATTTGTGTTCTATTCGAGTTAGAGACTTGCGGTTTTTAATTTTCAGTAGCCCATAGGGTTAGATTTAATGCCCCAAAGTCGCTACGCTGTGACTTAAACTATTCGTCATCCACACCCCATGAACCAACCCCCATGTCAAAATTTGATTTCGCAAGATTTTGACGGCAATTTCAGACACCTACAGGATTGACTAAAAAGGACACTGTCAGGTCAAAAAAGTCCATCCCGGCATACATTAAGACCCTCTCAATAAGTTCTGTGTATTTGGTCGCTGTCACATCTTTTCAACCCATTTACAGACCCCCCTAAGCCACCCCTTTGCATTCACGTAGCGTTTTGTGTGGTTTTACCACTGTTGGGCGAATCCGGTGATCTTAATGCTGCCTAATAAATTGGTGTGTGGTGAAACAACTCACTTTCATCTTTTGACAACTCAAGCACCCCTCCAGGCCACAGCCACACCGACCTCCCACTCACCCCGTCTGGTTCCTCCCCTGTAGAAGGCTGCGTGGGATGTAGTTTTCTCTTGAATTTATGTCATGGCATTAATTGAAGGCTCTCGAAGTTGGAGGAACACACTGCGAACGGCCGATTAAACGCCAAAAGTGATATTCCAACTCCAACCCACCCCCTGAAAATTTGCAAGAATGAAAATCCGCCCTAAGGGGTTGTAAGCAGGTTTTGATGCGATGGGGTGACTCTGAAAGCTTTCCCGAGGATGCATGAACTCTTTTTGGCACACCCCGAGTCGTCCGTCTCCTTCAAATCCTCTTTTGCGTCCCATCACCCTCTTTTTTTGACCACCTCCGAAAAATTTTAGAGCGGATGAAAATTCCTGATTGAGTACTCGTTGGGTGGCGCCTTCCTTTTTGCTCCCCGGGGTGTGAGTGTTGTGTGCTCTGAACCCTCGACTGGGCTAGCACCTACGAGGCAGACCACCCAAACAGCACCTTTTTCTACTAATTTTACGAGCAAGAGCATGTTTGGGTCGCCTACCTCGCAGGCGCTAACCCAGTTGAGGCTTCATGAGTTGGGCTCATGAGTTTAGTTTAGTCACAACACAACGCCTTCAGAGCATTCAAACCAACCCTACAGGCTACCGAAAACTAAAAACCGTCTCTAACTAAAATAGAACGCAAATCTAAAAAGTGTTAGCTATTTTTGACGAGCGCTTTATTTACCTCTAAAATAAAATTTACCTTTAAATTTGCAATTTAAAATCATAGTTGACTATAAAACCATTTGTAGAAGAAATATTTTATTTCATAAATTTTACAACTTATTGCTTTGGTCTCAGACATTTTACCGAAAAAATGATTCTTCTCTATTTTCAACTAACCACAAAGATATTGGCACACTTTTTAACATCATCTTTGGTACCTGATCATGGATAGTAGGAACTTCCTTAACAATACTAATTCGATCCCAACTAGAAAGGTTTTTTAATTGGAGATAATCAAATATATAATGTAATTGTAATAAGGTTTTGACCTTTTTAGATGATTTTAGATACTAATTACTGTTATGTAATTAAGTAAGTACTTGATTATTAATTTTCCATTTAAATATTTTTTTGACCCTTCTGATCTCTCTCATGTGTGCACACAAGTTTAACATTTAAAAAAGCGGGATCACTACCATCAACATTCTTAACATGTTTTAATATATTTTTCGGAACAATGTTTATTATATAAAAGATGTATGTATAATAGATTCAGAAAAAGAATCAATGACGATGACTGAATAACATGCAATATATCTCTGAAAGAATCAAACGATCCCTTTGTTGCCATGACGTTTCATAAACCAAATCGATAGAGTCCCCAGTAAATTCCTTATCGTGTTATCTTCAAATTAATTGCATTCTATTTCATATCTATCTTTACCGTGGTATATATTTTGATGCCGTGTATGAAGTCATCATAACTCTCTGCCTAGGGGGAATACGTGCAGGGAAGAAGAAATATAATCATCGTGCCAACTAAATCAAAACATTCTTATACTATTTATTAGTTACTCAAAAACCCTTTTGTAGGGTTTTGAAACTGAAAAATAAATTTTCTAGTTTAAACGGGATAAATTTTCGACGCGGTTTTTAGTAAATGACGAGAATCTATTACTCGTGGTGATTTTGCACCAAGTCTTCCACAAGTAGGTATACTAAAATATAGAAAAATCCGCAAAAAAAAACGAATTTTGACATTTTCCATTTTATTTGAAATTATTTTTTTTGTAGTTTAAGCACTTTGTATATTGTATTAAATGAGATGCAAAATACACACTAGGTGATCCCTATGCTCCACAGTACATGTGACGGACTCTATTCTGACATTTTTACAGACTTATTCAATGTTTCGTGCACATGAATGATGCATCGACCACCGCAGTTGAACTAATACTAATATTAAGTGTATATTATGTTCACGTTCGCTACTCGACCTTTGGCACAAGCCGAAACATGATTACGAGCCATCCAAAACAAAACGACAAAAAGACGTATTTCTATTCTTAATCTTAAATTTTATAATTTTATTTGATTGTCAAGGTTGTTACATTATGTGATATCCATTATTTATTTTACAATTGTGACAGTCACTTGTCAAAAGTTTGACAACAAAGTTTCGTTTCGACCTTCAACATAACCGCTCTTTCCATCTCTCTCGTTCATAGTCAGTTTTGATGATGTTTTTTTTGGGGTGGCTCGTTATAACAATATTCCAGTCGCGTTAAGACCGGTCCTGGAATCTATTATTAACCTACGAGCTCTACATATTAGACATTTTAATAATACTTCCAGTTTTACCAGACATGTAAGGAACTTCAAAGTAAAATAGATGTTCTATATACTTCCTATATTTTCTTATATAAAATTGTATTCTGTATGAAACCTTTTACACGGCATACTCATATTTTTGACATTCGATCAACAATGACGGAGTTACTTAATTTTTTTTTAATAAAAAAAATTAGTTGTTTTCAAATTTGATGTAATCAAATATTGTCAAATTGTTAGAGAAAAAATGAAAATAGTTTTGAGTTCCTTAAAGAGCTTTGTACTCAAGTTATTAATGGTAACCCACATTTTCTCTCACACCATTGAACTCTTTATACTTTTAGCTATAAATTAATACAAATGAAATAATAACACAATTTGAAATATATTATACTATAATTTGAAATTAAATGTTTGTTGAAATGAAAAATGAAATGAAATGAAAAATGTTAAAACGCAATTCATTCAAAGATTTATATTAGTGTAATAAGATTTCCAAGAAAAAGTAGGTAAAAAAATATTTTATATATAGTAACAGCCACACAAAAGTCACTAAAAAATAGTTTTATGTTTTATTTAACAATTTCATGGCACAATATTCCATTCCATAATTCCCATGAGCCATATTTTCATTTTCAAGGCATAGTTTAACATTTTTTTTTAAATAAAAAAAGTATATAAAACAATATAAAATAATATGTAATAAACCCTCACAAATACAGATCCCATTCAAATTTTCTAATTCTATTTATACTTTGACTAAAATGTAGTCTTTAAATTAATTCAATATTTTGAAATACTTCATGTAGATATTTGTAAAAAATTGTAAATAAAAGTCTATTACACTTTATCACATTGGTGGGATCAAATATATTTTCCAACTATTAGGAGAGGCAGATTTCAAGAATGTAGATTTGTTTCTTTTTCTGCTGACAGGATTTTTGTTAAATTTTGATGTTCTACTTTTAGATAAACCAAACCATTATATTTATTTTAAATATTCAGTTATTTCATTTAATCATATCAAGATTTAGTAATATCTGGATACTTTCTGTTTAGTAACGGATTTATAGATAGGGGAAATACAAAACTAAAGTAATTTTAAAAATTAAATTAAGATATAAGAAAACTTAACAAACGAGTATCAATTCCTAAGACATTACAAACATATATGTAATTGTAATTGTAATACTTGAAAAATGTTTAGGTTTTTTGATAATGTCTGATATTAAGTACACTTAAAATTAGATAACTACTTTCAGTTAAGTTCATTTGTTTATTAAATAAAACATTTTTTCAGTTGCAGTTTTTAACATCTCATTTTTCAATAACAGAAAACCTTAACTATCACAAGGCGTAACGCTCGGTTTTGTTTTTAACCTGGCGCCAAAAATCTAACATCTAACGAGCGAATTAAATATTTGTAAGTAGGTTATGGAAACAAAAGAATCATAAACATTTTATTGGGAAGCGATGTATCAGATAGGTTATTTGTTTTGTGAAATCACCACTTCATTTATATATTCTCATTTTGTTGATAAGAGAAGAAATTGATTTTTTATAGATATTTCACTTGAAATCATTACATACATATTTAATGAATACACAAACATATATAATTTTGAGTTAGAGCAAATAGGTCTATTTTAATTTGGTTTATATAGAAACTTTTAAAAAAAAAAATCAAGATAAATGGGCAATATTTTAACATTTTTCAAATAATTAATAGACTATGTACCTAACACATGTGTAACGCTAAACCAAAAAATGCAAGGTGTTCACTGAACCCTGGCAACTTAAATAGAAAGAATAGAATGAAAAATTACACAGGATCACAAAAGTTGTTCCAATGCGTGGAAGTACAGACCTGGTCTACTTCCTGTTTTTGGGATCGCTGAAGACGAATCAGGCTTCGGTTTTCCTCGTTTACCGCTAGTTTTTCTCTAACCTCAAAAAACACATTTTACAGGGTAGCTTGATTACACAGGCACACAAACACAAAGCCAGAGAAGACAATTCCACTTCTCCGGTTTTCAACGCGATGAATCTAAATCTGAGGTCAGGATGCATTTACGATTATCAGTTTTTCCCCTAGGAACAAAAATCCCTATAAAAACACTAAATCAGACAACATGTCATATACTTGACGAGCTAGTGACTATAATCTTACGGGAATGATCTAACAATAACTCTAAGCCTCAGAAACCTTCAACCCTACGACACACATGCTCAAAACCCCATGTACAAAAAAACCCCTCAAAAATATTAACCCCAAAAAATCCTATATATGTATATATATATGTGTTCTGCAACTGAACGTGAAGAATCACGAATATGATCCAATCATGACTCTCAACTTCATAGCCGTGGAATTCCAAAGCTTCGTAATCCCATAACCTCGTAACCTCAAACATTTAACCTCAAAAACCTTATAAATAGATCCTGCGAAATCTGGGACACAACAACTGGGACTCTCAAACCCATAGACCCGAAAAACCATCGCTCTGAAATTCCATAACATCAATCTTAAACCCATTAATCTCAAAAACCCTATATCTAGAACCTATGAAATGTAGCATGCAGCAACCTAACGAAGAGGCATGAGTATGATCCAACCTTATAGCCTAGCTGCGAAATTTCATAACCTCTTTTCGAGATTTCAGGAAGGTCATCTTTCTATATATTCATGCTTATCAATCATTTGCTGCACTCTAGCAGTTGTAGAACACAAATCTAGGATTTGTTGAGGTTAAGGTTTTTGAGTTTATGTAGGTGTCGTAGGGTTGTAGGGTGTATCGTAGGGTGGAATTTACTGTAGAGTTTGTAATCCCATAGTCGCGAGGCCTTAACCATCACAAACTTCATAACTCTTCAATTCTATAAACATTTTACACCTAGTCCAAGGGATTTGTAGATTCAAGATATAGAAACCGTGTACCCTGTGAGCAAATAACCTTAAACCCCATGACATACAAAGGATTTATAAGCAACAGTTTTCAGATTATGGGGTTATTGGGTATGAGGCTATTTGCTGACGAACTCCTGAGATATGTGATTTCCAATTTCATACATGCATGTATTGTGGGGTTCACTCTGGGTTTCCGTTGACACCTAAATGATGTCATATAATAAAAAGAAGTCACAGTATCTCTCTTTATTCTATACCATGATTACTCATTCAAACTCATAAATGACAAAATTGATAATGTTGACCCACTTTTAAGGTGAGGGATGAACTATGACGTGATGGGTTTGACCGAGTGCGGATTCGGATTCAGTGACCCAAAGGAACATGTGAAAATTGTTAATTAATACAAATAAAATAACCATTTCTAACCTCAAAAATGTGGGTGACCAAAGTTAAAAAAAGGGTATCGAACATTATCTTTTGTTTCTTACACGCACGCAGATTCAAAGAAATTCCTGTTTCTAAACGATTTTCATTTCAGGCGATCTACTCCAAGGTGAAAGATGAAAAGAAAACCGAACTGAGGAACAGTTTCCGCACTCTAATACAGGACGATTCCCCTATAGTAAGGAAAACGGCTGCAATAAACTTGATCGATCTGCTTACCTACATGGAAACGGAATGCATAAAGAACGAGTTTATTGCCGTCTTTGATAACATCGCCAGGGACGCGATGGTAAGTTGTGTTAATGTCGCCTACTGTCTCGATTCATATTCAGAATACGCCTAACTATATTTTTTTTTAGGATTCAGTGAGGGTATTCGCTGTAGACGTCGCAATCGCTCTAGCCAAGAGACTTACAGAAAACGAAGTCGAGGAGTTTATCTTTAAAACGATAGAAAGTTGGGCTGGTAAGTAAGTATTATTCACGTATGGTACTGGGTGTCGCCTGAATAACTCGAAGGGTTTTCGAAGCAAAAAAAAAAACATTAAATAGAAAATTCTCAAGGTTTTGAATCAGGTTTCTGATAGTGACCTTGATTTTGACTTCGGGATCCAATTTCAAGGCCATTTCAACTTTGTTTTGTCAAATAGGAAGCTATATTTTGACACCGGAAAATTCACATTCGTACGTCACCTTGACATCAAGGACATGGGTAAAGGTACTTTGAAGGGCAATTACTTTTTCAAAACAACGTTCAAATAATTGTAAAATTGATGCGCTACTTGTGCTTTAGTAAAATTATGGTGTGAAGTGTCACAGTTTACATAATCAACTGTAAAGTTTATAGAATTATTAGGAAGGTCACGAAACAGAACGCGCCACAGAGGCGTACGCATCCAGGGTTTGTCCGGAAAGTAATGTCAGTGAGCAATGGTTTCAGTTGAAAAATGGTTTTTATTGGTTCTATGTGTACAAATCTTTAGAAACTTTCAAAATACATTCCTCCTGCGTCCACACATCGGTTCCAGCGGGTCTTCCACGCATCAAAAGCCGCACGGTAGTCGTTTTCCGGAATCGCCTTTAAAGCGTGGGTGCAAGCCTTTTGAATGTTTTTCCGACCCAAAATTCTGTCCTTTCATAAGGGTTTTGAGGCGGTAAACAGAAAAAAGTCTGGGGGGGGCCACAATGGGGCTGTAGGGAGGCTGGGGAACAACGGTGATGCCTGCCTTGACGAGGTAATCGGCCACGAGGAAACAGGTGTGCGAAGGCGCATTGTCGTGGTGAAGCTTCCAGGATTTTGAGATGTCTGGGCGGACGCGATTCACCCTGCGTCTCAGCCGTTTCAGCACCTCGACGTAAAACTTTCCGGTTACGGTTGTCAATGACCAATCCCCGGCAATCAAAAAAGACAATCAGCATTGTCTTGATCTTTGACCTGGACATCCTGGCCTTCTTGGGGCGAGGAGAGTTCGACGTGTGCCATTCCGCACTTTGCCTCTTCGTCTCCAGATCGTATTCAAAGACCCAACTTTCGTCCCCGGTAATGACGTCATCAAGGAAAGCGGGGTTGTCTTCGCAGGTGTTCAAAAGTTCTTGGCAGGTTTCGACGCGCCTCGCTTTTTGATCGTCCGTTAGCACTTTTGGCACGAGCTTCGCGCACACCTTCCTTATTCCTAAAGACTCCGACACAATTTCGTGAACAATGGTTTTCGTAATGTCTAATGTTTCGGAAATTAAACGGACACTTAGACGACGGTCAGTGTTCACGTCACGCACACGTTTCACATTGTCGTCGAAACTGGAGGTTGATGGCCGTCCAGCGCAGTTCTTGACATCTTCCCGACCTTCTGCGAAGGCCTTGTGCCACCGGAAAATTTGCCTGTCCGAAAGACAATCGACGCCGAAAGCCTTCTTCAACATTGGAATGGTTTCCGCAACACTCTTCTCCAGTTTCACACAAAACTTGATCGCCATCCGTCGCTCAAGCGAACGTTGCATTTTTTCTTGCACCGGGTCAAGTAACGACCCTCAAAGAACGAGTGATGCGACCGCTACAACGACTGGTAGCCAACTGATGCTTGTTGGATCTTGTTGCCAGATCCCCCCTCCACAATCCCAGCACGTAAAGCGCGGGCTGGCGCGTACAGTCTCGGGAAAAAAAAATTCACTGACATTACTTTCCGGACAAACCCTGTAAGTGTACCTAATACACGAAAGTGACTGGTATCGTTTCGCACGTTTGCCATATTTTATTATGAAATTATACCACACTCCTCAACATATTGCGTATAATGGAAATTGTACAACAGCTCCAGCTGCCATAAGACACCTGCAATGAAATCAAATTGAGACAACCTCCATCACATGCTACACGAGTTGCCTATGTGTTGCGTTGGCATATTCTGAAACTTGAGTGATTAGTTCATTACTTAATTTTAAAAAGTTAGTTAATTTCGAGACTAAAACAAATGGCAATTTCCCATTCATGGAACATGCTAAATTAAAAGAAGCAATAAAGAACAAGAAAGATTCAACAGAATCAACTGAAACCTATTCACATTATCCTTAAAAAATAGATTGCTTTGAGCTGAATTAGTCAGAAGAAATCCCAGATGACGGATCCAAGATGGCGACTGGAATCTAGGCAACAACGGCTTAGACCTAGGCTGTAGACCCTCGTGCGAGTGGGTCACACAAGTGGGTCAGAGTTTGGGCCACAGAAGGTTTTACGTAGAGTTAAAGGCCAAGGTCAAAAACATAGGTTCCCGGTTATTTGATCTTTAAACAACTCTAACCTTTGACCTTGAAGTCAATGTGAAGATCGTATAAGAATGTAAAATTTACATTTTTTTTTCCATTTCCATTGTCAGAAATATGAGCTCCTATTTGAAAAACCAAAATTGACCTTGAAGTGACCTTGAAATTCGATCCCAAGGTTCCACCAAAGGAAGATTCCCAAAGTCAAAGATCATCGTCAGAAACCTTGATTAAAACCCCCAGCTTTTCTATTCTTCATTTTTTTTTTGGAAAATGCTTCCCTGCCAATTTATTCAGGAGCATCCATTCTTTTGGGACACGTTTATTTCTTCCCTCTGAAAATATAGTTCAGTGAAATAAATACACGGGGGGCGGGGGGTACAACTTGCCTATATAGAAGTATTTTTCTAAACAGTTTGAGTAGGTACCCTCGAAAGATTGTTTTTTATATATATTGTGAAATTCCAAAAAACATCAGTTTTTTCAGATTTTTTTAGAAACTGCTAAATATTTTGGAAATCTTAATCTTTCACTAGTATGAATCACAAAATGCGCAATTTTTCTCTAAATTAATCGAATATTTTACGGTTTAAAAATTACCAATGTAATCCATTGACTTTAGGGTTTTTTTTAGGATAATTTCATTTTTTTTATCCACACAAAACACAACTTTGGATTTAGTCTTTTCTGAACAACTGTCAACAATACTTTAAGAAAAATTGTTTTTGGAGACCACTTTGGTTTAAATCGGTTAAAAACAATGAAAGCTAAGGCTAGGGGACTCGGAACATTTTTTTTAACGAAAAATTATTTTTAGATGACTCTTCATGGAGGATACGCCAGCGACTGGCGTACTGTATCGGAGAGCTGCAGCGAGTGATCCCCTACCCAAAGATGAGAGGCAAAATACTGGCGATGTACCAGAACCTAACCAAAGACACCGAGGCCGAGGTACGAATAGTGGCGGCCAGGAATATATTCAACTACACGAACAGCCTGCGGGACACCTACGCCAACCAGCCGAAGTTCGAGGACAACTTCGAGCCGGTCTTCCAGCAGAGCATCATGCCCCAAATCAACCACCTCATAAACGACCCCAGCGACGAAGTGAGGTTGGCCCTCTCCTCCAACATGCTCGCCTTAAGCGCCACGCTAAGGGAAGAGTGTTTCAAACGCAACATCCTGCCCCTGCTGGTGGAGGTTCTGGAGAACGAGGCCTCCATGCTCATCCAAGCCAACATGCTGCAAAACCTAAACCGCCTGCCGAAAAACATCGACCTCACCCTCTCGCTTCATTCCATTAAGAATGTCGTGAGATCGCTCATAATAAACTCCCAGTCGCACTGGAGGACGCGAAGAAGCATTTTCGTGGCGTTCATGCACATAGCAAAGTTTTCCTCCAAAGAATACTTCGCTCAAAATCTCAAGATCTTCTACGCTGCGCTACTGGGAGATCCCGTTTTCGCGATCAGAAGGACAGCTCCCATTATTTTGCCCTTGTTGGCAAAACAATACGGGATTAGGTGGGCCTCCGAAAATATTATACCCTACTTTACCATGTTCACAAAAGACTGCAGGTACCTATATAGGTTCGTACCTCTATTCGGAATCAACGAACTGATAAATCCTTCGCTCGACGTCGGTGCAAATGAAGGTGGCAAAAAGTATTTGACGGACTTGAAATTGCTCGCAGAAAGTTCGAGCGACGAAGTAAAGAAAGGTGCCGCTAAGCTACTGGCCAAGCTTTCGAAGATGCTCGAAAGGCTACAGAAGAAATTAGAAGAACCAAAACTGAAATCCATTTTGTCACTGACCGACAGTATATGCGATTTTAGGAACGATAACATCATGTTATACGCCGGTGACACCATGGAAGTACTGAAAAACGATAATAACTGCGACATATTTTCTGTTAAAGAAGACATGGTGCTAAAAGAGAACTGCACCTACCTAGAGGGCATTCTGTCTTTAATTTTTAGAGAGTTCTTATTCATAATCGAAACCCTCGGCGACGATCTCATCGAGAACGTTCAGATCCGCTCAGTATTTACTTTGGATAAAATAAACCAGTTTTTAGAGAAGTTAAACAGAGAAATAAGCGAAGCGTGGATCCAACAAAGTATAAAATCTCTCAGCGAAGAAGATTTAAAAAATATAGAAAAATCAGTCGACGCAGAGTTAAGCCGTGAAACATTTGAGGTCGACGAGGAAAAAGTGGACACGGAATTAATGGAGAACATTATCACTCCAAGCGAGGAGACACTACCAGATCTCGGTAACATACCCGAACTGGAAGTTAACGGTAATAACATCAATAAAAACCAAGAAATGAAAATGGAAGGGGAACCTATAGTAATAAATGTACCCAAATCAAAGGTAGTAGTTCAGAGACAAGAGGTGCCTGTCGAGAAGAAATCAGACTCTGAAAAGGTGGAAGTGCCAGTAGTTGATAACGTAGAGACTAGTAAGGAGAAAATTACTGCAGAAGAAAGTACGCCAGAGAAGAATGAAACAGGTGAAACAAGTAAGAGTGAAGTTAACAACAAAGATAAAAGCAGTGATAGTAAGACAGACCCACATATTGAACCAATGGAAGTTGAAAACCAAAGTGCGCAGTCTAAATAATTGTACAGAATATGTAAAAAAAACTGATATTAGTTGTAAAAGCGACGAATTAAATTATTATATATTTTAGATTTTGTTTTGTCATTCACACCCGCAGTTATCTTTTTAAATAAATTGTATACTGGTTATCAGTTGGATAGGCGTTTACAAGTTTTTTTCTTTATTTCCAAACGATTACAAAGATTACTCTTTTTCTATAGAGTTTTCCTATACCGGGTGTCACAGTGGCCAATTGATATTACAAAAAATGTGGATATTAATAAAGTTCTGAAAGTTTAATGTCAAACTAGTAGTACACATTTGAGACATCTGCTTATACCGGAAATAGATAGACGAGTATACATATATTCTTACATGTCATTTTTCATCGAAAACTGTAAATATTTCGAAAACTATTTGATATAGGTATCAGATATTATACACGAAATGTCTTTAGAAAACCGCGTAAGCACCAAAAATTCAATAAAATACAGGGTATTCCTTTCAAAATGAGCACGTTGACATCTACCTCCTAATATCAACGAAATTTTTGATATTTCGGTATATGATATTTTGTTTCCAAACAGAAATTACTGTCACGAAGGAACGATTGCACTGTTAAAATACATTTTTTTGTAAAAATCGTCAAATTTGCAAAAATCTGTCAATGCCCTTGCTAAATTAAACGCTATCATATTATCAGTGTCAATTCAGTGCTTTAGTATAAACAAAAAAAAATCAGTTCATTGCTTTCAGAAAATTTAAGATTCTTTGAATTTTTCAAAGAGCTATTATTTGTGAAACTTACCAAATCTGTGCCGACCAAATTACTGTTGCATTTGGTTGCTTACCTGAAACAAAGATTTAACCATTATTTTTTTATCTAATGTAGGTACCTAATATTGTCATCTGCAGTTCAATAAAAGTATATTGCTAATAGTTACCAAATAGTTAACAAAGGAGGAAACCAGCTTAATTAGCAATAATTAATTAACTTTCAGGAGATCCTAGTGTCTACAATTAATCGATATAGGAAAATAATTACATAATAAATTCACACTCCTTGGAAATTAATTTAATAAAGCTCTCCGCACAATAGTTTTCATAAAAATTCTTCATAAGAAAAGCGATTGGTACCGAAAGTGTAGCGACGGATTCCACTTATGTAGTTTGTGTCTACAATTTTAGCAATTTTTGTACCGTTCAATAAAAGTTGCGCCTCGATTTATACCACAAAATATACACTATACAATTTTTATTGCAAGAATCAGGTATTGGACATACCTAGATTTTTGTTTTATACCGCAATTTGTGTAGAGACGGCGTTGGCAAATAAATAACATCACAATGTCTGTTGGACTGGAAATAAAAATTACCAGTTCCTCCAACATTAGAATGTACTGTGTTGAGATCCAATAAATTACCAACTCTCACGAATTTTGTTTCCATGTAACACTGTGGCATGCAAAAAATTTCATAGTGTGAATCCAGAAATATTGCTGTAAAAAGTTGCAGCATCAACTGCAACACAAAGTTTATAAGTGGAAATCCCTCTTAAGGAAGTAGTATGGCGATAAAAAAGTTTCTAGTCAGTGAATTCAAAACCAGACCAGTGTCAGCGATATCTAATATTTTGACAAATTGTAGTAGGTAGGATGTATTTGATAATGTCTATTTTTGAATACCTGATTACTTTAACAAAACAATTATTAACTTAATTTATAAGAATTCTTTATCATTACATTCTATTGTTTGAATTACCACGTAGAAACAGTAATATTGTTATAAGTGGTATATTTCTATCAATTTAGAAATGAGTCGAATTATAAACGATATTAGTAGGTACTCTGCAATCAACTTTTAAAAACAAAGCCTTTTCCATTGTATTCTTGCCTCTGTCTTTTGTTGTTAGTTGACAATAACATTGCGTTAAATGTTGGTTCAAATTTGTTGAATTTCATTAGTTCGAAAATGGTTCAATCAAATTATATTGATCGTATATGGTAAAGTAAATATGTAAGTGTATGGTAAAGCTTTGGTTTCCTAGGATAGCGGTGCCGTCATATAGCGGACATAACGTAACGTTGACAGTGAAAATAAAGTAGGAAAGTCAGATATGTACCAATCTGCTTTAGGTTGAAGACAAGCCACATGGACGATCTCTATGTCGCACTGTTGTTGTGCTAAAAGACGAACAATCGGAAGAAAATACTCCAAGAACCAGTTAATCTGATATTTATAAGACAAGAAGTGAAACTGGCGTATACCAGATTGCGTATTGATTTATCGCCATCTATAAATCTAATCATCTAAAATCTCGACCATCAAAAAACGTCGACGAACTATTTTCCACCATACTAGCTACCGTTTCAAATATGACGGCCCCGTAATATTACGTTGAGGTGTTTCCCAGTCCATCCTTAAAAACCACTTGCATTTAACAGGTGTACAAAGTAGTAAAAGTAAACTAAAATTTTCTTTTCTAGGAAACCAAAGCTTAAGTTAATAGTCCAAGAGCTCGTGGACTATATCGTTTTTTGAGGCGTCGGCGTCACGATGCTAGCGTTCTTAAGACATATTATTATTGACTTAATTTTGAGTGAAGGTGAGTAAAAATAATTTACCTTTCACAAAAATTAATTCATCTCAGCCGTTTCTGAGAAAAACTCACTTCCTATGCTAAATCGATCACCCTGTACATAAACATCAGTCAAATACCCAATTTTAAATGTAACTCATTGAAAAAGAAGCATCTATCACTATTTTAATACAAAAAAAAATGAATTCAAGAAATTAATAAGTCTTGAATTTAATTTTTGAAACATGTACAAAGAGATAACTTAAAAATAGGATCAGATATTATATTCTAAAAAATAGTCCTACAAGATTAAATAGAACTAGTATACTCGTAAACATCCTACGTAAGTATTGTATATACATACGTGTGTTTGTACTAAATTTATTTTTAAAGACAAATAACAGAACACATTGAGTAATTCGAAACACATCATGCTCATTACTGGAAATTAAATATAAGAGAATTTTTTATTATTCCTCCTATTTTCCACCAAATCATGTACACATAAATCCATTAAATTTATAGTTATGCTGTTAGCACTGCCCACGTAAATACTTTGTAGGAAAACATTTACATTATTTTGTAAGAAGGCCCAAAACTTTTAAAAATCATAGGAACTCCTATTAAATAATTTAATTAGGCAGTTTGAATACACTAAATAAATATTTTTCACATGATCATGCCAAACTACTTGTTAATTTAAAAACGATGAAAATTTGCTTCGTTATCTAAGAGAAAACGAATTTCACTAACGAGTTTACAAGTGAATTTCACAAGTTTACTGCATTCGAAATATCTAACCTTTCAAAACATTATAGGATGTGATAAACTATTTTGTATAAACAGGTGGTGGCAATAAATCAAGAATATTAAATGGAAAAAATGTTTGGAATTCTACACGTAACATTCTTTGGAAATTTGAAACAAAAATTGTATAGAAATATACATATTTCTGGATATTTCTAGATTCTTCATATAAAATAATACACCCACTTGCTTTGAAACATTCTAAACAAGGTGAAAATCTTGTGTGGAAATTTTCCAAAAAATAAAAACTTTCCGCCATGGATTTTCGGAAATAAAAATATCAATACTACTTGTTATCAAGCAAGTCTGTCAATATCTACATACGGCATTTGTATGCTCTTATAATTTATAATAAGCAACATTTCCTCAATTACACTTTCTAAAATCAAATCCTAAACTGAGTTTTTAATTGAACTTTATATTTTTTTTAATATTCGCCTCAAACTTTGCATACCTCCCTAAAATGTTATTGGAATCGATCCCGCATGTCTTGAATTATTGCTTTTATTGTCACAGTAAAGTTCTGAAGCTTTTGTTGTTAGGAAAATTACATTACTGTCATTTTCATCGCATAATACACAATTTGAAAAATATGTATTCAATCAAGAACCTAAAAATTATAAATCTAAAGTAAATTAGTGACGTGTTCTGCTTCCAAACATGTTCTCTTTCTTCTTTTCATAAAATCGAAAACATTAGTGAGCATTTGGGGACTTTTTGTCACTGTCGTGCCAAAACTGGTATGCTCGAATAATTTACGGAATCATACAGTATTTAGTATTTACTGGTTTTTTGAGTCACTGAATCGATACTGAAGATTTTTCTTGGATCTACCACCACCGAAGGTTGAAAATAGAGGTTGGGGATGAAATTTTGAGTTTTTTCAATTATTTACCAAAGCGCTCCATAATTTGGATGCAATGGTTTTTTGTGTCTTTAATTCGATTGCAAGAGTTATTTTCACGCTCTGCTACCCCCTAAGAGTGAAAAATAGGTGTTGTATGACCTCAACTCATACATATAGCTTTTCATATCAGATTCGTACATATTTTAAAGTTTCATACGCCATTTTGATCTAAATTTTGATTTGAGTGATCTAAAAAATCCACTATATGCAGTTTTTCTAAAATTCCGAAAATATTTGAATTTTCGACCACCATTTTAGATCAGCCATCTTGAAATTTAATCTGATTTTCAAATCTGATTCCAGCTCCAAAATATTTGATCAGCAACCTCGAAAAATTTTTATCAAAGCAATTTCCGATACAGATTAAAAAAAAATAATAAATCCTGCTCCTCTCTAAGAGATTAAAAACGCCATATTTAGTCCACCATATTGAATTTTACAATTATGATGCCAGATATGGATTCAGTGCCACCGAAAACTATTGTTTCCCAGTTTTGTTCACGTGGGACAGACGTTCCATTAGAAACTGTCCTTAAATTCCTTAAGGAAACAGGACTAATGGATTGACTAGACTATGGGGGCACAATAAGCATCGGCTTAAGTGCACATGGCATGCACCTACCCCATACGTATTTGATCATATATGATACACTACCAGAATTGGCAGGTTTTTTTATATAAAAAATAAGTTATACGGCGAAATATCACAGGACCCTGGAACTGGTATATTACCACTAATAAAAAAAAAAATTGTTCAAAGAATTCTTCCAAAAAATGTATTATCAGAGTTACATGAATTACCGCTCCCTCCTGCTGGAAATAGCCTTGTCGCCTTTCTTAATCGTTTAATGCGTTTACAATCTTTGTTTTAAATTTCATTACAGTATCGCATCGAACTGAGGGTTGCTACAAAAAAAATCGATCCAAGGAACTTTGTTTCGATATGACCGCCCACACACCAACATTCTTTATTTTCCAAACTTCAGAACTGGACAGTTTAATAATAGACAGAGTAATAATTCAAGACATGCTGGATCGATTCCACAGCATACTTTGAGGGCGTTTTTTATCCCTATTTATAGGATAATATTGCCATAAATAGCTGACGCAGGCGAAATATTTGTCAATAAATCAAAATTAGAACCAAAAATCTGACCTTTTTGAAAGAATCTGGGAAGATTCAACTTCTACAATTGAAGCCTCAATGTAAAGAACTTTTTCTTGGATAAAATTTATTGCAACCACTTAAATAATGTTATTAGTGATAAATTTTGAGAACACCATATTGGTCTACACAATATGCCACTGACGATTTGTCCATTGTTTAAAAGGCTAGTTTATCTTTTATTTTACCTTTTGTGTTTATTTGTATGTTAATGCATATCTAATTATCAGTTTATTTTTTATAATTCTAGATAAACCTTTAAATCCCTTCTGTAAAAACCCCTTTTTTGGGTTTTAAGAATTTTTTGGTACCTCGTAATTTTTTTTGGTTTTTTTGTGTCTACTGTAATGTGCTAATATGAGAAACCCAAACCATAAGCAATCAAGTGAATTTTCTAAGCTTTAAAACAAAATCACTTTTTTTACAAAATATACTATTGTATACAGTATAATACAATTAATAAATTATTTTGTTGTCTTTTTTTCGCTTGTATTCGCCGGGTTGGATTGAGGGCCCAACAGTAGTCAGTCCGCTAACATGTTTGGAGTCTATTTTTCACTATACCGCTTCTCCATTTAAGTAATTAGTTGATGAAATATTTCGCCGTGTTCGTCTGAAACTGCACCTAAATTGTCAGGGAAGAAATCCAAATGGAAGGTAAGAAAATGCAGCTTAAGTGACATGTTGCAGCCTAACGTATTGTAAGATTTGATAAGTTCTTTAACTAAATCTTTAGTTAAACAACTAGTAGTTCTTCGATTTCTTGTTACCTAGGAAGTTGCTACATGCTACATACATTTTTTAAGGCAGTCCACGCCCTATTTTCTCTTCTCGAAAGTGCAGTTTCAAAATTCGTCTTTAAAAAGTTCTCGTATTTACGGCCAAATGAACATTCCTTTTTTAAGCTTTGCCTGACTCATACGCGCGAATTTCCGTCTCGAATAAAGAAAAGCATTTCCTTTTAATTTCCTTTTAAAAGTTTTATGTGCAGAGGAATTAAATAAATTTTCTGCTGCTCTACTAAGGGTTCATTAAGGACGTTTTTCAGACCTGGCACAATGTTTTCACGTAACGGCCATTCTTTAATGACATAATGTTGACTCTGCTATCCCATTTGCATAAAAAAACAACAATATTTGGTGTAGCCACTCTGCAGTCCTGTAAGTAGTGCAACAACTTTCAGATCGGCACATATATTCCATTTATGATCTTCGTACTTTATGCCTTGAAGTAATATACGCATGTTCTTGTAGGTACGTTTCTTTCATATATACAGCATAACCCACCCGAACAGATGGCTGTTCGTTTCCATTAAACAATAAAACTTATATATCGCGTAGGTACATCCTTATACCTGCTTTGCAACCAATCAAAATATGTTGATGTCCTCTAGATTTTGCTACGTGATACGACAGTTTACAAGAAGGGTTAAATAGGTAGAATTTATCGAAATAACACATTAGTCTGGCGGGGAGGATTTTCATGCAGAACAGTGCTATTCAACTCTCCTTGTTTCCAATCCTAAATTCTAAGTACAAATACATTACCATTTCTTAAAGATTCCAGTTTTTTAGAATTTCAATTGACGATCGTCGTATCCTAAGACGAACAGTGCATGCAAATTCAAAGTTGAAAACGAACAGCATTTAATATTGCCTAAACTAATGACAGTATCAAAATTTGGCGAAACACGTCAATTTACATATCAAGGGGGACAACTTTTGAGGTATTTGTTATCGTATTACTTTCAACCCCCTACCCCTAAAATTTTAAATGGCAACCCCTATTTCTTTTGCCATTTTTGAGTTTCTTGTACAATTCTAGATAAGTCCTATATTTCTTTTTTTGTCAAAATTTTTGTCAAAAATTGGTAGATAACCTCATGAATGTGTGGAATGTATTTAATTTCTGTTTTTTTTTATTTAAAAATTATGCACTTTTACAAAAAATTGTCAAGAATAAAAAGTTCTTAAAAACACCCAAAGAATGCACTGGAATTTCAAAATTTTTTGAGTAACTTTTTGGATTTTGCAAATAGACAATTTTTGAAAAATTTAATTAAGTCATTAGTTTAGGCAATATTAAATGCTGTTCGTTTTCAAATTTACACCGTGTATAAACTTTCAAATATGTTCTACAAATTCTGCAAAATCATTGCTTCAACGAGCCACCGTTCTGGAGTTATTCTCAAGTTATTTGAAAAATTCATCACATAGATTATTCCAATCAGAAGTAAGGACATTCTTTTCCAATAAAAATAAACAAAGATGAAGATATTTTTCAAATAACTCGAGAACTGTGGCGCATTGCCGACCATTGTGCCGCGTTCTACTTATAAGTACTTATTACATTACAATACTTAGTGAAAAATATCAAAATCTACGTGACAACACATCAACGTTGTCAAGTGATCTGACAAAAGTTAAAAAAAAAACTAATTAAGTAATCGACATTTTCATTTGGTGATTTTTTCTTTGGCTAAAGTTACTTACAACATTTCGCATTTGTTTTGTTAAAAATATATGTATTTTGTTTATTTTTAAGGAAATAACCATAATAAAGCAGTATATTGCATATAAAAATAAAAACATCTACACTGATTCTATCTGACAACGAGTAATTTTTTGTGCAAAGCTTTATATAAAATATAGTATATTTTTACAGTAATGTAGTAAGTGGTGATTATTTGCCTTTTTGTCCGGGCAATGCAAGCATGAGGACACGTTGTATTTTGCAGTTCACAAAAACTGTACATGTGGATTTGAAGTGCC
Source organism: Aromia moschata (assembly GCA_029963805.1). NCBI lineage: Eukaryota > Metazoa > Arthropoda > Insecta > Coleoptera > Cerambycidae > Aromia > Aromia moschata. Next base: position 81,946 of record JAPWTK010000404.1, on the reverse strand, counting down.
GCAGTACTGATGAAACTTGATATTCGTCCAAAACGGTGAGCCAAAAATTACTAAATCGATATGACTAGACGGAGGAATGTACGTTTTGAATAGAAATAGCCGTAAAAGAAGGCGGATATACCGCATTATAATTCGAATGATGAATAACGTTAGAATTATATGTTTATAAATGTCAGACATACTTACCTATTACATAACTTCGACCCATAATTAAAAAAAATAATTTTGCACACCGTCTTTTACCACCTAAAAAAAATAATTTATCGACGTTAAAAAGAATGTATCGATAGAGACCGCGCCTTCTGCTTTTTCGTACATTCGTATATTTTATTACGTCATACTTATTTATTAATAGTATTCGAAAACTAAAATTAGGTTGGTTTTATATAAATTTAGGTTATTAACCCACCGCAGTCAAATTTTGGCACTGGCCAGTATTTCTAAATTTACATTTTCTGATTAACCATACGCCAGTCCGATTTAAAATTATTATAAAATCCCTCGGTTAACATAAAATCTGTTTATGTTAATGCTTTATATTATAAATATGATACACCTTCTAGCGACATTAAATAAGTGTATGTTTAATATTAACTTGTGATTTGTCTACCGTTTCATGAAAATAAACGATCAAATTTTACATTCCAATGTAACGCATACATATCCAGTATGATTCAACATACAGTTTCATTGAGGAACACAGGAATATATACAAAGGGTGAGCCATCTATTGGTTTCTTTTTAAACTGAGTGTTATTTCTACATTGCCGACACTGACGCGCTTGGCATTTGACATATGATGTGGTGTCTAACCTCCGCTGTAAGAAATGGATCATTTTACTCTTGAACAACGTTGGAAAATATTGAAAAATTATTTCCAAAGTGAATGCTGTGTTGCAGAAACAGTGAGAAAATTGCGAAAAAAATTTTGGTCGAAATGAAGCTCCGTCAGCGCCTGGTGTAAGAAAGTTCTTAAGGAAAGTTCGTGAAACAGGCATGCTTATGGATAACAGAAGTCATCCACGTGCTCGTCCGGTGTGCACAGCTGAAAAAATTGCTGCTGTTGCCCAGAGTGTGCGTGAAAACCCAAGAACCTCAACAACTTAATGTCAGTCGCACTTCTCTGAAGAGAATATTGCATAAAGACCTTGGATTATTTGCTTACAAGTTGCAACTTACTCAAGAGGTAAAGGAAAATGACCATCCACTTCATTATCGCTTCTCCGTGTGGGCTTTAAATGAGTTTGAAAACGCCGATTTCAATCAAAAAATCATTTTTTCGAACGAAGCTCATTTTCATCTTGGAGGACATGTTAATAAACAGAACTGTAATTTAGGGTTCCGAAAATCCACATGTAGTCATAGAAAAGCCAATGCATCCTGCAAGAGCTGGATGGAAGAGACTGTTTGGTGTAGGTTTTGGAGTGATGGCATCATTGGTCCATACTTCTTTCAAAATGAAGATGGTAACAGCGTTACAGTAAATGGAATGCGTTACAGAGACACGTTAACTGTTTTTTTGTGGCCGCGATTGGGCGATTTGGACTTGGACGAGCTTTGATTCCAGCAGGATGGAGCAACGTGTCACACAAGCCCTGAAACAATCGATCTTTTGCACACAAAATTCGGTAACCGTGTTATCAGCCATTTTGGAGACATTAATTGGCCATCGCGCAGCTGTGATTTAACACCGTTGGACTATTTTTATGGGGACATGTTAAGGACCGTTGTTACTCCAACGATCCACAAAAATTGACTCACTGAAGGAAAACATCAATCGAATTATTCGGAATAGACCCACAACATTTAACTGAAATTGTTTTTCATAAATAATGGGAAGGCATACGTTCTTGAATAAAACAATAATCATTTTAAAATATTCAACGATGTAGTCTTAATAGCAATTTTAAAAAGAAACCAATCTGATTGAACACCCTATTTATATTTTTTGCTCTATTGTATATAATGTGTGCATATTCGTTAGAGAAAATGGCATATTTATTGTGTGTAATTAAACCTGACCATTTAAAAAAAAAAATGGAGAGTAAGGAAACTGGGAATCGTTTTTAGAAGTCTCGAAACTTATCTGGCACAGTCTGATCAGAACCCTACATACCCTCACTAGTGTTTTCATGTATATGTTTACCTTCCAGTACTAGAGATATGGTCATTTTGGGGCATCAATAAAATAAACCTGGAGCAAAAAATGTTGTGTCTTAACTTTAGTTATTTATGGATTTAAAACAAAGTATCCTAAAACGTTTATTATATTTTTTATATCTCTAACAAGAGCCCGATAACCCACACCTATTAATTATATTGCAGTAACAATCAAAATTTATTAAAAAAACTAAATACTTTTATACACGAAGGTGACTAACATAATAACTACTTTAGGTACTAAAGTCAATAACAACTGATCAAATGACATGTGCTCTTGTTAAAATCAGATCATAATAATAAACATAAACCTGACATAATTTAATAATCGGTAATAAACAGAAATGAAGTTAGCTTCAATATAACAATGAGTCGCCGTAACCACTCTTTTTAGGTTTTTACGAGGGTTTTAAAATGCAGATTTTATGCCCAGTGTGAACAGCACATTTGACAGCGCGTCATAACTTTACATCGATGTAATAACGCTATAGGAGGAATTACAAAATCACACGAAAAGAGAGGTGTAAAAGTGCGGCAGTTACAACCACTAAATGACTTTTGAATACCAAGTACGAGGGACGATTAAAATATAAACAATTTTTGAATTGTGAGCGGAGAGCATCTGACGTGAGCATGGGTTCTAGCAACCGTTGAATGGAATATCAAGAATCGGGAAACAGTCCAGTAGACAGAGATTTTTATGTTATTGAAACATATCGGGCTAGTTTTGACGGTTCTCTATGTATTTTTTTGCGTAGAACACAATGCGTGGGGTCCGTAGAGCTGAAACCGTCCGCTAATTTCTTAAATTAACAATTTGTGAAAAAAAAACGTCTTTTTTTCACATTTCCGCTTATATCTCCGTTCCTTGGCATATTTTATATAGCATATGCATATAAGAAGTTGTAGCATATTGAATTTCCGAAATGTTAAGCCTAACCTGAAGTCTCCAAACGCTATTGTTAACTTGCAAATGACTACCGAAGTTGAAAAAATGCTTTTTTTTCACCATTTTTTTACTTCGAAAGTAGGGCGACTACGATCATGAAATCTTGGAGGGACTGCTGTTTGTAATATGAAGTTACAAAAAAAAATTTCAGCTCGTTCGAATGTTTCTCTAATATTAATTAGAGCAGAATTAACTGTTCACAATACACTTGAACTGGTTATTAAAAGGCGAAAAAAAAAAACATGTGAGTGCTTGAAAACTTATTTCGCATCAACTCAATGGATTTCAAATAATCTACAGGATGTTCCATTTAAAATTCCACAGATAGAGATATATATCAAATACATATTGCAAAATTTGCACTTCTGTATATATACTGTCTTCCCCAAATTTCAATTTCATATTCCAAAAATGTGACAATTATTGTAACTTGTGAGTTTTATATACGTACGTATATAAGTTTATACATTTTATCGAACTTATCTTAATTAATAGAACTAACAATGAGCCATGATCTTTGCCTTATAGTAATCTGCATCATGCCAAATGTTCTGATTGTGAGTAATATCAGCAAAAATAGTATGAAATCGTGGATGAGGTTTCATTGTAATTCGGCCGGCACGTGATTTCGAATATAAATAAGTGCAGTTTCCTTCACAGTGGCAACCAAAACGTATTCATTCGGCTAAAAATATCAATGACCAACGAAACAATTAAAATCCGAGTTTAAATTGCATCGCGAGTTGTGCATATTTTTAGACATTTTCACTTTCGGAAGTATAAATAGCGTATATTTCTGTGAAATTATTGAATTTTCCCTACGACAGACACATGTATCATCTACCACAAACAAATCTATGAAAAGTATTACATCAAGATTTAGAATAGACACATACAATCATTGTTTTTTATAGATTGATTTTTACGGCTTGCATTCTCGAAACGATTTTTCACTGCCAAAAATTTAAAGGTGGGTAACTTATTTATTATGTACTTTGAAATGGTTATTTTTGTGCCTAGGATCTAGGAATCTTGACGCCGTAGTTGGTAGACGTAGGTAGATATCGTAAGATAAAAAACGTACTCAAAGAATGCCGTGGAATCGATCCCGCATGTGTTGAGTTTTTTTTTTTTTAGAACTGTCAAGTTCCGAAGTTTTTATTTTTAAGAGAATTACTTTGCTGCCATTGTCATTGTATAAAAAATGATTAAAAAACAACAACAACAACAACCATCTTCTTTCTTCAACTTCTACCGTTTCTAAATTAATTTTCGATTAAAAAAGCTTTTTGTTCTGCCATGGTTTGTCATATTTAATTTTCTTAATAACAAATAACTCAGAACATAGTTCTAAGAGTAATGATTTAAGACATGCGGGATCGATTCTACGGCGTATATTGAAAACTTTTTTTAGCTTCCGATATGTAGATACGAAAATGTACAGTATCAAAGAGTTCAATTTATGGTCTGAAATTTCATGTTAACGTTTTTGTTCACCAAGCATTCTGGAAACTAATAGTCTAAAAGCCAGTAAACAGATGGCAACACATATTTGATGAAAGCTTCAAATTTGCTCAGTTACTCAGTTGTACCTACCATTCATGAGATGGGGGCTAGTTAAGCCCAGTCGCGGTTCAGCGTCACACGTAAAATGGCAGACCGTTCCCGCGGTTGTTACGTCATGGCAGACAAATTCAAAATTTCAAAAAAAAAAATGTTTTCAAAACTATTTTATGAAACTTGAAATTTATATATGTTATTCTTGATTAGTAGTAATTAATAGTATTAGAAGCATATACTTTTCAAGGCAGTCGGGTATGTCGGTTGCTTTGACCTGGCAGACAGTAAAATATTTTGCTTACCTTGTAAAATGTCTGCTATGCCTGCGCGAGCATACCTATGTGTAGTAGATACGTTGTAGGTATACGGAATAGAGAGATTTTCGTTTTCTCTTTCTTTTCTATGATATTTAAGGGTCGGCTGATAAGTCCGGGCCTGGAAAAAAAAAAAAAACAACATATAAATATTTTTTAATTAATTTTTGGGTTTAATTTAATTAAACCATCTCTGTGTAGTGCGATTTATCAAAGTCCTCAAAATAGCTGATTTTCCAGGTAATTATATAGTTATAGAATTAAAGTTGAATAAAAAAACACTCGATTTGCGAATTTTAATTTCACTTTACAGAAACCGATGGAGCCAGTGATGACATTCTCTCACATGATGAAGACGATGATTCAGAAGATAACACTGAAGTATGAAGAGAGAATATAAGGATCTGAATTCTTCGAATATACAGATTCAAAATTTTCATTTTAATATTGTTTACAATTAATATTTTCATTCTTAATTTATGTTTAATTAAAAAATAAAAATAACATTGTCATTTATACAGGATGTAAAACCGATTCGGCCGGTTGTGAAAAGGACAGTCTACACTTCTTTCTAACGTGGTGAGAGGGTCGGTCTATTCCCACTACCTTGATGATTGCGGTTGGTCATATCTGTCGCTCACTTCTGTTTGTCCTTTTTTATAACTGGCCGATGTCGGTTTTACACAGACTGTATATTCATGATATCATTATTATCCTCTACCACTGAACATAGGTTTGTAATGGCCCATTTACCCCATAATCCATGTAACGACAGTAAGTATGATCATTTATATGATTCATAGTATTTCTTATATTCATAGTACCTAGTTCATGAACTAGGCAGCAGATTCCATATATTGAAAGGAAGTTCTATATATTTGTGTGCTCGCGCAGAAGAAAATATTTTACTATCTGCCAGGTCAAAGCAACCGACATACCCGACTGCCTTGAAAAGTATATGCTTCTAATACTATTAAGAATAACATATATCAATTTCAAGTTTCATAAAATAGTTTTGAAAAAAAATAATAGTATATTTTGACATACCAAAACGGCAGCTTTCATCAAATACATTTTTAGTTTGCCAAATTAACACACCTGTCGCCCCTGTGTGACGCTGAACCTATCGCATCTCATGAATGGTAGTACAATTGAGTAACACCAAATTTGAGGCTTTCATCAAATATGTGTTGCCATCTGTTTACTGGCTCTTAGACTATAATGAACACTAAGTAAAATGTATTTGTATTATCATTCCAGTTTCGCATTCATATAGTAAATATGGATACTAAATTGGTGCTGCAATATTGGTGCTAAAATTAAAAAAATATATGGCCTAAATAGACCATGAAATAAATGGTTCTGAAACGTCGACATTTTAAGTTTGAGCGAAAACAAATTTCTTTATGTTTGTGTATTTCTTTTATGCACAATAACTTAAGAAATAAATTATACAGTCCTCGTCTAAAGTCCCTTACCCCTCCTTTAACTTTGAACGACAAAACTGAATCCAAATAAATTTGATATACGTAAATTAAACCTGAAAGACATGTTTTTAGTTAATAACTAGCAACATAATAGTTAAAGATGGCGTCGCGGCGCTATTGGCCAAAGTATTTTTAAATGACAACAATGTACGAGTGACACCTCATTAGAAAGCTACTTTAAACTGTCATTCAACTGTATTTGATATTGATAACTGATTTTGACATCTGTATTTGTTTTTTAATCGTTTCATGACCTATGTTACTGAGATTTTTCATATGAACTTATATCTACTTTATTTTTAATTAAATTGGATTTGTTAATTAAACTGGATTTGATTTGTTAACTTATTTGAACTTTTTTTCAAATTTTTTTTTTATTGTTTAATTTTTATGATGTATTTTTTTTTAAACAGACGGTATTAAAACCTACCTCCCATTTCAAGTTTATTCTCTTGATTTGCTAATAACTGTGACCACAATTTAAGTATTGTTCACGCTACACATGATTCTCGCTGATAACACAGGCACACAAAAAAAAGGCAGGAACTTTTTTGGTGAACACGTTAGCCGTTACTTAAGAAGATATCCTCCAGGTATTTTGAGTCACTGAATCCAATACCGCAATCAAAATAATCTGTACACGTCAAAATTTCGCCCTAACCTCAAAATCTAGCTCAAAAACACCAAAAATCTCAACCATTGTACGTCATGATACTTTGCCCGGCTAAAAGAAAGGATTTTTCTGCAGAATTAATATATGTAAAAAGACAGATCAATGGATAGATTCAAGATTTTCCGGAATGGACTTTATTTGGGAATTAAATAAGTCAAGTTTCGTTGTCAACATTCATTTTCGTGTCCGATCTAACAAAACTGTCATGCTCCTTTATCGTCATAGTTTTGCACTTTTCGCCTACAGACACTAACCTATAATGTATTTTATACCTGAAAATCATGTTGAAGTTCGTTCTAAAATTTCGTCATATTCTATTATCACAAACGAATAAAAAAAATTGTAAATGGTTTTGAGAGATTTAATTTAAATTATATTTAATCTGCTTCAAGCATGATTGTAAATGGTGAAATTCTGACTTATACGAATTATTCTGATGTCAGTATCGAATTCAGTGATTCAAAATACACTGAGACATATAAGTTAAAAAAATTTTGTCAGTAATACAGTATGTTTTCTATAGGCCAGAAATCGACCAGAAAATGTTTTCGGTGAATTTGAGCTATATATTGAGGTTAGGGCGAAATCTGACGGGTTATTTGCATGGCAGCATCAGATTGAACGACTCAAAATACAGAGGATATCATGCTGACCTAAAAGTTTTTGACTTTTTTTGTGTACCTGTGTAATCTTCAACGGTGGAGTTTTCTTTAAAAATGTAAAATAGCTACAAAAAATACAATAGTCTAATCCCTTTCACCAATTATAAGAATAATTAACTGGGATGTAACAAGTCTAGTATCCAAGATCGCTGAAGCTATCATAACATATTATGAACAAAACATTCTTCTTTAGGTTTTGATAAACTCGTAGGTTCTGATTAGGTTCGGAATTTCTAATAATACATTTATTTTTTTCTTGTCTTATAGACAGAAACAAGAACTTAATATAGTGCTATTTTTAAGTAGTCTAATTACATGTCTACATAATTCAAAATAATTTAGCTAAAAATGTGTGTAATGTAAAATATGTTGAAAATTGCTTTCAACATTAAGAAGTGTCGAGTGTATTTGGCAGAAATTATTTTAATATTTTTTACTTTAAATTATAATTGTGTTCATTTTTTTGTGCGTTCACATCAGTCCTACAACAGCCTCAATATTTTGCACCAACTGAGTCAGATTTACTTAAGGATTAGCTAAAGAGTTTATTAATTATTTTTATTAATTAACTAAAGGTCACGTGTTATGATCTACTAATTACAGCCTAAAAATGTGATGTGGATAATAGAGCATAGTAACGCTAATAAATATACCGTCGAAAGCCTAAGAGTAAGACGTTTGTTCGCTTAGCTCGTATTAATAACACCCTGCCAGGGGTTACTTTGTTTGCTTATTTTTAAAACGTAGAAATTTCATTAGCAAAATTTGTTTTTCCCAAATTCCAAAAGACAGTGACATTTTTCTTAGTAAAAGAAACAAAATGTTTAAGTTGTATACTTTGTTTTAAAAACCATTACATTTGCCGATCAGACACATTGTGTTAAATTAAAAAAAGAAAACATTATTTATGAACCGATGCACCGTCTTTTTAAATAAAACTTCGTTGTTGAACATTATTTCATCTCCAAAAAAGCAGTCCATTTCGAAAACGTTCTCCTGTAGTACAAATCGCTACAAAATATTTATTTATATATTAAATTTTTATAAAAACAAATTTAAAACCTTTAAACTTATCTACGTAAGTAGATAAGTCCTGTTATGTTTCATTAGACTTATCTTTTAACTCCTTTACGTATGGCGCAGAATCTCTACTGGTCCACTTTCGTATTTTGAGGAGAAGTTTCAATGAGAAATTTGGATGGGAAATTTAAAATTCCAATTATGTTCGATTATACACCAAATGTTTTGTAGTTTCTGAAGAGAGGTCTGGTGTTCTTAATAAAACACACAGATAGTTGGTGTTGCACTTCGAAAATGTTGACAAATCGTTGTTTTTATTTGTATCGCCATCGCGAGCCACAACAAATCCATTTTCACGAATTCGAAAGCAAAAATAGTTCCTCACCTTGCAACAGTTAGATGGTGATTTGAAACTTTGCCAGCGTTTCGTAGATATAATCCTGCGATTGGTAACTAGTGCGACACATAACGTGAGAAAATTACAATTTTAGACTTCGTCTATGGAGTCGAATGGAGTTATTTTTCCTACATATTACTTCCTTACTCACGTACTACAATAAATTGAAAAGCGATGAATCATCGAATTATGATTTTGCGAATAAAGCTACTAGTGAGGTATGCTTTAGGTTCCACCAACGATTGCTTATATCTTTATATGTATGAATCTATCTTAATGATAGTTCCACGAATAGGAGACATCGGAGAACGAAGGTAATGTGACCATAATAAAGCTTATACAAAGTGCTATAAGTAAGTGTTTTTGTCATAGTTCTGACAATAACGTTAACAAAAAAATGTTTCCAAAAAATTACTTTCTTTTCAAATAACATAAAAAGGAAGAATTTTTTTAGTTAGGCATTTTTAAATATCTACCAATTTTTTTTTCATGTATCAAGTTTGTATCTCCTTTACCGTCTCCAAAATCCCCATGCGATGTACAGAGTTAGCTTCAATAAATTGATTATAAAGTTACTGCGAGGTTATTATTCAAATTAAAAAAAAAAAGTTAGACACACATTATACTTTTTCTTTATAAATGTTTATATGTTATTAAAAAAAAAACATCAGAAACAACTGATCTCAGTTGCCATTGACGAAATTTATTGAGCTCTATTAAAATAGACTGTCAAAATTAGCGCAACACTTAGATTTGCGCCATTTGTGTTCTATTCGAGTTAGATACTTGCGGTTTTTAATTTTCGGTAGCCTATAAGGTTGGTTTTAATGCCCCTAAGTCGCTACGCTGTGACTTTTCGATGAAACAACTCACCGTCCGCACCCTAAAAACCAACCCCATGTCGAAATTTGAATTCGCAAGATTTTGACGGCAACTTCAGAGACCTACAATATGGACTAAGAAGGACGCTGTCGAGTAAAAACACCATCTCGGCACACTTAAGACCTATTCAATAATTTCTGTGTGTTTGGTCGTTGTCCCATCTCTTCAACCCATTTCCAAACCCCGTAAACCACCTCTTTATATTTAAGCTGGGTTTTGCGTGGTTTGACCTGTGTTGGTCGAATCTGTTGATCCTAATTCTGCTACCAAATAAATCAATGTGGGTTGTCACAACTCTCTTTCACCATTTGGCAACACAAGCACTCCTCCAAACCACATGTACACTGACTCCCCACGGTTCCGCCCCTGTAGGAGGCTGCGTGGGATGTCTATTTGTCCTCAATTCATGTCGTGGCATTACTTAAGGGCTCTGAAATTGGCGGAACCCACTGCGAACGGCTGATTGAGCACCTAAAGTTATATTCCATCTCCAGCCCACCCCCTTGAACTTTTGCCACACTGACAGGTTGTGAGTAGATCTTGATGCGTGAGGTGACTCAAAAGCCTTCCTGAGGATTTTTGAACCCTTTTCGGCACACTCCGAGTCGTCCAGCTCCTTCAAATCCTCTTTTGCATTTCATCATCCTCTTTTTTTGACCCCCTCCAAAAATTTTTGAGTAGATGAAAATTTATGAAAAAAGGCTCATTGGGTCGGAACCTGCCTTTGCACTTGTGTGAATCAACAATCGCGAAATTCGTGAGAAGTGCTTGGTACGCGTAGCAAGTGTTCACTGTGATTTGGATTCATGAACTCTCTCGATTGGGCCTTTTCGAGGTAGGCCACCCAAACATTCTTTTACTAGTAAAATTGGTGGAAAAACGTGCTATCTACCGTCTTCTCTGTTTCATCACCCAGGGACTCTCTCCTGACATTAGATTTCTTGTCTTTTTTCTTTTTCTTAGATTTCACGTTTTCCAGAGCACTTTATTTTTGAATTGTATGTATTTCTTGGGACTAGTTACTTTTGATACAAGAAAGCTTATGAAGCTTATGAAGAAGACGTTTCTTGTTTTTATGTTCTTCCTTCCTTTCTTTCAAGGCTTTAGAAGTTGACTCCTGCGTAACAATCGATGTAAATAATTTTTTTATTTTGTAAACATTCATAAACCCAGGAAGTATCGGCAACTTTCTTCTGTAGTCATTATTTCATTGAATTTTTGTGCTTTCTCTTGAATAACCTCCTTGTCTTCATTGTGTCTTTTATTGTTCTTCTTTTTAGGTTTCCTTTTATTCCTGACATTCCCCTTCAGTAGATTTCTCAGGGATATTTTCCTAGGTACTGCATTTTTAACAGTTGAAATAATACTGCCAAGAAATTAGTTAGATTTTTCTTTCTTCTTTTTAGGAGTCTTAACTATCCAATTATATGTTTCTGCGTATGTTGTATCTACTGTAGGTTCTGCAGTGTCGGTCTGCGCAGCTTCAGTTTCAAGTTTTAATTGTACCTCAGCTGTAGACAATAATGTGTATATTCTTTTTTAGATTTAACTATAGGGGCCCAGTTTTTAATTGGCGAAAAAGTAGGGTGTTCAGTAGATGTTACCTCTTTTTGTTGTGATGGTTTGTTCAATTATTTCATCGGGTTCTTCATTGTTACTAAGTTCTGTTCCACTTAAAGTATCTGGTTGTTTCTATTCTGGCTATTCCTTTCGACTCTTGGTTCGAGAACGAGATCTAAGTGTTTCTTTTCAGAAATTGTATAAAAATTTAGATAATGATAATTTGTTACTATATACGTAACTTCGAAGGTTTTGACACAGGGTTTAATTAGGACAGGAATCACAATTTTTTTTATAAATTACCGAAGGGATTCAAATTTACTTTTATTTTGTTGCTCTTATCAAAGACCGCACTCTTAGTAAATCGTCGTTTTTTGTTTGTATCGCTATCACGCGCCATAATAATTTAACGGAAATATCCCGAGTGCAACTCTTACTGCGTCAGCCTCGAGAATATGATAAAACGTTCTCAGCACATCAAGAGCAGTCCGCGCAGATCTAGGAGTTGTGCCGCGCCTGCTCTCGAGTTGTTTGTGCTTTAGCCAACTCTAGCAAGCAGCAGTTATACACTAGGCGCAGAAATTAAGGGATATAAAAAAAACCAAATTATTGTGTGATTTTGAATGAGCTATAACTTGGGAGATGGTCGTAGAGAAAAGATAAAAAAAGGAAATCGAAGCTCCAAGTTTCCAGTTTTTGGATCTTGAGTTTAAATTTTTTAGCATCATCAGTTTTTGAGTAATCATAAGAAAACCATCGAAACAAAAATCGAAATTTTGTATTGTCTTTGAAAACGTCCCCGGACTTCAAAGTTTTTTTCGATATGTTCATCATAAAGGTCTTTTAGATAATTTAATTCTCTTAATTTGACCTACTCTCCAGTCCTGTACCATGATTTTTCGCTGAGTTATCGGCGTTCATAGCAAAAATATCATTGTTGACTTTGAAAAAACAATTACTCAGAAAATAATGAATGTACAGAAAATTCAAATAGGGTCTTGAAAACTGCAAAGTATCCTTTACAAGTAATAGTAATTGTTTTTTTTTTTCTAAAAAAAACTGAATTTTGATATCAAAAATCATTTTTGACTTCAGAATCGTAATCAGCAACCCAAAAAACTTAATAATATGCATTTAATATCAACTTTTTACTTTTTACTGAAATTTGACAGCTTGTTGACAGTTGTCATTAAGTCGAAATTTATTCTTGACTTCAGATTCGTAATCAGGGACCCAAAAAACCACTATAATTTTTTTAGTTCCCTCAAGAGTTTATGGGGATTATATGGGAGTGGAGAGTAAAATTGATGCGGTAGAAATTTTTTTGCCAAATTTGGTTTCAGTGCATCAAAATACATAGGAAATGATGGGTCTGATCGCAAAGACAGAACATTTTCTTGTAGACCTGTGTTATCAATTATTCAGCGAAAAGTCATCGTACAGGGCTCAATGACAGATCAAATTAAAGAGAATTAAATTATCTGAAAGACTTTTATGATGAACATATCGAAAAAAGTTATTGAAGTCCGTGGACCTTTTAAAATTTTTCCACAGTTTTCTTATGATTACTCAAAAACTGCTGACGCTAAAAAAATTAATCTCAAGATCCAAAAAACAGAAACTTGGAGCTTCGATTTTCTTTTTTTTATCTTTTCCCTACGACCATTTATGCCAAAGCTGCAGCACTTTGAAAAACTGTGAAGATCCAAATAATAGAAACTTGGAGCTTCAATTTTCTTTTTTTTTATCTTTTCCTACGACCATTTATGCCAAAGCTGCAGCACTTTGAAAAACTTTGAAGATCCAAAAAATAGAAACTTGGAGCTTCAATTTTCTTTTTTTTATCTTTTCCCTACGACCATTTATGCCAAAGCTGCAGCACTTTGAAAAACACTTAAAAATTCGGGATTTTTTTTATATCCTTTAATTTCTGCGACTAGTATAATTCTGGAGCGTAATCTTATATAAATATAAACAAATACTGAAATAAAGTGTATAATCCATTACGTTAATTGACCCCAAAGCCAAAAAGCTACGTTAATTCCAAAAAAAAACAAACATATAATCCCTCACCTTGTAGCAGATAGATAGTCGCCTGATACTCTGCCAGTTTTTCGTCAATATAATCCTGCGACTGGTTGGCAATAATCTCGGCGGTGGATGGTCCAGATTCTTCTTCATCGTCGGGTTCATAGTTTCGCGGTAAAGGGGGAGGTTCGAGTGGCACCCCCACGTACTCGTAATCGCGACTGGGGGGACCAAAACTGTCCGGGGATGAGGCGTATATGCCCCTGAAACTCTCAGGGGAGTAGGGTTGTATTCCTCTGAAGTAGGGGGAGTCTGATCTTGCCGGCGCCGGGGAAGGCTGAAACAGATAAATAAAATAAATATCGAAGATAAAAAAGTCCTCAAAGTATGCGGCGAAAATGCAAGAAAATTAAATATAGAAATTACGGTAGAACAAAATGCTTTTACGATCGAAAGTTACTATGTTTATTCAACAAAATATTTACAAGAGTCAGTGAAAATCACTAACAGCTTATAGGTTAGTTTGATAGCTGGCAGCGTGGAAGGTCTCACGTGACGTTTGTTTATTGACCGGTTGCCAACCAAAAAAATGCATTCAACGTAAAAAAAAATTACAAATGTGTTCCTTATTCGAGATGTCCTAAACTGCCTCTGTCCTAAAGTGCCTCCTTCTCCCCTACTGAATTTCAGGGATGTTACGGAGCTTCGACTTCGACTTCAAATTGCTCCTCCGAATCTGCCTAAGGTTCCGATACTCTCAAAATGGAGGTTTAACGGAATTTAACGAGCTCTTGATAAAGGTAGTGTAGGTCATAGCAATTCAAGTTGTCACAAGTTTCGACTCTCTTTTTGTTGATATCACATCACATGCACATGCATAGCACAGCCGTCAGTGAGTAAAAAAAATGGGCAATATGAAAGATGGATACGTATCCGTGAAGTGGATTCTAAAAAGTGAGTATACAGTATATTCATAATATATTCTATACGTATTTTACAAGTTATGGAGTATCCCATATTCCACACAACCAATAGTTTGTTCGGACCGAAGGCGATGACCTCGGTTCGGAAGTAGTTTGGCACGATTCTGCCATTAGGTTTTTACGTTTTTGTGTTCCAATTTGTTTTTTGAATCAAAATCTTGTTACAAAAAGTATAGTTTACAACTCATACCCAACTTTTAATATACTACACTAATACTTACTTATGCCGCCTTAGTTTAGTAGCTTTATTTAAAGTGTACTTAAATAGAATTAATCAACGAGTGCGTGAAACACGTGTGTATGTATGCCAGTATCAATCAGTGACTTATTGGCTAATAAACAGATACCTTAAATAACCCAGGCAATATAGCAGAAAGGTGCTCTGTTTTTAATAAGAGTCTTGAATAAGGTTTCTCGGCGCGATAATTAAGTAAAAAATAGTAGAAATGGATTGTGTATATATGAAAATGGTCGTAGAGCATTCTCCTGGGCTTAAATTACTCGTCATTAAATTCCCTACATATCCATTATCGTGACTTGTGGGAGAGGTTCATTCAATCGGCTGAAAAACGCGTTTGAAAATCGAGCGTCGCGTTGCTTCGAGCGCTCGGGTAAGCGAGTGGACGCCTGGTGGGGGAAGCCTCTCTCCGCAGACTTCTGTCATCGGGTCTTCTTCCCCCCTCACGTGACCACTTCCCCCTTCACTCGCTTACCCGAGCGCTCGAGGCAACGCGATGCTTGATTTTCAAACGCGTTTTTCAGCCGATTAAATGAACCTCTCCCACAAGTCACGATAATGGATTTGTAGGGAATTTAATGACGAGTAATTTAAGCTCAGGAAAATTACTTTACGACCATTTTTCGGCGTGTTCAAGACGTTT
Organism: Aromia moschata; assembly: GCA_029963805.1. NCBI lineage: Eukaryota > Metazoa > Arthropoda > Insecta > Coleoptera > Cerambycidae > Aromia > Aromia moschata. Next base: position 66,390 of record JAPWTK010000404.1, on the reverse strand, counting down.
TCGAAAATACCCACTTTTTTAGTTTTTTTCGATTTATGCTAAAAGTTCTTATTATTTTTGCATGAAATTTTTACTGCAGATGGGCACGACCAAAATCTACAATTTAAGCAGAAGTTTCTGCGACCATTGGAACCCTTGGTAATTCGATTTCAAAAAATGGGCATTTTTCATCGGTTTTAATTTTTTGTCCCTTAATCCGCAAAAAAAAAACGGTTTTCGGCACTTTTATCGATTTTTTTACTAAGGTTCCAAGATACCGATTTTATCCAAAACATGGACTTAAAAGTAATTAACTGGATTTTATTAACCAAAAAGCTGGAAACTAAAATTTTATATTTTGCTAATTTAATTCTGCGACCTCCCCACTCCGACTCCCGATTCACCTCCGACTCGCTGAGGTCGGTATGAGACTTCCGATTCCGCTTCTGACTCCGATAAAACTACCCCCGTAACATCCCTGCTGTATTTGATCAAGACGGAACGCCTTTCAAGATTTTCACATAGAATTTGCACACATAATGGATCGACCAGATTCGAAAAGTCGTCAAGTTTTGATTAAACATATTGCTTTGTTTAAAGACAGGAACAGAAATTAGAAAGAAAGGCAATGGCGGACCTAAAAGTGGCACTGGACAAAAAATTGAAAAACTAAAGCAAATTGTCAATGACAACTGACAAACCTCTATTCGGAGTTTAAACCAGCAAGTAAATGTCTCCTACAGAATCTGCAACACAATCCTGAAATGTGATCTGCTTATCATCTAAACTCAGTCCAAGAATTGTTACCAAACAACCACGCACACAGAGACTGCAATTTTCAGAGTTATTACGGGTAATTTGCACAATATGAAAACGTCTTTGGCAAAACCCTATTTTACTGACAAGGCATGGCTTTACATCTCTGTTTATGTTATTTCTCAACAAATGTGAGCATAGAAAATACTGAAACAGGTCGATTTTTAATTGTAAATAAAAATGTTTGACCTAAAAACTCTACCTTTTCTGGTCGCCCCTCTCCATTTTTTAAATGATAAGAGGGGGCATTTGATGCCACATTTTAAAGGGTTCTATTCAGTAACGTAATTAAAGTTATGTTAAAGATATTAAAACGGATTCAGCATTTTAAAATTTGTTTTCTTGATTGTTGTTGAGGACTGTTCAAAAATTAAAACCCATTAGGTTGCTGAACATAGAATTTAAGACCCTTTAAAATGCGATGTATCTTTTCATTTAAAGATTTGAGAGTGGTAGTTACCCCTCCAAGGGGGGGACTAGAGGGTTACAGTTGTTACGTCAAAAATTTTGTTATATAAAATTAAAAACCGACGTTTCACGAATTTCTCTTCAAATCATTAATTAGGTAGAAAATGATATTATCCATTACTTAAAGGACCTCACTGTAAGCCATTGGATTCTCAAAAATTTTTAGATCACGCATATAGACGTATCACCCATTTAATTTAAATTTATAATTTTTAGGTTCTTCATTGTGCCTGTATTTTTAATTAAGTAATATAAGATTGTCCATATACATGTCATCTCTAGCCGTTTAAAAAAGGTGATATTAAAAAAACAATATAACTACCATTGGAATATAACAAGAGCAGTAATTAAAAAAAAACTCAAATTCGTCTGTACATGCAAAAAAAATCCAATTTTAACTCAAAATTTAAGTTTACTTCACGCATTCACCAATTGGTGCAATAGATAATATTTTTTATTGCCTACAATCGCCACTATGTCATATAATTAAGGTAGGTACATTTACTTGTATCGGTAAAAACAGTTTTATGTTGTCTATTTCAGTGGCGGTGCGTGATATTTCAGTTAGCCATATCTTGAAAACGACGCATGGGGACCCACTTCACTTTTTTAGGTGATGACTATACACCTCTTACAAAAAGGATTTATAGTGAAAAAACCGCCATCAAAGTTTGCGAAAATTTTTTCAAAAACACTGGAGCACTCCTGGGTTCTCAGTAACGCTCTGTGGAATATTTGCAGTATATTTTTTTTCATAATCTAGAAAAAAATATGGGAGACGTTTTTCGATTTGTTACAAAATATTTTTGTTTCAAAAAGTTATGGCCATTTTAATTTTGGGAAACAAAATGTTCCTATAAAATTAAAATTAAAAATGGCCATAACTTTTTGAAAAAAAAAAAATTTGCAACAAATCGAAAAACGTCTCCCTTATATTTGTTTCTAGATTATGAAAAAAAATATACTGCAAAAATATCCCACAGAGCGTTACTGAGAACCCAGGGAGTGCCAGTGTTTTTGAAAATTTTTTTCGCAAACTTTGCTGACGATTTTTTTCACTATAAATCCTTTCTGTAGGAGGTGTATAGTCATCATCTAAAAAGGAAGTGGGTCCCATGTGTCGTTTTCAAGATATGGCTAACTGAAATATCACGCCACCGCCACTGGTCTATTTGGTTATTGAAAACTATACACACGGTGTCAATTTGAAAACTTTCCACGCTTAATATCGCCCTTCCACTAGATAATATTAAAAATTGGAAATACTCGTCAATTTTATTTTCAAGAAGGACACTAAATTAATATTTGCAGCCTTCGAGGTTCAATCCCCTGAAGGGGTAGATGTTATCCATAAAATTTTAATAGAAAGGGGTGTCAAGTGGGACATCATTTTATAGCTGGTTTAATTCTCTTTCCAATAGTACCCTACTTTATTACTTTTTTAGTTGTTGTTTCCAAAGAAATCGCCAAGAAAGGGCCAAAAAATTACATTAAAATATCATAATTTAGTTGATTTTCATTTTAGTTGGTAAATTTAGGTATCTACCCCTCCTAGAGTGTTGAACTACGAAGCCTACAAATATTCGTTTAAAGTTTCCCCCTTTTAAATAAAATTGAAGTGTCTCTCCGATTTTCGATATTATTTAGTTGAGAAGGGATATTAAGGAATGGAAGTTCTCAAATTGACATCATGCATGTATATTGATGCATATCGTCGACAATATTCTCAAACCTCGTAAATCGATTTTTTTGCAAATTGATTTTTTTGCACCAAACGATTCCTCGTATATTTCTACGTTATATTACCAAACCTTGTATGAAATAAACATGAGTTTGACCCTGAAAATCTACAGAAACCAAACCTTCGTAACTATTGTTGTCTTATAATGACAGTCCAAACCTCGTCTCACCATATCACAGTTTATATATAAACTTATAAGCTAAACTCCGTGACTCGTATGGACGCTTGGAATAGTTTGGTGCGTATTGTAAGGAGATAATTTTGTGGAGTGACGGTTGCACATGCACATACCAAAATAGAAACTCTATTTTGTCGAACGCTCTACTGCAATGTTCAGCATTAAAAAAATGTGTGTATTATTCAAAAGATTTTAGAGAAAGGGCACACACAAATGAGTTACGATTCCGTGCATAGTGTGATAGAACATAAAATAAAGAATAGGATTATATAGTTCCAGCTGATTACGTAATATAATTGAAACTAACGAAAAAATCCAGTGCCTTACAACAGTGACGGTTGACGATATTTGTTAGCCAATCTTGAAAATTACGCGTGGGACCCACTTCACTTTTTAGGTGATTACGTGACGACTATAAACCTCTTACAGAAAGAATTTATAGTGAATAAACCGTCAGCAAAGTTAAGCGAAAAAATTTCAAAAAACCGCAGAACACCCTATGATCTCAGTAACGCTCTGTGGATATTTGCAGTATTTATATTTTTTCATAATTCAGAAACAAATATAAGGAGAGGTTTTTCGATTTGTTACAAAATATTTTTTTTCAAAAAAAGTTATGGCCATTTTAATTTTTAATTTTATAGGAACATTTTGTTTCCCAAAATTAAAATGGCCATAACTTTAAAAAAATATATTATAACAAATCGAAATATATTAAAAACTAATATAAGGAGAATATTTGTTTTTAAATTATGAAAAAAAATATACTGCAAATATTCCACAGAGCGTTACTCAGATCCCAGGGTGTTCTGCAGTTTTTTGAAACTTTTTCGCACTTTGCTGACGGTTTTTTCACTATAAATCCTTTATGTAAGAGGTTACAGTCATCACCTAAAAATGAAGTGGGTCCCATGCGTCGTTTTCAAGATATGGCTAACTGAAATATCACCAGCCGCCACTGCCTTACAATGTGATTTACTTCGAACACACATTTTCTAAGGCTTACTCTAATTTAAAATATTATAGTTCTATTCGTTCTGGTAAAAAGGCAGGTGATCCAGTTGTTACGGATTTGAGAGCCTTAAAGTACAATGGATTAGATCTACCATTGAGTATAAATTGAAAATGACAGATACCTGGCAGTCCATCCCCCTAAACACCCCGAAAAATTTTCAGCCGAAAAGCCGGTTGGTTTGTACAGCACTGCCCCCTGGCATTCAGAAGAGACAAGTATGACAACTTGCAAAGAACTAACCTAAGTTCTTACAGCGGACTACTCCATGTGTTTTACAAAATCTTAAAATATCAAGTTTTTTTTTATTAGTTTGTGTTCAGTTTGAAAATAAAATGCCTTGTTATACTATACCTCTTGTTTCTAGCTGCACAAACCTCGTAAATATAACTAATTAATAAAAACCAAACCTCGTAAGTTACATTTTTCTGTATAATTCTGCAATATTACCCCAAAACAAAAAATGTATACCGTGTCATTCTTTTTTATTCAATATTATCAGGATATATTCATTAGATTTTTATTTTATTTAAAAAAATTATAAAATAGAACGTTTTTTTAGCTCTCCTGGAAAATGTTGTGTTACGCACTTACGAGGTTTGAGAATATTGTCGACGATATAGAGTATGTACTTCATTTGCCACTTCTTTGTGCTGAGTTGTAAAAATATTTTTATGGGACCAAACGTATTTACCTCCTACTCAAGTCTTAAAATCGGTAGAGCTATAATAAATAAAAATATTTTCGTAAATTTATGTCAAAAACACTCATATTTATTTCACGTTTACGTAATAACTCAAACATATTATGTTTCATAATATTGCGCATTTCAATCTAATATATTAGTACAGATGACAGAACTGGCGCAATTTAAATTTACCTCAGTTAGTGATTCCTGCATAGCTACACTAGGAAGCTATTTTAAGGACCTACTACTGAAACACGTGAAAGACGACACATGACAGCGTCATTTAGTTTACGTCCAGGAGGATGTTCTAAACAGAATGGCTTTTAAATTGATTTTAACCCTTTTTGTTTGTTTTTTCAGTCGTGTTTTATCTAGGCATGTCAGTAAGTAGCCAATTGATGCGTTAATTCTTTTGAACTTCAGCCGATATTTTATTGCAGTCGTCCCCAAAGATGAAAAGCAGAATCACAAGATCAGTGTGGTGCTCTTTTTTGCCAACAGTGCTACGATTCCTAAAGAAAGTCCAGCTGTGGGATGTTTGGGTCTCCACGAAATAACCAGAATTAAGGTAACAGTGAATTTAAACATAAAAAAATAATTATCATGTAAATATATCTTTACATTTAAGCATAGTCTACCTATATTTCCTGATAATGAACTTCATATGAATGACATTATTCAAAGAACCGCTCCTGACTGTGAAGAAATGTTAAAAGCGTGTATATCATCCTTAACGCATTTCTGTCAGAACGCTCTAGGAATGAAAACAGGTATCCGTTCTTTCTTTACTTCTCATTTTAAACGTTTATACAACTACCTTCCCAAAAACCTGTGCATCCTATGAGAAACAGTTTAATCAACGACTTTTTCTGAAATTCAACTTTGGGGTTTAATACAAAATCGAACAGCATTATTTCTTTCCTCATAATATTATATGTTCTATTCTAAAAAGGTGACAGGAGTGTTTAGAGAAAAGTGTGTGGCTTTTTCAACAATTTTTTCAAAAAATACATATTAATTAAAATAAAACGTAGTTGCTGAAATATGAACACAGGCCATCAGAATCAAAGGCATTAGCAAAGACTTAACCATCAATCCAAATTTCCTATAGCTCAATCTGATAATGATAATATGATAATGATAAAGGTTCTATTCGAAAAATGTGTCAGAAATGTGTAGAACAAAGTGTGGGGCTTTTTAAATAATTTTTAAAATGTTTTTTAATTAAAGTAAAACAAAGTTGCTGGAATATGAACACAAGTCATCAAAATCAAAGGCAAACACTTAACCATCAATCCCAATTGCCTATAGCTCAATCATTCAAAATTTGTTTACGTGTCAGCCATATTGTAAAATATTTAACACATACTCCTATGTTTTCATAGCACAGCCAACTTGAGGTCAAATTTATTTAAACGGTCTTTAGATTTGATCATCACCGCGATTAAAAAAGAGCTAGACCAATGCATATAAGAAAATGTTCTTATCATTATAGATACCTACAAGGTGTGTAAATTAAGTAATGAGACAAAGAAACAAATGACTCTAACAAATTCAAACTTGTACTGAATCTGTCATTACATGTTAACCTACCGCCCTGCCAGATCCTATTCCTCCGCAGGGTTGCTAGATTCGAGCGCCAGTTGCCAGTCTCATTACTTAACCCTTAAAGTACACACTTATTTTCAGATTCGGGGGGGGAAAAATCGGACCCCCCAAGGGGGGGGGAAAAAGGGGGGTGGAGGAGCCACAGGAATAAATTACACACTGGCTACACCTGTACCCCAGTGAAAAAACTTTTGTAAAAATGAGACTATCTAATATTTTGACTTGATTTTTTATTTGTAGCTTCTTGAAAGTATATTTCATAAAGTGGAATAGATAATAAAGCTAAATATTAAAATTAAGTATCTTAAAAAAATTATAATATCAAAAAAAAGAGCCGAAAAAACGGGTATTTTCATTAAAAAATTCATAACTTTTTAATTTGTCGATATTAAGGTCTAAAAATTTAGGTGTCTTCTATTGTGTGTCACTATATTAAAAAAAATTACTTTATTGGACCTTTAAAAAAAGGTATTTATTCTGGAAAATGAAGTGTCGCATTTTTGGGAAAAAATGTATTTCCTGTTATTGCCAAAAAGTATCCGAAAATGTATTAATAAAAAGTATATAATACCCTATAATTGTCGCCAGATGTCGCACTAGACCAGTTTCCTTTACTTTTAAGATACTCAAAATTTGAAGAATTACGTCGTTGTACAGCTGTACCCCAGTGTTTACTTTAAGGGTTAATTTAAACACCTCGTATACAACTTTTAGAAAAATTTTATATTCAACTTCATATTGAAATCGTTATGTTTGCCACTATAATTGAAGTCATTTTTGTAGCTATTGTGTCGGTCACAACCACAGAAATAACAAATGACATAGACGAAGTACCAGTACAAAAAAGAAAGACCTATGAGAGCCCGTCAGATTCCTATGCCTGAACATTTTTTTCGATATGATGTCATTCCTAAGGCCGACAACCAGGATACGATACCGTCTATTTCCAAATCGTATGGATCCCGTTTTGCAGATGTTATAACAGGTCCAGAACACACTGAAGTATTTAACATCAGAGTGAAACGAGAAGAAAATAACGCGAAAGAGAAACCTTCCGAAATTGTAAACGTACCTCTGGAGAAGAATAATGATAATAAAAAAGTCTCCCCTGGATATTCTGAATTTTATGGGACAAATTAAATACTCGTTCTTCGGGAAGCTGTTTGAAGATCGTAAGAATTATATTATTCTTTATGTAATAGAACTGGGACTATTTTTGTTCTTCAAATTATTTACACGTATTTTAGAGAAATGTTTACATTTCTTCACACACTTTTAAAAGATTAAAAAACTGAAAGGAAACGTAAGTAAGAACCTTGAGGTAAGATGCATATCTTACTTATCTTACCGACTATAAATTTTAGAATAATTGTATATCTGAAATGCAAGAGAGCACCTTTGTGGCCTTTTTAAATACATTAAATTTAAATTTGGAGTGTGTCAATGATAGTAAAACTAGTAACTTTCCATCTGAAGTAAAAGATGGTGTTATCGCTGCGAATTAAAATTTCGACATGGGGTTGTTTTTTGGAGTGTGGACGGCGAACCGTTTAAGTCACAGCGTAGAGCTTTCGGTGCATTCAAACCAATCCTATAGGCAATTAAAAACCGCATGTCTCTATCTCGAATAGAACGTGAATGGCGCTAATCTAAAAAGTGTTACGCTAATTTTGACGAGCAGTTTAGATAAACTTAAACATAATGTGGATCTCGACAAGGAAATATAATCTTAATTCAACTTAAAATTATTATTTTAGAGAATTAGACAATAATTTATATATGTTTCTCTCTAATTAAATAAAATCGATGATTTGTCTTGATCTCGTCCTCTAAAAAAATAAGGGTTACAAATAAATTCGGCACATTCTTTTTTAAATAAAAATCTTCAATGTCGGGATTAAATCACCGAGAATATGTCATTTTATCGTAAATGTCATATTATCGACTCTGTAGTACAGTGTAGAAAATACTTCACTTCCTATAGGACCCTTTTATAGCAAAGAATTCACGATTTAATATTCTTGAAATGATGTTGTTGATGTAATTCGGGAGAAACCCTCAATATTTGGGGGAGGTGTAGAGGGGGCCAAACTCAACAAAAAGATGTAATAAACATAAAGTCGACTATCAACGGTTAATGAGATAGTAATGGAAATAGCAATGTAAAATCACATGTAATAGTAAATGATAAAATAACAAATGTCACAATAAATGGAAAATTTACTAATCACTTGTGTGTTTTACTTAGAATATATAACCTACTCAAAATAAAATATTAAATAACAAGTTTCGCAATAATAAACGACAAAAAAATCTTCACTGCTCTCTCAGTAACCGCTGATATTTGACCCTACCCGTATCTTTATTAGAATTTTTGTGTTCATATTCTGTCTTCAAAAATTGGGTGTTCCTCCCCAATCCATTCTGTATAAAAACTAAAATACTTTTAATATAAACTACGCTCTCTCTCTCTCTCAAATAGGTCCCTTTGCGTATTTTGTGATTAATTATACGCCTTAATGATATTTTAATAATTTTGCTAAGAAAACTACCTCATTTTTACAATACTATAGAGCCTTAGAGAACCAGCATAACGACCTAAATATCACATCCCACTACAACGTAAAAGACACAAAAGAGCGACCAACTGAGACAAGAACTTTATTTTTTTTTCAGCGACAAATGAGATCACATTTTTGAATTTTCCACCACTTAGCGTCAAATTTAAGCGACAAATGAAATATGTGTATCGAAAGTCGATGTATCGATATAACCACTATATTGTAAAGGTATGGAGACATCCAAAAAAAAAAACGTCAACTCTGGCTATGAACGAGAGAGATAGACATAGCAGTCATGTCTAAGCTTTTCGGTTATGTCAAACTTTTGACAAGTGACTGTCACAATTTGTAAAATAAACAATAACTGTCATATGATGTGACAGTTTTGACAAGTAAATAAGGTTATAAATTCGAATAAGAATAGAAATACGTCTTTTTTTTCTTGGCCAACTTTGATGACGTTTTTTTTGGATGTCTATATATGTATACAATAGATTCTGAAATTAGCCCCTCCTTTCCGTTTGGTAGAACTGCTCGTCGGATTATTGTTTCTTTATCTTCTGCAAATTATTTTGAATATATCGATTCGATTGTTCGAATTACGTTGACGCTGGTAGACCCCCGCAGGGAAAAGCTAAACAAAATTTAGCTTTATTGCTACAATTCTTAAAGTAGCGGAAAATTCAAAATCGTACTACATGACCTCATTTGTGGCTGAAAACGAGCGACTAGCGACTGCATGAAAATGCACCATTATTTATTACCAAGCGCGAATGTCACAGGGCCTATGCATTAGGGTGTCCCAAAAACTTTTTTGTTTCGAATCATGACAGATATAGCAGAATCTTGTTATTTTCGTTGAAAAAAATGCCATGAATTTTTTCAGATTTTTTGTTAGGAGGTCGCCAGATTGAATAGAAAACGTTTTAAGCCAATTTAATTTTTAATAACGATATTTAGTGATTTTACATTGCATAGGGGCTTAAAACTTGAGTTGGGATTAGTTATTTTTCATGTAATTTTCTCAGCTGACCACGATGAAATTATTATTTTTTAGCTATTGTTACTATAACAGCTTGAAAATTAAGAAAAACCGAAGGAAAAAAGTAAAAACCCGATATTTTTGTTTTCTTTCTTAATAGTTTGACCTCCCAAGTACCTCGTAATTTTTGTAATCAACCATTAATAAAGAGCTTGAAAAAATCTTTAATTTCAGACCAATTGCATTCAAAAATATTTCTTTTTTCAGAAGTTACAAACCATCAAAGGTAGAACTCGAAAATGCAAATAAAGTTATTTCTTGCCTTAGAGTTTTTTCACATCTAGTATTGATTATAAAAGTAATAAAACAAAATCGTTGTTAAAGTATAGTAATAAATGGTATTTTGAGGAATTTATATCGTAAAAAACAATTCAAATCAGTTTATTTTTCATGGAATATGAAATTTTTATTACATATAATTTATATTATATCATACATTTATAATTTTTATTTCATAAAAAAGAAAGAAAACTCATTTTAACAACAATACTACATATATAATATGTATTTACAACAAAAATAATAAATAAATAACAAAAAATGTAACATTCTAAAATATAATTTTTCACGAAAGCTTTATAATGTATTATTTATTAATTTTATTAATGTTTTTTTTTCTATTTTTTACTTTGCATGCACCCTACTGTGCGTGTCCTGCCCTTGACTCGATGGCCTTCACAGCTCACAGCTGACGTGCATTACGAAAACTGCGCTAACAATTTTAGTTATTTATGGCACGCTGTAACAGACAGTCACCGGTATTGCTTCGCTATGATACGTTTCGTTTTTACGTATCCGCCGTGTGTTTAAATAACTTTATAAATATTAATAATTATTAGTTGAGGGAAGAAGTTAAGTATTATTATATAGTTCATGCCTCAACAATTTCTCATACTGTCTATTGTCAATAGTAGACGTTGAACGGTCCTTTTCCATACACAAGTTAATATTAAGTGATAAACGTCGCCGTTTCACTCCAGAACACTTAGAAAAGCACATAATAATATGTTTTAACCACCGCCAACTTGCCATGCCTTGTCTCAACACTGACGTTTGTCGGGTAAGTGTTGCCATTGTTAAGTGTTATATTAATTTATATAGGTATTTTATCCTTGAGTTAACCATACTATTTGGTAAAAATAGTACTATGTTAATACATAATTTATGTAAACAGATTAATATGTTCAGTCGTTAACTGACTACGGTCCTGTTATACTCCGCGCTCCACGTTCTCTAGTAATAACTATTTTGGGACAATAATAATATGACAAATATGACAATTAATTTAGGAAAGAGGGAGTAAAGCATTACAAAAATTGTGGACGCCTTTCCTTTGTGGACACCTTTCAACTGTCAGTAAATGAAACCAATCAACATTCCTCTCTGAGTAAGATTAGATACATCTGAAACTATAGATCTATCTTTATTATTTGTCATATATAAAAACGAAAGTCTATTACGACCTGCTCCTGTATCATATGGCCACTAATTTAGCAAATTTAATTTGTCATATTTAACACAAATACTCAATAAAACTTGAGTATTTGTTCTTAAATACAACTGTTCTTGATAGTTAAAAGAACCAATAAGAAATTAATGCAAACTTTGAAATAATCATTTTAGCGAACCGAAACAGGTTATAACATGGCAATGTTAGTGCCTGTGCCAAAATTATTTTTGATCTTTATATTTCAGCAATTATTATCTACTAATTCAAACGCTTGCATAATTATGTTCTAAACAAAACAATGTTTGTTTGCCAAAATTAGAGTTGGCTAACTTAATCTATAGCAAATAATAACAGAAGTGTGGTTGAAAAATAATATAGTAAACTAAAGAAACTTTGTTATTCAAAAAAAAGTTTTATTTTTTGAATGGCGAAGTTTGTGAAACAGATGAAGGAATTGAGCAACTCCACGAACAAAATAAACTCACTTTTAATCCAAACATCAATCAGTCATCAATATTTTTTTACAACTGTCCTATATTAATAAATAAGTATATATGTATATTGAAATTGTATACTTTGACAGCACTTATCAATTAATTTTATTTTAATTTTGTATAAGTGGAACCTTATGGTTACAAACAAAAATTAAAATTTTAATGTTAGGTAGTGTTGTTGTTGTTAACACCAAAATTGTTTTTTTTTATGAATCAAATATATAACAAGTAATTAAATGTCTAAAATGAAAAATGAGGAAACAGCAATAAGTCTTCTTCAAGAAATTCACACATTCGTTGTGCATTGTATTCAGGGTGAGTTTTTAATGCATTTTTGATCTATAGAATAGTTTTCATAGGAATTCTAAAATGTAAAATATGGGACTGTTTGCATTATTTTATTCATTCAATCTATTTATTCATTCTTGCCATCTTTTAAAATATTGCCGAATTTATATGCATCGACTAATTTCCTTATTTTAAATGGAACACCCTATATATTGAATAGACAACTTAAACTGAACAAATATAAGGTGATCCATTAGAGCTAAATAAGGTATCTCGATTTGAAATAAGTAGCAGTAAATTGAACACTACGTATGTTATTTTTGAATTTATTTGCAGATTTAATTGCATAGTATGAAGTTTTTGCAGAGAATGAATTTTAAGTTCTTAGCCACGCCATTCCAAAAAATACAATGCGAGTATACTACCCAAAAAGATTTTGACAGTTTTCCCAGACCCTAACATCTGTATTTTTTAAACATAGCCACAGCCAATTTTCTAGAAGTGATGACCTGATATTAGGAAAATTACCTGTATAAAGGTTCTTGGGTTTTGACAAACGAACTTAGTCATGATATTGACTTGACATTGACTGTGGTATTCAAGACCATTTGGAGTTGAAAAATTCAAATGGAAACACATATTTTGTCCTCGGCTTTGAGCAGAGCGTGAAATCTCATGTGCAGAAGCTCATTCACCTCATAGAGTCAAAGGATCACACAGGATCAAACCAATAGTCCGGGAGCCAGGTCAAAATTTGGTCAATTATTTCTTTTCGAACGACAATCAGTGAGACGCATCAGGGAGTTGTATCATAATGCCTCGTGAACGTCAACTGCGGTTCCGTGGGTGGGATGAGCGGCGGAAGCCTCTCACGTCATTTCCTCCTAACTAAAAATTTGTCAAACTATAGCTAATCTTAAAGAAAAAAATAGTCAGCTGACTATAACATGGTGTATTATTATACGTCAGCTGGTCGCTTGAACATGAAAAAAAATTATGGGTACATTCAATGATTTCCTCTCAACTAAAAATTTACCTGATGATAGCTTATCTACTGTGAATGAATATAAATGTCAGCTGGCTGTACCTCGGTGGAAAGATCGTCAGTTGATACCTTGACAGTTGTAGCGCACAAGTTAGGCGGGAGCATCTATCGCCTATTTAAATGCACCAGCTGACGAGTTTTTCCTCGACTTACTACTAGCTGATTGTTTTTATTAATTACAGAAGTATATTAACAATCAGGTTACAATTTTTTATCCGGGAGGAAATGCCGTATCTTAAATTATTCGGCATTACGCTTCGATATGAGTGTTCCGATTAAATCAATATTCTGTATAGATACTTTAAAATAAGTATGTAATTGAATAACTGAAGAAATATTTAAGTAAATTAATCAATTTATAGTTTATTGTAACTTAGCTGTTCGATAAATAACATTCATTTTAAAAAAGTGATTGAGTATTGCTTCAATCTTTAGAAATAACGAGAATAATTTAAGATACGTCATTTCCTCCCCAATAAAAATTTGTAACCTGATTCTGTAATTAATAAAAAAATCAGCTAGCAGTAAATCGAGGGAAAACTCGTCAGCTGGTGCATTTAAATAGGCGATAGATGCTCCCGCCTAACTTCTGCGTTACAACTTTCAAGGTATCAGCTGACGATCTTTCCACCGAGGTACAGCCAGCTGACATTTATATTCATTCACAGTAGCATATAAGCTATCATCAGGTACATTTTTAGTTGAGAGGAAATCATTGAATGTACCTATAATTTTTTTTCATGTTCAAGCGACCAGCTGACGTATAATACACCATGTTATAGTCAGCTGACTTTTTTTTTCTTCAAGATATTGGATTAGCTATAGTTTGACAAATTTTTAGTCAGGAGGTAATGACTAAAAATAATTTTTTTCTCCGTGCGTGGGAGGCTACCGCTGCTCATCCCATCCACGGAACCGCAGCTGACGTTCACGAGGCTATATGATACAACTCTGTGATGCATTCCACTAATTATTTCTTGAGAGGGACTTGGTCATGAAAATCTATCGCTGGCTCCCGGACTACAAGGTTGAACTAATCGTCAATTTGGTCGATTTCTGGAAGTAGTTACCTGAAATCGGGAAAATGACTTATATAAAAGTTATTTCGTTTTTAGAGATGAGCTTAATAATTACCTTTAACGTGACGTTCACGCTGACTCTCAAGTTTATTTGAAGATCAACTTGAAATTTCAAATGAGAACAGTAATGTTTTGCCCCGGATTCGGAATGAATAGAAATCTGAATGTTTGGATGTACAATTACGCAGGATCAGAGAGATCTTGGGATCGCCGAATTTAGTAAAAAATCTGTTGATGCCAAGGTTTCTATAGGTCAAAGTTTATATCATAGATTTTCCCAATTTCACTCTGAAAGAATCAACCAAATTGATGATTAGTTTAAACTGACCTTAGTTTGACCCCGTGCAACATCTTGACCGTGCGTATGGTAATAATTCTGAATGTAAAATTTCAGGCTCTGTCCAAATCCGAGGTAAAAAATGAATGTTTCCATTTGAAATTTTCAAGTTGACGATCACTGTTAAAATCAAGTTAAAGTTCATGATTCAGTTCGTCCCTTAAAACCAAACAACTTTTATACAAGTAATTTTCCCGATTTCAGGTAACTACTTCGACAAAATCGACCAAATTGATGATTAGCTCAACCTACCTGTATATACTGTATGTATGCTCCCTGTATGATCATCTCCATGACATGAATATATTTGTGCGCGTAAAATTTCATGCTCTATTCAAGTTATTTGAGGGTCTCAAATAACCTTTAGGCCACGATCAAGGTTTAAGTTAAATGTCATGTCTAAGTTCGCCTCTCAAAACCAAGCAACTTTTATATTGGTTATTTTCTTGATTTCAGGCCACCATTTCAAGAAAATCGGGTGTCCCGTTACTTTTTATGCTCTCTGTACATAATTTCACCTCAAAATTGTATGCTCTTTCCAAATATGTAAAAATATATATTAAAAATGTAATAAAAAAAGGGTGCAAACAACCTCACATATTGCATTTTAGCATTTCTTATGAAACAACAATTCTGCAGACCAAATACGTACTTAAAATTCATCCTGTTTATTTCAGAGGACAAAAACAAAATCGCCGAGGAAGAGAACCGCATTCCCAGCGAAATTAATATGGCCAACGAAGATCCAGGTCTCTTTGAAACCGTCAAATCTACCCTAACCAGTCTGCAGGAGGTGCCTTGTGGGGAGTTCCTCATGGTCGTGTTCGGAGGCCACTTATCTGAACTAACTAACCAGCACAGCCCATTAGTTCAGAGCGTCAAATACGTCACTGAGAACACAAACCCGGAAAATACTCTCATAGTTGTAACGGGTACCTGTCAAGGCCAGGAAGCGGGAAAAGACACTATGATTAATATAAATGAAGACGCGATGAACGATCATAATAACGTCAGATCATTAGAAGGCTGCGCGGTTTTGCCAGTGTTTGCCAAAGGTACGTAATAAGTAGAGCTCGGAGGTTAATAATATATCCGTGTTTTACCAGGGGCGGTTCCAGGATACGACTATTAGTGCGTTCCGAAATGTAAACAGATGTTACTTTATACATGTGATAGCGATTGTTGTAGCCCAACTTATCGGCAAAGGAACCACTCACATGTCACAGAACTTGCATACACACGGTAACCGATGTTATAACGTGTCCGTACAGCCAGTTTAATTTCCATAAATGATCAATAACTGTTCTATAGTTCAGGAGTTCTAACGCCTATCACTTAAAATCGCTGCCTGTACCTTAACAATAAGTTACAATAGGTTACGCTGGTAGCGGTGTCCTTGGTAGAACGCCCGAAAACGTTTTTCTTCTGGATGTTGCTTTCACAAATACCTGTATCACATTTACTTGTACCACATTCACTTGTATCACAGTTACTTGTATCACATTCACTTGTATCACATTCAAGGCTGTCAACACTAGAGTAACAGTTTCGGTGAAGCTCGTGTGCCAAATATGTAACGTGGATTAAATTAGTGTATGTCCTTAAAGCTTTCAAATGCACTTTCATGGCTTTTGCCTCATTCAGTCCCTCAACCCATACCATCTAAGTTTACCGTGCAATTCCGTGACGATTTTTTTATGTCCTCACACAGTGGTGCTATGCAATCGTCTGATAGCTGTTTCTGCAGGTAAACTAACTTCTCGTACTTTCCACTCACAGCATTCTAGACAACTTGAACTGAACTGAACTCGAGATGATCTAATTTGGCGAATGGAATATTACACGCTACCCCATTTTGACTAAATCCAGGTTAACTTGCCTTGTCGCGCACTCACACCACCACTTACACGAGCTTTATGTTCACCGTCTGTAGCAACATGCTGAAAAACATATACGGAAGTACACTGTCACACCAGACTGTGTCAAAATTACTTTTTTTTATTTTTTTTTTTTCGATTAAATGTGTCTAAAGTTAGTTCAATATAAAAAAATGTCTCCCAAAAATTGAGCTCAATATCTCAAAAATTGAGCTGGCGCACTGGGGGTCCCCTTTCCCATTTAATACATGGGGATTTTTTTTTATTTTTGAAATAACTACATGAAAATCAATTGACAATTATTGGATTTGTGAATTTATTCGTTATGTTGAGTCAGTAAACAAAATTAATTTCTGTTTTATTGTTAAGGTTTGTTTTGTTGTTGTTTTAAAATAATATTAATTTTGAGAATTGTTAATTAATGAATAAATATAGTGAGTTAGTTATTTGATAAATAAAAATCAAAAATGTTTTTCTGTACTTAACTAATTGATTTTTTTTCTCCTATTCTGCGCTCTGTAACTTCGTTTCTGTTGAGTTTATAAAAAAAATATATATGTATTTTAAATGGGAAAGGGGACCCCCAATGCGCCAGCTCAATTTTTAAGATATTGAGCTCAATTTTTGGAATAATTGTTTTTTTATATCGAACTAACTTTAGAGACACTTTTAATCGAAAAAAAAAAAAAAAAAAGTTTTTTTGACACAGTCTACTGTCACACACGGTACAACGCAGTTCACAAAATTGTTTACCCAATGTTCCACCGTAACATGTGGTGGACGTTGTCCCGACATTTTTACAAACTTATTCGACATTTCATGCACACGAATGATGGATCTATCAGCGCAGGTTAACTAATATTTAAAAAATACGTCATCAAAGGTGGCCGACCAAAAAAAAGGACGTATTTCTATTCTTGATCTTAAATGTATAATCTTATTTAATTGTCAAGGCTGTTACACTATGCCATTATTTATTTTACAAATTGTGACAGTCATTTGGCAAAATTTTGACAACAATGTTTCGCTTCGAGCTTGAACATAACGGCTCACAGTGGTCAATTTTGCGATTCTAGAAGGACACAATTATTTAAACAAAAAAACGTGTTTATTTTGATAAAATATCATTTATTTTGAAAGTTTATGGTAATTACTGTGTCATATATAGCACATAAATAAACAAATAAAAAATAAATACATAATAAAAAGTACAAAGTTCAATAAAATGAGACAAATAGTTCAATAGCTACAAATGTTTAATAAAAATAATTGGAATATTAAATAAAGTAATCTAATCACTATCAGAAATCCCATCGGAACCCCATTTAAAAATTATTTCAACATCGTTTAGTTCAGCTTTATTCTGCTCTAACACGACCCGTTGCACTTCACAAATCCGTCTCGTAGTATGTTCTATTAAAGATCTAAATCCACTTCAGCAGCTGTTTCTATAACTACGACATTTTCCGGATAGCACTTTGACTTGGCTTCAATCAGGAAAGGATATGATGGACATACCTTGGAGCCAATACTTCTTAGGCGTTGTTGCACAGCAATATACGATCTTTGGTCATTTTCCCCTCTAAATAAGTGCTTCTTCATTATTTAGCTTTCGCCCTGTAGTATCAGGGGAGTGAAACGACTTCTTCATACGTGTAGCACGTTTCGGAGAAGTAGATACCATTTCTTTTAGCAATGTTGCTGCATCACGGTTACCCTCAGACTGTAAACTTGCTTGAGCCGCATAAATCAGTTCTTTACTAGTGCTTGTCTCTAGCAATGGCTGTATTTTGCGTCTTTTTGGTCTTTTCATATGATTGTTCAAATGATTTTTTTTGGCCTCCCTGGACCACTTGAACTGGAAGCTGCAGGTTGGCTCTGAACATCCGGTATATATGGTTGTAATTCAGGTAAAACCAACCAGGTCTTCCAACCATGTTTTTTGTTTACTTAAAAACTTCTCCTTATTTCGATAACATTCTGCCCATCTTTGAGACAATTTATAGCTAAATGACGAATTTTTTTCATAAGAACATCTTCTAAGTTAGCATCAGGGGTTGCAAGATTGAAGTAATTAAAAATATACGAATACATCTTCATATTTCTTTTGCCCTTTTCCGGTTCGCTAACTCATATCTCGAACAGGCTTCTGCGAGGTATGACATACGTTTCTAAAATTAAGGTTAAAATAATTAGACGCACTTAGACGCAGGCAATTTTTTTTGTAATTTAGTAGAGTAAGTTACAGGCAATCTATGGAAAAAAAGATCAACGCGGAAGAAAGCGGAAATCAAATTGTAGCTCTCGAGAAACTTTAATACTGCAGAAAACGTAAAAATTTTACAGAACCAACTATAACCGAAAATTTTCTGATTTAAACAAAAAAAAAACACAAGTTGTTTTATACCAAAATAAAGTACATACCTTCCACTAAATTTTCCATCGAGAACAAATTCACTTCACACAAAAAGAACGGAGATTCAACTGCACACATTAGGGTCAAATAGACTACTAAAATATTCTCAAGCAACTACCTGGTTTTATACATATTTCAACCCTCGTTAAGGGTCATAAAAATTTATAATATGATAATAAATTTTACAGCATTAAATACCTTAATGGGTCTATTATACATTATTCATGAAACAATTTAATTCTGAGAACATGTGTTTTTGGAATTTTGTCCTCCTAGAATAGCAAAATTAACCAATGTGCAGCTATTTGTATTTATTTCGTTCATAGCCAGATTTTATTGCTTTTTTTTATGGATAGTTATAACAATATTCCAGTCGCGTTAAGACTGGTCCTGGAATCTATTATTAACCTACGGGCTCTAGTGATAAGCTTTCAGGTAGATTATACCGGGTGATTGGGGAGGAACGCCAATATTCGGAGGAGGTGTTGGGCTGCAGTGGCGTCCATGTCCACTGTTTCCAATCGTAACAGTTCGAAGGCAGCAAATATTTTACGTTCATTAGACAATTAATTTCGTGTTAACATTTTTTTTATAACGGCAATGCGATCTAGTATGATTTCATTCTAGTTAGAAGAGAATACGCTAAAACTCTGCGATCACTAAAATCGAATGTTACCATTTTTTCCGCGTATTGTTGCATGTGATGCCTTCATCGTGCACTTATCTATTCCTATTTAAACGTACATTATCTTGTTGAAAATTTAACGAAATAGACAATGCCATCAGAGCTTTAACGGGTATCAGTATTAATTAACTTAAAATGTATTTATCGATTTATTGGAATATAGGCCCGAAAAGTGAAAAACTCAAGGACTGCCAGGAGCTGCATGATATACCACTAACTGTGAAGAATATTTTGGAAGAGTCGTCACCTAACTTTGGAGGTAAAAGATATACTCATATTTAATAAAAAAAATTAAAGAAAACTGTTCTTTTGTATAGTAAATTTACCCACAAACAGAAGCATGTCACGTTATTATACTGCATTCATCAGAATATTTTTTTAAGAGAAGAGCTTCTACCCTTTGCAACACACTAACACCATTGTAGTTTGACTAATTTGTGAGTTTTTATATCGTCCATTTCTTATCATCAATTACTATTTAACAAACAATAAAAAGTGGGTTGTAAAGTATTTTGTAAAGAAATTTATTTACTTGATTCTAAGGTAATGCTTCTTGCTACTGTTTTTTTTTTCCATGGTTCTAAAGATAATGGAAATATTGGGTCACATTGGGTGGGAATTCTCAAGAACCCGGGTCTACGAAAAAAATATACAGGGTTAACTTACTTATTTTAATGAACTTAATTAACTTGAGTTGCATTATTATATTGAATAGATGTGCTATAAAAAATATGTACAGGGTTTGTCCGGAAAGTAATGTCAGTGAGCTTTGAAAAATGGTTTTTATTGGTTCTATGTGTACAAATCTTTAGAAACTTTCAAAATACATTCCTCCTGCGTCCACACATCGGTTCCACCGGGTCCTCCACGCATCAAAAGCCGCACGGTAGTCGTTTTCCGGAATCGCCTTAAAAGCGTCGGTGCAAGTCTTCTGAATGTTTTTGACCGACCCAAAATGCTGTCCTTTCATTGGGGTTTTGAGGCGCGAAAACAGAAAAAAGTCTGGGGGGGCACATCGGGGCTGTAGGGAGGCTGAGGAACAACGGTGATGCCTGCCTTGACGAGGTAATCGGCCACGAGGAAGCAGGTGTGCGAAGGCGCATTGTCGTGGTGCAGCTTCCAGGGTTTTGAGATGTCTGGGCGGACGCGATTCACCTTGCGTTTCAGCCGCTTCAGCACCTCGACGTAAAACTTTCCGGTTACGGTTGTCCCCTGCGGAACGAACTCATGATGGACCAATCCCCGGCAATCAAAAAAGACAATCAGCATTGTCTTGATCTTTGACCTGGACATCCTGGCCTTCTTGGGGCGACGGGAGTTCGACGTGTGACATTCTGCACTTTGCCTCTTCGTCTTCGGATCGTATTCAAAGATCCAACTTTCGTCCCCGGTAATGACGTCATCAAGGAAAGCGGGGTTGTCTTCGCAGGTGTCCAAAAGTTCTTGGCAGGTTTCGACGCGCCTCGCTTTTTGATCGTCCGTTAGCACTTTTCGCACGAGCTTCGCGCACACCTTCCTCATTCCTAAAAACTCCGATAAAATTTCGTGAACAATGGTTTTCGTAATGTCTAATGTTTCGGAAATTAAACGGACACTTAGACGAGGGTCAGTGTTCAACAAGTCACGCACACGTTTCATATTGTCGTCGGAACTGGAGGTTGATGGCCGTCCAGCGCGGTTCTCGTCGTTGACATCTTCCCGACCTTCTGCGAAGGCCTTGTGCCACCGGAAAATTTGCCTGTCCGAAAGACAATCGACGCCGAAAGCCTTCTTCAACATTGGAATGGTTTCCGCAGCACTCTTCTCCAGTTTCACACAAAACTTGATCGCCATCCGTTGCTCAAGCGAACGTTGCATTTTTTCTTGCACCGGGTCACTGTAACGACTCTCAAAGAACCAGTGATGCGACCGCTACGACGACCGGTAGCCAACTGACGCTTGTTGGATCTTGTTTCCAGATCCCCCCCACCACAATCCCAGCACGTAAAGCGCGGGCTGGCGCGTAGAGTCTCGGGAAAAAAAATTCACTGACATTACTTTCCGGACAAACCCTGTATTTCCAATTTGTTGACATTTTTTTCTTCAAATTGGGATAAGTGCTTAAAATTAAAATAAATTATAAGCATTTTTTTCCAAATAATTTTGTTTATCTCAACAACTAACCATTCTTTTATAAAGCTTTATTTTTACTTTCTAGTAGAGTATATAGTTCTTTATTACTCGACAACTAACCGTTCTTTTATGGTTTAGTATTATTTTTTCATCATACAGTTTAGCATCATCACCTTCCCCCCTCTCCCCGGACCAAATCCTAGCTACGCCCATGTGATACTTCATTCGGGAACACTCTGTATAATGGCGTAATTATTATAATTCAGTTGCGAGGAGTGACCCTTATGCATACCTTCGTTCCGGAAAATCGGCATAACTGCACGTCTCTAATAACGGGATAATTAGGGTTCCTAACGTGTGCTGTAACGCAGAACCGGACTCGTAATCCATCATGTTATTGATGGATAACACGAAAGGTGACATATGAGAGATCAAAAATACAGTTATAAAAATGTGTTAATAATGTATGTATTTTAAATATCTATTGTTTGTGTCATTCAGAAATACCGACTCACTTCATTGCTTGAACGTACGTTGCCACGACCAGGTCCTTCTGCATTTATTCACGTTAAACATGAGCGATTTGGCCTGTATATATTGGTTGTAGAGGTAAAATTATATCTCCACATCTACTGAAGTTAAAGGTGCAAATTCAAAATAATTCTCATGAACAGAGGACGACACAACATGCATATTTTTCACGAATTTCGCACAGTTGTTTGTATCGCTAACAGTTTTTTGCTCATTACCATCAGTACGTTACAATTTTTTACATTTACAGAAGACAATACACGTGTTACAACTATTTCTATACTTTTAGCCGCTGTTTACAAAACCCATTTATTAGCTATCAGTATTGGGAGCATTAACGACCTTATTACCTCAAAAGCTGTTATTTCGTCCATTGTCAGAAACCGAAGTTTATTACGTATGCCTTTGAGATTTCCCATGATACGTTGATATGTCTTCTGTAAATATGTTTTACGCAATGTATGACTACTGGGCAATGGAAAATCATATACATATTTGGCAAAAAAAGTCTAACGTAAATATTGTCGACCACATTCCACGCAATGCTACATGCTCAAAATATTATGAACAAATCAAACCAAAAGTCCTCTCTTCTAACCGTACCAGGTACATTTTCTGATGGATATTCGAATCTAAATGTCTTTTACACTCTCGGCGATCACAAAATATATATCGACGATTTCAAGAAATACATAAAATATGTGATCCGTCTATTATAAAATCCTTGTAATTTTCAATAATCTTTTTTAAGTCTATTCACAAATGGTAGGCAAAGACTGTGCCATTATTGCAGAAATCCACACAAAATCAGGTAATATGTAAATACAATGCACGAATTCACGAGTGACTAACTCGAGAAAAAAAATTGTTTTCAATGCGGCGGTGGACCTGTTTACACCGCCGGCCAGCAAGTCGCTGTCGGAATAGCTCGCCGTCTTATGGAGAAAGTGTATTACGAAGTCCCGGGTTCCCGCGAAGACTTCGTTCAGGATAACATTACGCACGGACAGTGGCGTTGGTATACAGGGGCAAGAAATATGCGCTTAAAAAAATACGGTTTATACTTTAATTATCAAACAGTTGTTTAGTGCCGGCTCTGCGTGGCAGCATACTTTCCAGAACCTCAGGGATAATACTGTACTACCACAGAAAATGGCACCGTTGTTCACGCAATGACAGAAAGTCGTATCTTAAAAGCAAAATAAATATTTCTTTGTAGAAACTCTAGTGTCTACCAGGCAACGGAGAAGTCTATTTTCAGGAATTCCCGCCAACAGAAAAAGGACCGACAACCACGCTACCGCAATAGAACCGAACGACAAATTTTATTCTTTGATGTTTTATTTGTGTGTGTCGATACTGTTTATTTTATAACCCCCTACCAGTTTTGTACATCTCTTTATTTACAATATACACGTTGACATAATAACGCCATGTTGCTAAAAAGTCACTAGAATCTGTTTATTTTGAGATTTCGAATAATCATTACTATAAATACACGTTCCAAACGTCTGAAATTATTTTTGATTCATCATAGCCATCAGATTCGAGCGCTACTTAATCTTACGCATATTATACAAATAGTTAAAAATAACTGATGTTTATTTAGATGTATAAAGGCATATGTACGGTAGAAACTAGTGTTTAATACTTTGCAATCATATTACAGGGGGACGGAATTATTTATTACCTCCATTTTTCTTCGTTTAAAATTCTTCAAAAGTTCAAGTTTCTGCTACAAATGTTGATAAGAAATTTCATCAAATAGAGATTAAGCCTCTAACCGCACACTTCATTCCAGCGCCCATAAACCGCACACAGGTGCGAATTGGGATTTTACAATTTTGATTGACGATTTATATATGAAGATAAACCTCAAAACTACGGTAGACATATTTTTCTGGGCAAAAATTTCCCGCTAAATCCATTGGTATAACATAAATTGACTGCAAATGATATTTAATCATAAAAAAATAATATTAAAAAATTGCCTATCTCAAAATTTCACTTTTTACGAAGAAAAATGTAGTTTTTTCAAATTTGTGCAAAATCTCATGGAACCAAGGTGATTGTTTAGAAAAAAGATTATGTTTGATAGAAAAAAATATGTGAATATAATACAGTAACAATGAGTATTTTTTCAATGACTTCAAAAGTGTCATACTTTTGGATAAGAGTATTCATCCAAAAATAACAAAAAAAATACTGTTTTTATGAGTACAAAGTTTATGTTTTTAAATAAATATTGACCCACTTCTGAAATCTGATCTAAAACTCAAATTCGTTATTATTAGTTTTAGTACATTTTCAGGTCATTTAGATATTTAGTACATATGGATCTCAAGAGAAAGTAATAATTCATACAAGGAGAAATGCATTCTAATTGAAAACTCAACTATTTGTTGAAAAAATAAAAAAATACGCCGCCAACAGCAAAAATCACAAATTTGAATAATCTCTGTTGACCACAATTCCGCAGATGTAGACCGCACACAGGTGCAAATATGCACCAATTCGAATTTTAGATGTCCCTCATTCGGCAGCTGTAGCACGAATGAGTATATCAACACCAGCATGAAATGAGCGGGTGGGGAGACATATTTGTGGTAACCTTAACTACCTTGTACTCGCTTGACTGAGAAATACCAGCTAGTTGAAAATTTTACTGATGCGAATTCGGTTTGAGGGTTATGTTGAAATGAAACCGCGATCTAAAATAAGAAAACCAATAACAATAATTCTACATTCAACTCGTGACTCGTAGGACAGATAATCTATAAATATTAAATAAGTTGAATAGTCAAAAGTTAACTTTTAGTATAAAAATAGTATCGGTGAAATATGTTTTAAAAACTTTAATTGCTAAATAGGCTTAAAATGTTCTGAAACTAAATCTAAAAAATCTGTTTGTTAACCTTTTTTCTGTACACGATAACTTGTGAGAACGCGTTAGGATATTATCTTCAAATCGTACCGTGACGAGGTCCGAAGGTGGTTAGATTTTGACCTTGGTTAAGGGGGTTGGCGGATAAATAGAGGTAATACACTTTATTCTTGTCTATATGTAATTCGCAAACGATGCAAGATAGTCAGATAAATATAACAGAGCCCGCAAGTGTAAAGACCCTTAGTTTAGTAGGGTGAGGTTTGAAATAGTTCAAGAGGGTTACTTCGCTACACCACAAGTAAATCAAACAGATTTTTTAATATAAATTTTATTATTAACACAACGGAAAGAAATTCTACTACCATTCTCCTGCCTTAGGAGTACAGATAGTAATTTTATAGAAACACAAAAAAAAAACTAAACTAAACTAGATAAAAATTGCCTAAAAGGTATCTGTACTGATTAGTCATTTGGAAACACCAAAGGATTAACCATTTGGCCAAGCCAAACCATGAATCTATTTTCATTTGGTTGAAGATGTAATTTGTTGTGGGGATCATAGGGGAGGAGGGAAACAACGCTTCTCTTTTGTAAAATAAAGATATTCACGCGACGTGTTTTATAATTTTTTACGATAGAAGAGTTCAAATATAACATATTATGTATCTACATTGATTCTAGTTTGATGGGATCATTGGAGTCAGCGGGATGATTGGGGTCATTAGGTTCAGTGAGGTCAGTGAGGTCGATTAGGGACAATGCAACTTTAGAATTTAACTTAAATTTAGATTTATTTGATCAATGGACAATATCCATTGATCCGTTTTCAAAATTAATTTGACTGTAGTATATTTAAGTGTAGATACTCTTAAAGGACCCCGCACTTTTCTTAAATTAATTTTAAATCATTTATGGTTGTTGTCAAAAGCATGAGGCAATACAAGATTTTTCCGTTATACCATATTTTAAATGAACCATACTTGTATAACATATATATTTAAAAAGTAATACTTTTCTAAAATTTGGAATCCGTTTTACTTCTATTTTTCTTAAAATGGAAGTAAAATGAATTCCATATAACATTGTTTACTTATTTCATAAAATTCGATATTACAGGAAGATCGCCCGATTAATTGAAAGATTGCGTAAAATTCATAGTTATTTAGATAAACAGCCAGAGTGTGAATACAACTATTTCTAAAGAGATTTCGTCTGATTAAAAATGGAAAAAATTAGATGTTGAAGTAGTGATTACTTGAGCAACGGTTTTTTTTATTTGTCATTTAACACTTTTTCTTATAATTAATATTGATATGCTGTTAGGTATTAAATTAAAAAATATATATAAGAGACAGTGTGAGTGTATCATAGGTGATCTATAAATATAGGCGTGTGTTATGTCTAATGAATTCGTCGAAAGGCAGACATGTCGAGCATTTTTCATATGGCTACAAACATTGTCGTCTCATGCTTGGTCGCTTTTAAATAAATGTATGTATTTTCATTTCGCATTAATTCCGGACAGATGGCCATTTTGTGTATGGTCCAGTTACAATTACTTTAGGAGCTATGCTAATTTTAAACGCAGGAATTCATCGTTTGAGTCAATAACCTTTCCTTATTATAATACCGTGCGCAATAAAATATACGTATATCGGATAAATATATATGCATTATTGGATAAATATTTAATTTTAGAATGATACGCCTTTAAGACTTCACTCACTAGTCTAGGAATATTCGAGATATAAACCACTTAAACTGTTTGTTAGTTTTTTCTTGTCTTGCATCGGTATAGTGTTAAGGCGTGGGTATTTTTAGGATTCCTCGTACAACGTCGTCCATTACAAAGCCTTAAAATAGATATTCTTCAAGCGCCGTATTCAAACTTTAATACAACTTTGACAAGGAGTGTGACAACATCATTTTCACTTATTAATGTTTATTAAACTATGTAATATGTAGTTAGAATATTGAAAGTTGTACATTTTTTACTTTAGAGTGAGAGTGAAAAACGGCTTCTATAGTTTTTCCCCAAAGACATATTTTTTTTCTAGGATCTCAAAAACCACAAAAATTATCTCCATAAATTAAAAACTATTTTTTTCTGCTTCAAAGACTTCGTTACGAATCATAGACGGAAACCAGTCAGACGAATAACGAGGATTCCCGAAAAAAGTATGGTTTCCATTTAAGAAAGAGCATTTCAATTACTGACTCTCAAAAAATATCATTAAAAAATTATGATTTCATGTTAGACCACAAAAGAAACGAATAAAAGGAAAAATCATATACTCCCTGTAAAGAAATATATATGGAATGTTGATACTATTCACAGTCAAAATAAAGTCAAGTATAAACAGAAAACAAATTATTATAGCCATAATTTAAAATTATGGTTAACCTTCAAATCTACGCTATGGCGCTGAAAGGAAATGTGAGTGGAATTACAGGTCATCTGATGGAACCCCCTTGTTGTCAATCCAATTATTCCAAAATTTCTCAAAATTAGATATTATTTGTCTAGTGTGTGGTGCACCATCTTGTGGCCACCATGTGGCCCTTTCACGTCAGGAATATCCTCCAACAAATCAGGCAGAATTCCAGATAAAAATTCAAGATACTGTTCACATGTGAGAGAACCTTCATGGAAGTATGGTACAATTAATCTAAGATTAAATAATCCACACCAAACATAGATGCTGCATCATGAATGGAAACATGATTCTCTAACCCACCTAAAAATTTTAATTGATCAATAAAAATACACACCACAATATGACAATTGATTTATGTATTAAATGGCAGCTACACTTTTATGGCCAGTGCTAGTGGTGCTATGTAAATATGTTGATATATGTATGTAAATTATTTCACATTCCACTCCAAAATACAGGGTGATTCAAAAATATGACACCAAAAATTAGTGATAGATACCACGTCAAAAATAAACCTACCGATTTTTTTGTTTTGCTCTGGGATCATTTTTAACTGAACTGCAGCCCTTCAAAAAAAGGGATGTGCAAACAAGATTTTTCAAGTTGAAAACCATTAACTCGCTATGGCTCAAATTGGGTATAGAAGATGGTGAAGCCAAAATGTTATCATCACATAGAGGGCGCTAATGGCAAATATGTCATGTTAATTGTTTGTCATTATTTTTTCCCATTGAGGAATTTCAATCTAGACTAATTAGTGTGATGTTCAATTTAATTATGTATAGAAAAAGTATACCTGATCTAAATGCAGTTACAAAAAATGTATCGTTTTCGATAAAAACGCAAAAAACTGATGATGAAAATGCAAAAAAATATAATATGGGACACCCGGTATATGTATCTCAACTCAATTGATTTATTATATGCTTTATAGTTCACGTGAGTGAATCATCCTTCCAAATTAACAGAAAATACTTCATCTATTTATACAATTTCAAGTTCATCGGCCACTTTTTATAATACTTTATTTTGCCATTCATACTTGAAGTATTAGAATTGCTTTTACTTTACTTGTAGAGTCAGTGATTTCTTAAGTGGGCACACTTTTAAGTCTGAATCATTCATCTCGCTGAAATTCTTATTATTAATTCTATCGAGTTAATTCCGAATGCCACTTCAGAAGATTTAATGTACCTACACATATAAATATAATTTTTTTCATTTTCATTGTTAAAGTTTGCATATACCGTATTAATTGTGAGTTAGTACTATACAAACCATAGAGACAAGCAATACCACCCTATTTGCTCAATTTTTGTAACTGAAAAATGTGTTTTTTCGTATAAGAATAAATGCATAAGGGATCAATTACCTCAGTTTCTTTCTAATAAATCATCCCATATTTTACTAAATACGGATAACTTCATTTTTTCTGGTCAGATTATATTTAATTATCTACGTACAACACATAAATTCCTATATTTCAATTAAAATATGTCTGGTTTCATGTATCATGTTTATGTAAGTCAATAAGAAGATTAAATTTTTTAAATGAGTACTTCATCAACAAAGCACTTCATTAACATTATTTTCCTTAAAATCCATTTATTTTAAGGTGTAAAACATGAACTATATACACAATGACATAGAAATTGCGGCACCAAAAGGGGTTATGCATTTTTTAAAATGTTTAGCTGATCAACGGTAATAATTGGTTAAGATTTCGTTGCGATAGATCAAGTGTTAATTTCATGCCAGACACTTTTGTCAGTTGTTGCTAACGTTATTAACGGATGTATTTGTTGCGAGTCTTGGTTGGGTTTTTACTTTTTTTTTTGTCAAACTTTTTTTAACGCATTGTCAATGTGAGATTATGTCTGGAGTGTGGCAACATAGAAATTACCGCCAGTTGAGTGAATTCAACAATTGTTGGTTTGCGCGAATGTGGATTTTCGGTCAGGGAAATTGCAAATCGGCTTAACCGAAACTAATGTATCTTCATGCGCTGTTGTCAGTCATGGACTGGGGAGGCCACGAAAGTCACAGAAGAGGAACTGGGAGCCGAAGACAAAGTAATGAGGTGATGAACCGCCACATTCCTCTAATGACATTAAGTTACCGATTCTCCAGTGCCAGGTCAATTGCTGATCAATAATTATTAGGTAACGAAGGTCGTCCTGTAGCCTTTCAAACGGTTTACTGCCGAATCAGGGCTTCTGGCTTGCAATTCTATCGGCCACATCTTGTGTTAACAATTACGGCTGTACACCGACACCTACGTTTGGAGTAGTATAGGTTGAGATTACACTGGAACCTGGAGTGGCATAGTGTTCAGTGATAAATCCCGATACTGTTTAGGGATGCATGATGGTCGCATGAGGGTCAGTCGAGGACGGCGTGGGGAATGTCGCAGTGTTCAATTTTATGTTGAAAGACATGTAAATCAAACCGAGGGGGGTTATGATATGGGGTGCTATTGCATATGGGATTAGGCCCCTTGGTGTTCATGCGAGGCAAACGAACGCCTAGCGTTACGTTAATGAAGTGGTGAAACCCCATTTCTTCCATATCTTCAGCAGCTCGAAAACCCACTTTTCCAGCAAGATAATTTACGTTCTCACTTTGCGAAGACTTCTCTTAACCGGTTCGAAGAGGCCTATTATTATGTTAATAATATCTTGCCATGGCCACCTAGATCTCCTGATCTCTCACCAATATAACATGTGTAGGACTTTAAGGGAAGACGAGTGAATATCTTAGCGAATCCTCCGCATATACTAGAAGTTCTCCGGCGTGAATTGCAGGTTGCTTGGAACACAATACCTCAAGAGAACATATACCACCTATTGGAATCAATGCCACGAAGAGTAACCAATATGAGAGGCCCAACACATTATTAATAAAACTGTGTTAATCTGTTGTTTTTTTTTTTGAAATTTTAATCAATTGTCACCGTTGCGTGTTTTTTCAAAATTTTCAAATACCTGAATATATGGAGACTTCCAAAAAAAACGTCATCAAAGTTGGCCGAGAAAAAAAAGACGTATTTCTATTCTTGATCGAATTTATAACCTTATTTACTTGTCAAGACTGTCACGTCATATGACAGCCATTGTTTATTTTACAAATTGTGACAGTCACTTGTCAAAAGTTTGACATAACCGAAAAGCTTAGACATGACCGCTATTTCCATCTCTCTCGTTCATAGCCAGAGTTGATGACGTTTTTTTTGGATGTCGATATTAATATAAAAGTTAGTTAAAGCAGCTGATAGTTTAGCAGTGATAGTTTAGAAGCGATTTCTAAGCTGTCGAGCATTAATTGTGTCAGGTCTGCATGCAAAGAAAAAAAGTCCCCTATGTTTTCTTTCATATTTTACTATTTTAAATATGAGAACGATGAGTGAATGAAAAAAAAAATAGTTAATTCCAAATATGTATTCTGACTGACATGTCAAAACAATATAAAATAAATAAGAGGGACAGATAACCTCAATTATTTTTTACTCCGTATCAAATTGGTCCACTCATAAATAATGAAAACAATGTTATACTCTTATTTACCCTATTCAGAAATCATTAGTAAATTTATAAGGAACAGCACATGTACATATATATGTATATATCATCATTTAATTTCATCTTGGTAGTAAGAATAACGGCATTTGGCCCGACATCAACATTGTTTACTTAGTGACGAAAAGTTCAAGGTATACTATAAAAAGTAAGTAAATAATTACTGGTGAAACTCAATTTAATTCCCTTCCGTCAAGAACATGAAGAAAACAAAATAAAAATAGTGGCTAATCAAGTTAGACAGAGAACTTTTCAGAGAGAAGAGAAAACTTTTCAGTTTACTTGCGTTTATTAATTTTTAGAATCCTTTAGGGAATGCGACTCTGATAACTGACGGCTTTTATATTGAAATTGATGCGTAATATTTGTGGCAGTAGCATAAAACTAATAACACAAATGGTCACTGATGATTTGTTGCATAATTGCATTCCTCGATTAACTCTTCAAGTACCGTTCATCAAAATGTGGATGTAATTTATTTTTAATTTTTTTTATATGGAAAAATGAGATACTTGAAGTATTCAACAGGTACAACACAAATATACAATTTACAATACAAAAAGAAACTGGTAATAGTGGACCCTTCTTGGACACCAAACTAATTAGAATGCCGAAACAAAAGTCATACTTGATTAGTATAGTAAACCGACTAGCTCAGTGAGATATCTAAATTATAACTCACATCACACCCAAAAAATGAAAATCAATTTAGTAGCCCTACCCTCAACCTACCACTAAATACTTTTTAATATAATTATAAAATTACAGTACTAATTTTTGTTCAAAATTGTAGCCTCGAAAAGAACATTTTCGAAAGCTCGGTATAGTAACCAAGTGTTTACTTTCCAATAGCCCAAACTGACTGTAACCCTATAAATTTAGTTATTTGTCTTATTCTTTTCTAAAAATATGCCATTTTCTCAAACTTGAGTGGCAGAGGAATGCAATTCTAAAGAGGAGGGTCACTTCACGCATCTCTACAGCGTAAACCGGAGGTGATGATCGAGCTCACCGTTTTCGATACATAAAATAGTCTACTATAGTGGTGAAAAATACCGTATCATTCGATGCAGGAGGATGAAACAACCCTTACCCGTCCTTTAAAAACTTATTAACTATACCTATGAAACTGATAGGTACTTGGTTGAATTAAGTGTTGAAATTTTTTAAATTAATATTGATTAGGGTCAGGGAAAGTGTGCTATAACGCAGGGTCGGCACTATACAACTCTATGATAATTAAAGTATAAACTGTATTTTTTAAGAGCGTATTTCTTGCCCGTGTATATGCCACTGACCGATCCTGTTAACGCACCACTCTAGTAACCCAGTCCAATGCGAGGAGACATACACAATGCTGTTTAGCCATATATAGGGCCGAATATTCCGGTGCCGACAAGTACCGATATTTAGTATTCTACATGACATCGATGTGTGCAGATCCACGCTAGAACCGCGTGCAGACCGAGTTCAAAATGATTTTATGTGTCGTGAATGACTAACTCGTGAGTTCGTGTGTATTTACATATTATCTGTCTTTGTATGGATGTTTGCAATGATGGCACAGTCGTTACCATTTGTGAATAGACTAGAAAAGTTGACTGAAAATTACAACGATTTTA
Organism: Aromia moschata; assembly: GCA_029963805.1. Classification (NCBI taxonomy): domain Eukaryota; kingdom Metazoa; phylum Arthropoda; class Insecta; order Coleoptera; family Cerambycidae; genus Aromia; species Aromia moschata. The sequence goes on along the minus strand of JAPWTK010000404.1, from coordinate 33,461 downwards.
CAATAGACGGTTCACATATTTTATGTAATCCTTGCAATCGTCGAATAAATTTCGTATACGCCGAGAGTGTGAAAGACATTTCGATTCGAATATCCATGAACAAAATATTAATGGTACTGTAGGAAAAGAGGAATTTTGGTTTGATTTGAACTTAATGTTTTGCGTATGTAGCCTTTCGTGGAACGTGGTCGACAATATTCACTTTAGACGTTTTTTTGCTAAATATGTATCCGATTTTCCATTGTCTAGTAGCCATACATTGCATAAAACATTTACAGAAGACATATCAACGTGTCATGGGAAATATCAAAGAAGACATACGCAGTAAAATTTATGTGGCTGACAGTGGATGAAACAACAGATTTTCCCAGTTAATAAGCTCGTTAATGTTCTGATATGAATTTTAGGTGTTTCAGATATTTCGCCCTCGATATTGATAGCTAGCAAGCGGGTTTTGCAAACAACGGCTAAAAGTATAGAAATAGTAATAACACGTACATTGCCCTCTGTAGATGTACAAAATAGTAATGTACTGATGTTAGTGACAACAAACAACTGTGCGAAATTCATGAAAATAATGTGCGTAGTGTGTTGTCCTCTGTCCATGTGAATTATTTTGAATTTGCATCTTTAACTTCAGTAGATATGGAACGATCATTTTCCATCTACAACCATATATACCATGTGTTTCACTATAAATGGACCCCCCCCTTAACTTTTTTATTTGGCTTTATATAAAAAAATGTTACATACAAAAGTTGTAGGATACAATGTTAATTTTTTTATGATATAGTTTTCATGTACATAGGGTGTTGCAGAAAACTATGATAAATAAAAATGTATTTTTTACTTATGGAACACCCTATATATTATATCACTAAATAATTAGGTTCATCTCCTGATTACGAATTTATATAATACACTGATTTTGAAAATCTAAGGAAAAAACGCCTATTTCAATTTTACATGTAGTAAAATTGAATTAGAAAATTGAATTAGAATTCAACAAGAGATTGTCTCAAAAACTTTCTGAAGTGTTGCAAAAGCTTATTAAACTTTGAAAAATAGAGCTTTCATTCTTTTAAGTCGACGAGAGTTCAACATTTACCCCAAGCTAATGAACAAGAACCTGACATGCAGAAATGTGTTGTTTCTGCAGAAAAATTAGAAAGCGATCAAAATTTCTTCTATAAAATGTGGAGTGATAAGTCCTGTTCCTAAGCAGGAATTCCAAATAGGAAAAAACATTCATTACTACATTCCTTACAATCCTATAAAGTTTTCTGAAATAAAACACTCTGGCTGCCGATCTGTAAATGTGTCGGGTGGAATGAAAAGGAATAAAATCTTGGGTCCGTTTTGACCTTGACAAACTACACAAGGAAGTTGAAGATTTAGTCGATGAATAAATTTAAATGAAACACATGAAATTGTTTTTCAGCAAGATAGGGCACCACCCCATAATGTTGGCTTAGTAATATGTTTTAATGAAAAATATGAAACCTGGATTGGAAATGTGGAACATTTAAGTGGTCGCCGAACAGTCCAAACCTAAACATACCTAATAGGTATTAAGAGGGGTTAATACTAGGGGTGTGCCAATAGCGTTCGAATCGAATCGAATCGAATGGTACTATTCGATTCGAACTTCGAATCGAATAATTCGAAAATTCGAATTGTCCGAAATATTCGAATAATTTGTGAATTTTTCGAATAATTCGAAATATTCGAATAATTCGTGAATTCTGCGAATAACTCGAAATTTTCGAATAATTCGTCAAGATTTCGAATAATTCGTTAATTTTTTGTAATAATTGAAACATTTTATCAATTTCGCAAATTTTTCGAATTCATATAAAGTATAATAATGCAATAACGTTTTCATTTGCTGGTTTTCGAAAACTGTTCATCTGTCGCCCTTAGGCTAATTTATAATTACTAGATGTTTAAATAGCACGACTTAATTTTACCCAATAAGGAATCGTATCCCATTTTTTGAGAGTTTCCACTAATGACTCACTTCAAGACCTTCATGTATTTTTATTTAGAACAGAGTGTATTTAGCGTTGTTAAATTTCTTCATTAGATTTCCACTAAGTCGATAAAGCAGTCAGAAGAATTGATATCTAGCAAAAGTAAACAGTCAAACTCAAAACGATATCACCCGACTTCGACTTCTGCTTTAAGTTCTCTATCCCCACTTCAGCACTTTGCTCTCTCATCTTTAGAATTCGGCTATTTTCGGTATTAATCGGTTGTCAGCTGGGCAGAATAGTAAATAAACAAGCTTTCCATTCCCAATTTTTATACGTATTTCTTTGCCGTATTTAATTGACACTTCTAGATTCATGTATTCTTCCTACAGCTTCATTGACATTGTAAGAAATTTAAGTAATTGTTTTTGTTTACATAATTTATTTATAGTGGTTTAAATAAAAAAACAGAGTACTCATTAACAAGCTAAGATATACTTCATTATTATTAAGACATCATTAAGATTTATGTAACAAGCAACATATACTCTAAGATCGAAAAAAACTCCAAAATTATAGAGAAATTTGAATTATTTAAAAATTTTCGAATTATTCGAAAAGTTGATGAATAATTCGAAAACTCACGAAAATATACGAATAACTCGAATTTTTCGAATAATTCGTAAATTCGAATTATTCGCACACCCCTAGTTAATACCTTCTAAAAAATTTATTGGAAAAATAATACATATGTATATACACGGTGGAGGCTTTAACTGGAATATATTCGCTAGCGGGGGTGGTGAATGATTTTTCAAAAATATTCCCGAGACACGTCAACTTTTAAATGTATTTACCTACATTTTGCAAGTAATCCGAAAAATATAGCCCTTCAGGGGTGGCTGAAACCACCCTCGACATGATTTTTTCAAATGCAACCCTATGGCTTGTGACCCCTCATTGTAAAGCTGGTGGAAAGAGGAATCCAACGCACTGATCAAATTTTAATTTTTAGTATGTTTGTAGGGTTGCATACAATTAAAACAATTTAAAAATTACATTTATTTTCAATGTAACAATTGTTCAAAATGTGCACCATTCACTTGTTAGCAGCATCCCAGTCTGTGGTAGGTTTCGTCCCTTACATTATGCAACATTTGCGGTGTTATTTTTCCGATTTCCTCTCGTATCATTTCCTGCAGATCTACTATGTTGTTGGGTTTCTGAATGTAAACCCTACTTTTAAGATGTCCCCACAAAAGAAATCCAGTGGTGTAAGATCTGGAGATCTTGCTGGCCACTCAATATTACCTCGCCTCCCAATCCACCTACCGGGAAAAATTCTGTCCAGATACTGACGAACAATGGCAGCATAGTGTGGTGGGGCCCCATCTTGGTGAAACCATAACCTCTCGTCGGTCAAGTTAGGGTTTAAGGGGTTTGGAAATAAATGACATAGCACTGGCATTAGTTCGTGCTGGAGTAAACGCAAGTATCTTGCTCCATTAAGAGTGTCATCAAAGAAAATGGTCCTACAATTCTATCTTGTATTATTCCGGCCCACACATTAGTTTTCTGTGGGCGCTGAGTATGAAGTTCCCTCATCCAATGGGGGTTCTCTTCAGCCCAGCAACGACAATTTTGGCGATTTACGTGCCCATTTAATGTAAAAGTGGCCTCGTCAGAGAAAACTATCCACTCTAAAGATAACTGGTTTTGATCAATACAAGTCATCAATAAATCGCAAAATTCCACTCGTCGATCTGGATCATCTTCAAGTAGCTCTTGAACAGCTTGCATTTTATATGGGCGTTTTTTCTCATATTTAAGTATTTTTAAAACTGTTTTGCGATTAAGATTACTATCACGGGCCAGTTGACGGGCTGGTGATTGGATTTTCTTCTAGAGCAAGCAACAAATTCAACTTCGTGTCATCATCAACAACAGCCTGCTCTTACTCGGTACTTTCCTGACATGACCCATCTCTCGATATTGTGCCTCAATTTTACTAATGGTACCTTGATTTAGTGGTGGCAAGTCAGGATGCGTTTCTCGAAACAAGGGAACAACTTCGCATTGAGTTCGCGCCCTATCACCATATCCAATCATCATCAAAATTTCGATTTTTAGTGATTCAGTTAAATAAGACATTTTCACCAATTTGAAATAACACTTCGTTTCAAACTCTGAATACAGCATACAAACTAAATTACTCTTTGCGGCCGTGTAAAAATACTAGCAAAAAATAACAAATATCAGTTGTGGCAAAAAATTGTTTAAAATTTTTTGTGGGGACATATGAAAAGTAAGGTTTACATTCCAAAACTAAACAACACACATTTTGAGTACGAAATTGTTGCGTTAAAAATGAAACTATAAAATTACGTTTTAATTGTATGCAACCCTCAAACATACTAAAAATTAAAATTTGATCAGTGCGTTGGATTCCTCTTTCCACCAGCTTTACAATGAGTGGTCACAAGCCATAGGGTTGCATTTGAAAAAATCATGTCGAGGGTGGTTTCAGCCACCCCTGAAGGGCTATATTTTTTGTATTACTTGCAAAATGTAGGTAAATACATTTAAAAGTTGACGTGTCTCGGGAATTTTTTGAAAAATAATTCACCACCCCGCTAGCGAATATATTCCAGTTAAAGTCTCCACCGTGTATAAAAGAACAACACAATTCTTTTCTTTCTGTCTTTTTGGTCTTTTATATGTCCTTCCGTCAATGACATAACGGATTACGAATCCGACCCTACATTGTGGCACACTTTTCCGGATCCTAATAATGGTGATTTTGTAAAAAAAAAATTCAAAATTTTGAAAAAACCTGATGCTTTTACTTAATCACTTGTAAAAATTTAAATTTTAACACATTTTAAACAAAGGTTTTCATTATTTTCCTTTAGCGTGACGACGTGACGTGCTGAAGTTTGTGGTTTTATTCCCATCCAAATGAGGGTATAGCCGCCATGCTAGCGTGCCGTGCCTCTTTTTTTAGTTCTCGGACGGGTGAGGTGCACCGATAGAAGTTTTCACTTTAGTCCAGTAGACAGAGATTTTTACGTGTTCTTGAAACATATAGGGCTAGTTTTGATGGTTTCCTATGTATTTTTTTTGCGTAGAACACAATGCGCGGGGCGGGGTCCGTAGAGCTGAAACCGTCCGCAATTTTTTTAAATCAACAATTTGTGAAAAAAAAAGTCTTTTTTTCACATTTCCACTTATATCTCCGTTCCTTGGCATGTTTTATAGAGCATATGCATATAAGAAGTTGTGGCCTATTGAATTTCCTAAATTTTAAGCCCAACCCGAACTCTCCAAGTGCTATTGTTAACTCGCAAATGACTGCTGAAGTTGAAAAAGTGCTTTTTTCTTCACCATTTTTTTACTTCGAAAGTAGGGCGACTATGATCATGAAATTGGTGGATTGGTGGACTATGATCATGAAATCTTGGAGGGACTGCTGTTTGTAGTATGTCAAAGTTACAAAAAAAAAATTTTCAGCTCGATCCGTTAATAACTTTTCGAGTAACTAAACGATCGCTTTTGTTTTCAAGCCTTAATTAACAATGACGCCTTTTCTTTGTTTATTGTACGATATTGACCGGGTTGGGCTAGAAAAATCATAAATCTCTTCAAGTTTGCGAGACTTTTTGAGATTTTGTAAAATATGTATTTGGGCCAGTTTTATAACGTTTTCTACCCGACTACCTTTTTTTGACGCGACATATACAGTATGTCCCCGGATCAAGCTTAAAACAGGAAAAAATTTTGTATTTTTTATTTCTCAGAAAAGTCACTTTTGATGATTTGCCCTGCTTGATTTCAAACCCCCAAAACGCAAATTACTTTTATATAACTCAAACGGTTCTGGAAATAATACCAATTTTTATTGGGTGGATTTAACCCAATAATTTCGTTGTCTAGGATACTATATGCTATATAATCTCAATTCATTAGTTAATTAATTCTAAAATAAATGAATCGAATTAAAAAATTATTCGAATTACTTAGTCTCATGTTTTAATCATTGAACAACTGATTATAAAATGAAATCAAAACTAAACCAGAATTTCTTTATTCAAATAATTCTCCTCCTATTTCTGCACAAATTTCAATTCGAGCTCTAAATTCGTTAAAACTATTTCTAATTTCCTCAATTGACAAGGACTTGACTGCATTTTGAATCCTTATTTTTAATTGCTCTTCATTATTTTCTAGTGGTTCACGATAAACAATTTGCTTTAAACGTCCCCATAGATAGAAGTCCAATATTGTCAGATCCGGGCTTCTCGTCGGCCATAAAATGGCTTCATCACCCTCCTCTAAGGTGTGCCTGCTTGAAAATTTTCTGTAAATGCGATTTACTTATTTCAGTTTCAATATCCCTTCTTCTAAGTAATAATCTTGGAGCTTCTCTCACGGAATGGAGGGCAAGAACTGAAGCAGCATCATATTCATTCAACATTTTTTTTATTTTTTAATGTCTAAAACAGAGCCTGTTTCTAAGAACTTGGTCAACTTCTTCGCTCCGACATTAGAAATGCTAACTTTAACTAACTAACTAACCGGGTATTTTTCGTTAAATTTTAAAAGTCCAAATTATGAAGAAAAATGGTATTATCTCGAGAACCGTTTGAGTTATATAAAAAGTAATTTGCGTTTTGGGGTTTGAAATCAAGCAGGGCAAATCATCAAGAGTGACTTTTTCTGAGAAATCAAAAACATAAAATGTTTCCCTCTTTTTAAACTCGATCCGGGGACATACTGTATATGTCGCGTCAAAAAAAGGTAGTCGCGTAGAAAACGTTATAAAACTGGCCCAAATAAATATTTTTCAAAATTTCAAAAAGTCTCGCAAACTTGAAGAGATTTATGATTTTTCTAGCCCAACCCGGTCAATATCGTCCAATAAATAAAGAAATGGCGTCATTGTTAATTAAGGCTTGAAAACAAATGCGATCGTTTAGTTACTCGAAAAGTTATTAACAGATCGAGCTGAAAATTTTTTGTAACTTCATACTACAAACAGCAGTCCCTCCAAGAAATTTCATGATCATAGTCGCCCTACTTTCGAAGTAAAAAAATGGTGAAAAAAAAAAGCACTTTTTCAACTTCAGCAGTCATTCAACTTTTTCAGGTTCGGAATGGGCTTAAAATTTATGAAATTCAATAGGCTACAACTTTTTATATGCATATGCTATATAAAATATGCCAAGAAACGGAGATATAAGCGGAAATGTGAAAAAGACGTTTTTTTTTCCACAAATTGTTAATTTAAAATATTAGCGGACGGTTTCAGCTCTACGGACCCCGCGCATTATGTTCTACGCAAAAAAATACATAGGAAACCGTCACAACTAGCGCTATATCTTGCAAGAACAATTTTTGATGATTTTAGCTTCCCGCCTACTGGACTGTATGAAAATATTCTGCATGCAACGCATGTATGTACTTACGGGGTGCATGGGCATCCTGAACGGCCTCGGTCCAGGGGGCACCGGGGGCGGTGAGACGCCGCGCGGCACCGGCGACATGGCGGCCGGCCACCTGGGCCTGGGGCACGGCATGCCGTACGGCAGACGGTTGCCGAACATGTTCATCCCCGGGCTGCCCAGTCGCGGCGGCGGCGAGGGGGGCGTACGGGGAGTGGGAGCGGAAATGCAGGGGCGACCATCCGCCCACGCCGCGGCCGCCCGGCGGACCGCCCGACATCCTGGTTCACTCGCTCAGATGGCACGCGATGCGATCGCGACACCTGCCATTCGGATCTGGAACAAAGAGGCTGTTTAGTCTGGACGCATTGTTGGCACTGAAAATACTTCTGTGCGCGTGTATATGCGGGTCCGTCTACGAGAAAATGGCGCGACATTCACCCGAAAATGATTGTAAACAAAAAAAAAACAGATAAATATGTAAATATGAATGCTTTATGAAATAAAAATATTCAGCATGTGTGAGCATTTATTAGTAGCAGCATTTATTAGTAGCAGCAACATATCCCACTGACAGGGTCGTATTCAGGATCATCATAACAAATGCATTCAAGATCGCATCGATTCTAAAAATGTTTAAAAAATATCCATACTTTTCAACAGTTATTCCAACTACGAGTATAAAAAATAAAATTGCAACTACAACGACATACTACAGGGTGAGTCAGAAAGAATAGGACAAGACTAAACTGGAGATACTAGACACCAAAATATTATGATTGAGCTCAACATGCCTTATACCAATGTCGCTGGTTTAAGAGATACAGCGTGTTCCAAGTTTCAATTTTATTCTTAAATTTCTCAATTACTGAGAAGGTTTTGATAGTATAAATCTGAAAATTGGTAGTTTTATGTTTTTTGGTGTGAGAATTACGAATTTTTATTTTGACGTTGCTCCTAGAGGGCGCTAGTTACACCGTATTATTTTGCTAAATTAAAACATATTTTTTTATCTGTTGAGCCGTGCGTAAAGCAAGTGGAGAATTTAAAAGAACGCTCAATTCTACAGAGAAAAGGTATTCTTGTTTAGGTCGTCTAAATCCATCGGTTTTTAAGTTATTTGCATTTAAAGGGTTCATAATTATTGAGAAATAATTTCAGAATAAAATTTAAACTTCGAACACGCTGTATCTCTTAAACTAGCGACATTGGTATAAGACATGTTGAGCTCAATCAAAATATTTTGGTGTCTAGTGTCTCCAGTTTAGCCTTGTCCTATTCTTTCTGACTCACCGTGTATATAGTTTGAAAATATCTGCCTAAGGAATCATTACTTCCACATTAAATTATTCTTCATTTCATTAGTTCATCAATTTTTGTTCTTTAAAATGTATTTTGATAATATATATGGCAGTAAAAATGAGAGTAAATACTTAATAATATGATATTTAAATTATTCTTCTAATCAAGTTAGCTTCTTCTCATCAAGTCCAGACCTCGGTATGGTACATGCGTGTTCCAAATTACTTATAATTATTATATATGTTGATATATTAACACGTTCTCGAGTTATCGTATACATAAGAAAGATTAACAGGCAGACTGACCGACAGACCCATTTTTATTTGTGTAAACTTATAATTTCAATGTTTCAGAACATACGACGCCTATTTAGCCAATGAAAGTTTTAAAAAATCTTGTATACTATTCTCCCACATAACTACATAAATGTAGAAGTAAAATATAAAACAACAACATACCGCACCCTTGCTACTAAAATGACACACTCAAAATAGTTTGTTTTTTGAATTACTGAGTTAATTTTACTCAAAAAAAAAAAAAACAATTTATGTACTTTGGTCTGAATTATTATGTAACCCCGTAAGCCACTCCTTTGCATTTCCGCTGAGTTTCGCGTGGTTTGACCTCCGTTGGGCAAATCCATTGACCATAATGCCGCCTTATAAATTGATGTGAGGTGCCACAACTCGCTTTCATCCTTTGACATCTCAAGTACCCCTCCAGGCTACACGTACTCCGACTCCCACCCCCTCCGGTTCCGCCCTTGTCGGAGGCTGCGTGGGATGTTGTTTTGTCTCGAATTCATGTCATGGCATTACTTGATGGATCTGACGGAACCCACTGCAGACGGCCAATTGAGTGCCAGAAGTGAAATTCCACCTCCAACCCACCCCCTGAAAATTTGCCGCTCTAAGGGGTTGTAAGCAGGTCTTGATGGGGTGACACAAAAAGCCTTCCTGAGTATTCTTGAACTATTTTCGGCACACCCCGAGTCGTCCGTCTTCTTCAAATCCTCTTTTGCTTCCCATCACCCTCTTTTTTGACCCCCTCTAAAAATGTTTGAGTTTAAGTCACGGAGTAGCAACTTTGGGTCATTAAAACTCGAACAGTCTTTAAAAGTCTGTAAAACCGCAAGTCTGTAACTCGAATAGAACGGAAATGGCGCTAATCTAAAAAGTGTTACGTTAATTTTGACGAGCAGTGTATTTCAATAAATTCTAAATAAACTAAAACAATGTGGTTTTTATTGTTTGACCTTGATCCTTTCTCTTTAAAATCACACTATTCGACACAAAATATAAAAATAATGTGACAGTAATAATAATAGTAAATTAAAATTTAAAAAAACACATACAATTTGCAATTTGGCTATTTGACCCCCGTTGGATTTTGAAGTTAAAGTTAAATCGCTTTGGAGAATCGACAGGTGATTTATTATACTCGTTCATGGTAATAACTAAAAATATGCGTTTTCTGAGTTGTCACTGTTGAGGCAAGGGTGCGTATAGAGTGTCTGTTGTGGTTTTCTATAGAACTGCATTAGGGACTTCAAAACCGTTATAATCAAAAGGTCGATTAAATTAGATAAAAGTTACGCATTTGGATTGAAAATGGAAATGGAAATTAGTGTTCATTTTAACACCACAACAAGCAATATTGTCATGCGTTAACAGTGCAACATTATTAATAGTCCAACTAAGCAAGATTGAATACTGTACATGCAGGTAACGGAATATATTCACGTACTCTCCATGTACCTACTACAGAAGTACAAAAGTACAAATCTCAAGAAACTACTTGATGGCGTAAACATTTGGAAATGGCTATCTTTTCACATTCGACAGACAAAATTCGGCAATTAGACAAAAGTCTACTGCAACGCTTCGAAAAACTGGTACAATCATACGTCTATAAACTGCTCAGAATAAATGGAAATAAATGGAATTTACAATAATAAAACAGTGCTTGAACTTATTTTTTAGCCGCCTTATTTCGGTACTTACTAGTCATCCGACTTACTACATAGTAAATTACGCAACATTCACCAACAAGAAAAATTAATACCTATTACTGAAATGTTATTTCACACAACACTTGACGGCGATGTAGTTTCACACACGAACTAACAAACAAAACAAACATTCTATGATATTTTATTGACACTCTATTATTGGCATAGAGTGACCTATATTTTTTTGTTTCGGACTCCTTGAAAAGCAGACCTGAGATCTAGAGATTCACATCAGCAAAGCGATGTTATACGTATACTTTTGTATTTATTCCCTAATTAATTGTGATTATTATGAATTGAATTATATCTTTGATCCTGCAATTTAACGTCGCTAAAAACACCGTATGTATACCTAATTAAAAAATAATATTTTTGATTTTTCGACTTAGTGTATATATTATCCTGTAGTGATGAGATCATAATATGATTTTAGAAGTAATAAATTTTCAACAACAAAATTTAAATCACCGCTCATATTCTTCGTATCAAAAGACTATACATTTTGACGAAGGAGCCGGGAACAATAAATATACTAACGGCTTTATGTAACAGACAATATATTAAATTTGTTTCCGAATAATAACTAGTTATTAAGACTGTATTTTAATAGCATCACATACCTGCATATTTCGATAATGACACATAAATGCCGCCTAAAATTGAATTATGCGAACTACCGTTACACAAGGCAAGCTAGTCGAGTTTGGTGAGATATAATGAGCGTGCATTCAGCACGTATTTTCGGTGGCATTTCGGATTCGAATGCGTACCGATAGCCATTAAATAACCAAGTAACCTGTTTTTCGTTTTTCGTAAGTCTTGAAATTGGTTGTGAAAAATAATTATGGAGTGTTTTTTGTGTAAAGTTCTTGCTAAAAACGAAAATTTTCGGGAAATAAAAAAAATCTATTTACATTAACTGTTTCGTCAAAAAAAAATCAAGAAAATTGATTTTTTTACAAGGAATACTAATAACTTCTTTGTTGGTTTTTTTTTGGTTGGTTCGGTTAGGTCCAGGAATAAATAACAAACTATTCGATTTTTGCCAACGTTTCGGAGCTTTATTTCTCCTTCATCAGGGCTCAATCAATGTTATTGTTGTCATGTAAGGTGGTAAAGGATTGTTTTTTATTATTTTTGTCGGACTAGCGACACATGCTTCTTTTCGTGTAGGACAATGTTGTAGTGCGGTAACTGACTTGCTAAACTTTCATTTGCTATCATTATCCTACAGTTAACAATCAAACAAATGCCCTCATGAACTCGACAACTTTCGAGCGTAGGACTAAGGAATTATGCCACTGGATTTGTAGGACAATATTACTATTGCATTACACAATTATTTAGTAAGCAGCAGTAAAAAATTCAGTCGGTTATTAATCATTTTTATGAACTGCTCATTTTAACATGTTGATAGTGTAAGACCCTTCCGCAAAACTGTCAAATTTGTAGGACAAACGTTTTTCCGAGTATTTTGTATGAATATCTTCGAATTCAACTAGGAAGCTAATTGTTATTAATCAAACTTGTATTATCATGCGGTTACACGTTTTCCACTTTAACACTTCGTAAAATGCCACTGTTGAGAATTGTCATTGACAGGTTGTGGGCGTCTCATCAAACTGAAGCTACTTACGAAAAATTAGCCCGTTATTAATCATTCCAAAAAAAAGGGTCACGTACTGTGGACTATTTATGATATGTACGAGGCGCGTTCATAAACTAAGGGCCGTTTGCTTATATATAAATATTGGCGCTTCGAAGCACAGTTTTACTACTGCAGCGCCATCTACTGATTCATTGCGAAGCTACAGCGTCATTTGTTTTGATTCTGAAGTCGTATTGTTGTCCGTGAATGCAAAGAACAATGGCCGCGAAAATCGTTGATCCCGCCAACTGTGAAGTGCGTTCTGTGATTCGTTTCTTATGTGCAAAAGGATCGTCGGCTGCTGAAATTCATCGGGAGTTATGCCTGGTTTACAGACCTACAGTTATGAGTGAAGGAAAGGTTAGACAATGGTGCCGTGATTTTAAAAATGGCCATGACGAAGAGCGGAGTGGCAGGCCCAGTATCCAGACCGATGAAATCGTTTCACAAGTGGACCAAACACTGCGATCTGATCGTCGATTGACGATTAGTGGCCTGGCTAACAAATTTCCTCAACTTGGACGTACTACTGTTTACAATATTGTCACAGAAAACCTCGCATACCGCAAATTGTGTGCAAGGTGGGTACCAAAAATGCTCACCGACCACCACAAAGAGCAAAGAATGTCTAGTGGACGAAAGTTTTTGGCCCGTTATCAACAAGATGGAGATGATTTGTTTTCTCACATTGTTACTGGGGACGAGACGTGGGTATCCTACGCCAACCCAGAAACAAAACTGCAATCGATGCAGTGGCGACACTCATCTTCACCAAAACCGAAAAAGTTTAAGCAAACTCAGTACACAAGTCGAAAATTGATGGCTACAGTTTTTTGGGACAAAGACGGTGTTCTTTTGGTTGATCTCATGGAACGTGGGACAACAATTACAGCTGACGTGTACTGCGAAACGCTCAAAAAAATTGAGACGTGCGATCCAAAACAAACGCCGCGGGAAACTGTCATCTGGCATAATCCTCCTCCACGATAACTCGCGTCCTCACACTGCTGCCAAAACCAATGAGAAAATTCAAGATTTTCGTTGGGAACTTTTTGACCACCCACCGTACAGTCCCGACCTTGCACCTAGCGACTACTTCCTCTTCTTGCATTTTAAACAGTGGCTCGGTGGACAACGTTTTGAAACCGAAGAGGGACTCAAAAACGCCGCTGTCAACTGTTTCAACTCTCAGGCGGCAAGCTTCTATGCAGAGGGGTTAAAGAAGCTGGTGCAGCGGTACGAAAAATGCTTAGAAGTGAACGGCGATTATGTAGAGAAGTAAAGTAAGATTGCACCTAACTAAATATGACAATACAATTTGTTTCTTATGAGTACATTTTTTTCTGTGACCAAACGGCCCTTACTTTATGAACGCGCCTCGTATATTACGAAAAAGTTCTAACCTATATCAACATACTAATTTGTATCTGAATCACTTCGTAAGCGGCCCGAGCGTTAACAGCCTATATTCGCTCATTTATCCCGTAAAACTTTCCGGTTTATTATCCATTTGAGAGCCAAGATGAGTGATTCATCTTGCGGAGCAATCCGATAAATTCCCCTATTTATTTTCCTTTTGAGAATAATCGTGTATCCATTTAGCGGGAGCTCAGGGGGGCCGCGCAAATAACTAAATACAGATCGTCGATATTTATGGGGAGCGTCATTAATAAAAACGGAGGTACGGACGTTGCAATAAATATTTAGATGGAAGTGACTCAGGAGTATTTTTCAAGTGTTGAAGTACGAAAGCGAACGGAAATAAGCGTACTAAAAATATATTATAAATATAGTCACTGGGTCACAATTATTTCGGACAGGGAGCTCAAGATGCATGAAGGAATGCTGCTGGTGCTGTGCCGTCTGGTCTGGTCTCTTATTTATGATTTCGAATACCGGAAGATGCTTCTCTTCTGTTAGAAATTCTTCTTGTAATTGAACTGAACCTTTTAATTATTGGAGATAACGTTATTATTAAGATAGTAGTCAATGTTTATTTTTAAGTGAATTATCTACGGGATGTTATTTAATTATATTGTGACATTTGTAAAAGTGACATTTGTGACAGCTGACATTTATTAAGTTTTATAGTTTACATACTTAGTTTATTTAGTTTATACACACTAGCTATTAGTAAAGAATTGTATGGAATGACATATTGAATATTCTGGATGTCAAAAGAATTTTCTAGAAATGTAGAAACTATAAATACTGGTGTTGTTGCTAGGATTTAGTTAGTTGTGATTTGGATGTAACAAAGTTAAGGTCGACGAATTGTAAAGTGCTAATAAAAGTGTTTAGAAGTGAAGAAGTAAATTATTTAGAGAGAAATACGTAACATTTTGGTGACAGCGGTGGGATAATAGAAGAATTCGAAGAAAAAAAGTTATATGGTGAATACGAGATCTACAAAATACAACGAAGAAACGACGACAATGGATGTAAGTGAAATATTAAAATTCTTGCAACAAGGACGACATGAGGACCGTGAGGAGGCAGAAAGGCGAGAGGAAAAGCGGCGACAGGGAGGACGAACGACGACGACAAGAGGACCGTGAAGAGGCAGAATGGCGAGAGGAAAAGCGACGAGAGGAGGACGAACGACGACGGCAGGAGGACCATGAGGAGGCAGAAAGGCGAGACGAAAAGCGACGACAAGAGGACCGAGAAGAAGCTGAGAGGCGACATCAGGAAATCTGTGAGTCCCAAAAAGTAATAAACACCAGGTTGAATGAATTTTCTGGAAGAATCGACGGCGTGGAACAACAGATTGACCAGGTAGGCCTAAAATTCAATAGAATCGAGAAGGAATTTCAGGAGAATAAAGAAGAAATCGAGAGAAAATTAGAAGACACCAGACGGCGAGTACAAAAAGAAATACTGGAAAAGATAAATGGGCTGGAGCACCAATTGCATCGTACTTCAATAGCCGATTCAGGAGATTGTTTGACCTCACCAGCTACTCCGTTACAACATTCAAGCCTTATGCATACTGAAAGGTCAGTACACAAAATGCTTAAGCCTCCTACGTACGATGGACAGTCATCATAGTCCATGTACCGCAGACAGTTTGGGCTGCCGCAAAGGCCAACGGATGGACTCCACAAGAAAAGGCTACTTCGCTAGTCATATCTCTCAGAGGTCAGGCGCTAGAAATCTTACAGAGCATCCCGGAAGAGCAGCAAAACGACTACGACAGGATTGTAGGCGCATTAGAAATAAAGTATGGACACAAATATCTCCGTCAAGTTTACCAGTCCCAAATCAAAAGTAGACAACAAAGAACCAATGAGTCCCTTCAAGAGTATGAAGCTGACATCGAACGACTCATCCATTTAGCTTATCCTCAGGCACCGAAAGAATTTCTCGAACAAATTGGCATCTAGACTTTTATTGATGGACTAGTAGACACAGAAATGCAGCAAGCTTTGCGGCTTGGGAGACACACCACGATCTGTGATGCACTCATAGCTGCCCTGGAATTTAAAGCAGCTAAAGAAGCCTCGAGGAGCTACAAATCTCTAGTAAGGCAAGTTAAACTTGACGAATGCCAGTCACTTGAAGACACCATAAAGAAAATAATACGAGAGACATTAAATGAGATGAGACCTTCGAACTCACCACCAAAGGAGACAAGGCGCTGCTACAACTGCGGGAAAATTGGACATCTACAGCGTTTTTGCAGAGCCAAGACAAGGTACCAGCCAAGATCACATTCGCCAGATCGACAACCGGAACATAGATCAAGATCCAGGAGCCCGAATGAAAGGAACTGGAGAGAAGAAAACAGGACACCGACGAGTACACAGGACAGGAATGGTCGCTTCCCTTCTCCAAAGGGAGAATCTCGTTCCAGATCGCCAGCAAGAGATTCGGAAAACGACAATTAGTCGATGCTAGGGGGCGCGTGTCGACTATTAGTACTCAAAGCCCCAAGATTTCTGTCCCAGATAAAAGTAGCGATGCAGAGAGAGAACCAGGACGCGCAGGTGCGGGAGATGTCTGATCAGCACCTTTTTGTGGACAGCATGATGAACGAGTCGGTGATATCAAGAAACAAGAACAGGTCCATTTGGACGTCATGGACAGACTGAAGGAGTTCTACCTGTACTCGATTCTTCGAAAGATACCTGCAATGAACTATTAATGGCAACAACGATAGAGGTTGAAGATGAATGGTCCTCGGAGGAATTAAAGAAGAGTCAAAAGAAAGACAGTGACCTGAAATTAATCCGAAACTGGCTAAAGAATGGAGTTCGACCAACTCGGCAGGAAGTTTCCAGATATGGTACGACTATCAAGGGATACTGGGCTCAATGGAATTCCCTTTGTCTTCGCGATGGCCTACTGCATCGGAAGTGGGAGAGCCCCGATGGAGTATCCGCAGTCTACCAGTTGGTCTTGCCTAAAGCAAGAATCCACCAAGTGTTAGAAGAACTGCACAACAGCCCAACCGGAGGACATTTTGGAATAAACAGGACTTTGGCTCGAGTGAGAGATCGATTTTATTGGGTAAACTGGCGCCGAGACGTCGAAGAATGGTGCAAGAGATGTGATCTTTGCTCTGCCAAAAAGGGACCAAAAACAAGAAGCCGTGGTAAAATGATGCAGTACTTATCCGGAGCACCATTCGAGAGGGTAGCAGTGGACATTCTTGGACCATTACCTGTAACCGACCGTGGCAACAAGTACTTGATGGTGGTAATGGATTATTTCTCGAAATGGCCCGAAGCAGTACCCCTCCCCAATCAAGAGGCAGAAACTGTAGCCGAAGCGTTCATCGAGAATGTCATAGCTAGACACGGAGTACCCCTCGAACTGCATTCTGATCAAGGAAGAAACTTCGAATCAGAGCTGTGGCAAGAAGTAATGAAAATACTGGGCATCAAGAAAACCAGAACTACTGCACTTCATCCTCAGTCAAATGGCATGGTTGAACGTCACAACAGAACCATATGCAATTACCTGTCTAAATTTGTGTCTGAAAATCAAAGGGACTGGGACAAATTGGTGCCTCTGTTCTTGCTGTCGTATCGAAGTTCCCAGCATGAGTCGACTACCTACACTCCGTCTATGCTGACCTCTGGAAGAGAAATTAAGTTGCCTACTGATCTCATACTTGGCCATCCAGTAGAAGAAAATCAGGAACGATCTTTGCCAGAATTTGTGGAGGACTTGCGAGAGAGAATGGACCGGATCCACCGATTTGCCAGGGAGAAGCTGAAAATTCACAGCGACAAAATGAAGCAGCGTCTCGACACTATGATGCAGTATGGTGATGCAGTATGGTTGTACGCCCCAAAAAGGACGAAAGGAAAAAGTCTAAAGCTTCAGAGCAACTGGGAAGGCCCGTACACCATAATAAAGAAAATCAACGACCTGGTCTACCGCATCCAGCTGTCTTCAAGAAGCAAGCCGAAGGTGGTCCATCTGGAAAGGCTCGCAAAGTACACAGGACATAATCCACCCGATTGGTTTGTCGTCGAAGATCCACCGCCTAGGACTGAAGACAGTGTTATTCGGGACGAATAACCTTAAAGAGGGGAGCAATGTGACATTTGTAAAAGTGACATTTGTGACAGCTGACATTTATTAAGTTTTATAGTTTACATACTTAGTTTATTTAGTTTATACACACTAGCTATTAGTAAAGAATTGTATGGAATGACATATTGAATATTCTGGATGTCAAAAGAATTTTCTAGAAATGTAGAAACTATAAATACTGGTGTTGTTGCTAGGATTTAGTTAGTTGTGATTTGGATGTAACAAAGTTAAGGTCGACGAATTGTAAAGTGTTAATAAAAGTGTTTAGAAGTGAAGAAGTAAATTATTTAGAGAGAAATACGTAACAATATGTTCCTATTTTAAGGCATGATTTATAGACCGATTTTAAGTGAAAAAAACATAAAAGTACTTTACTTTAGCCCTCGATGTCCACAATAATGGATGAGCCCTGAAGTGTGAGAATGAGTCTAGAAACAGTCGAAAGTACTGTGGTACTCAACATTTAGTAACTTATATTGAACACAGAAATCTTGAATGTATTTGTATCGTAGGTGGCGTCTACACTATATCCAAAAGCTGAAAACGGATTACCCGGCCCAAGAAATCCTTTATCACCAAATTTCATGCAAACACTGGAGTTATTGCTGAAGCAATTACAAAAAATATAAAGTAATTTTCAACCTTTGACACCCTGTCTCTCCGTTATTATTGACTTTTTGTACTAACTAATGTACCAACTTGAGTTAAATAAGTTAAGCATAGTTTCTTTGTGGGAAAATAAGTCGTATTTTAACACAAATGAACTATGCTTATAATATCCCGAACACCTTGTATAATATAAAAACTTTCTTAATGTTTAAATTAACCTGTACCCTAATTCTGGTTATTTCGTGGAGGTCCAAACATGTCACAGCCGAATTAAGGGGACCGCCTACATTAGAGGGTCAAAAAAATCGATTTGTTTTTTTTTTGCTTAAATTGAAAGTATATCATCTGTAGAATATGCTCCCAAAGTTTCAAGTCCGAATTCGAACTGTAAACAGTCGAAATATAATACAAAATGCGCGTGCTCCGAAGCGTCGGTAGAACGAAGCCGAATCAAGCCGAAACAATTGCAAAGGAATTAACTGTTTGAAGAAGAGCAGGGACTTTCTTATGGGGCAGGGATAGCAGATTGGCCAAAAAGTTACGGTAAATAAACGAAAAAAAATTTTTATCGAGACTATTTTTCATGTACGAAAACTTTAAACGCGTTTTTTCTCGAAACTATATTTTTCAAATTGGCGTGCACGAATACTCAAAAACTACTGGACGGATCGACTTTGTTTTTTTTTTTTCAATTAAAGCTTATTTAACTACCTTCTATTTGAACTAAAAAAAATCAGTAAAAATTATTGCCGGAAACACACGAAAATTTTCCACAAAAAATCATTTTTTTTAAAAACAACAATTTTTTTCATTTATTTTAATAAATTCATGATTTTTTTTAGTTCAAATAGAAGCTATTCTCATAAAAAAAAATATGATTCAGATGATTCTATGGGACGCTATCCTGCACGCCGTGGATAAGGAATTTTCAAAGGCAGATTCAATTATTAATAACTTTTTATTTAAACATATGATATTTAATAAAAAAAATTTTTGTAAACCTTTTGATATACATAATAAACAGTAAAAATCTCAAAACAATCCATTGTGTAGTTTCTTTGTAAAAAATTCACGAAAAGTGATTGATTTTGACCTCCTAATGTAGGCGGTCCCCTTAATAAATTTCAAATTAATACCTTAAACCATTTAGCAATACCTTAAAATACTTAACGCACAATTGAAGGAAAACCGATTGTTTCCAATCATTTGCCCAACCGCTGAACCGATTAAACTAAAAATAAATCGGATTTCATACATTTGAGGCGTCTACTTGCAATAGCGGCTACATCCACATTTTGTAAAAATTATACTAACACTAGAAAATTATACTATAAGATAAGTAAGTTATGCTATTTCACTTTAAAATTATTTCAATAGTCGCTAGCTCCAAACCAAATATGTGTTTATGAAATATGTGTTTTTAAATATATGGATATAAAATCAGCCCGATCCAACAACAACTATGTTTCAATAGGCCACATCCACATGTTTTGAATATACAGCGAGGACGTATATTCAAAAGATTTGCACCAATCCTTTGAAAAAATGCAATTTTTTTGTCAATTTTTGCGCTATAATTAGAATTAGCAATGACATCACCTTTGTACATGACATCATTAATATTATTTAAATAGAACACCCTATAATTTCTCCACTTTTGAATTACACAGTGACAGCCAATTTCAAAACTGTATAACACTTATGGTCTAGTGATTCATTTTTGAGTAAAAACAATTGAAAATCAACTCATAAATAAATAAAGAAGTGTTATATGTACATTTTTGGAATTGGCTGTTACTGGAGAGTCTAAAAGTGGAAAAAATGATATATTAATTATTTTATACACCTTAATATTCAAATGATACTCGAACTTGTTTTATCTTTATTTATATTTTTGTTTTATTGAACCACTTACCATTGTTTTTATAAATGCTCTGAATTTTTAAACCAGTTTCTTTAGTATTCTTTGTACATTAATACTTTAATATGTAATAAATATACACAAAAAATACGTTTAATTTTCTCAATGTGTTTCAAAACTAGCCACTTCCACTTTTTTTTGCACAATCGGCCGTATCCGATCTTCAAGTCCCCATAACATGTTTCTTGTATGTACAGGAATTCCAAATACTTGCCCAAAGTAAATTCTTACCATTAGTGCATCATTCACAAAATTACAAAAAAAAAAATTGGTCCCTTGTTTAGTCACAATATATGTGTCAATTTTGCATATTTTCTCAAATTGGATGCAGCCGCTATTACAAGTAGACGTCTCATTTCAAGATCAGAATTAAAGCGTTCGAAGTTGTGGTCCATACAAAAAAGATGAAACACCAATAGAATTTGTCGCCCACATTCAATATCTCGACGTATCAGAACATTTTAGGTCTATTAAGGTAATTAGAACTTTTAAAAAAAATGTCATAGATACTATACTTTCACTGCACTATGCGGCTATGGAAGTAAAGCTAATAAAACTTAGATTACGTCAATGTACATGGTTAGGTTTATAAATTAACATCCCCTTTATTTTTTCTATCTATTTTAAAAAAGTGAAAACCCATGCCAAACTGTCCTTCAGGTAGGGTTATAGTTTTACTACAGCTCCTTATATATTACAGAGGGTATAAAAAAAAACAAGTTTTTTTTAATGGAATTGTCGTAACAATACATGCTAATTTTGGTTGCGAAATATACTGATACAATTTCTCGGATTATATAACACATAGAGGACTTTCTTGTGAGCAGATAAATCATATTATGTTCCTTAAATACAACATTTAACTACATACCCCAACAATCAACTACATAACCCACAACTATCCAAAAACGGACAAAATCGTTTTCTTGAACAATATTTCTGACCACAAACACGGTTTCCACTAGTATCGAAACATTACACTTTTACTCAATACGGCTTTCGTTCACCAGGTTAGCATCATCAGAAGGTGATTAAAACTCAAATTTCATGAAGTTTTAATCCACTATTGATGTTTAACATTACTTTTATTTAATTTCGAAACGCACTTTCAAACTGGCTATCATAAATTGAACTGATAATGTTCTATAGTTTTTTTGATAATTATACAAAAAACTAATAAGATAGGCAATATATACATATTTGGATTTAGAATGATATAGGGAACCTAAATTTATCAAACATGGAAAATATATACATATTTAAAAAAAACTTACTTTTTTATAGCCCCTGTATAGTGAGCAACATTAGTAAAACAGTTATCCTATCTGAATTATATGTAAAAAAAACCATCTAAAACGGGTTTTTCACTTTTTAAAATTGAATAAAAAAACATTTTATCAAGTCATTCATTTATAAAACTAACCATGTACATAATCGTATTATTTATGTGACTCGAATTTTAAGTCTCAGTAGACGTACTGTCATGTTTATTAAAAACAAAATATATAATTTGGCAGGATTTCCAAAATTCCTATTACACATATTACACCATAGTGATGGTATCATGCCAGTAAACAGGTTGACGTAAGAGACACTAAAAATTATAGACCGAACTCATAGACTAATTTGGTTAAGTTTGTATATCCCATTAACGGCCAAACGGACACAATTTTTCGTCCTTTTTGGAGCGTCAATCTCGAAGGGAAATTAATGAATTCACTCAATAAAAACCACTTATCCTAATGTTTTCAGATGTAATCTTTCGATTTCCGGGATCAGAATCCTGATTAAATGCTCTAGAAAAAAATATGACTGACTTTATGGAGAAAAGTACTGAAAATTTTGGGATTTTTTTTAGATATTTTTTTTTTTAGTCCAAAAAGTATTCTAACCTACTCCGGATTGTGGAGGGAGGTGAAGGCAATAGTTGGAGTTGATGATAGGATTTTTTTGCCGACCTCAACTGATTCTAATCTTTTAAAAATGGCGGGCATTGCATAAAATCTCATGAAATATGAATTTTTTCTAGTATTAACGAGAAAATAATGTTATTGTGAGTTTTTCTTGAACCACTTTGACTAAATTTTCAATTTTCAATGATGGCGTATTCAAAATGGCGGCCGGATTTCTCAAGAAATGGCGCGCTTTTCATTATAAAAAGTAAATAGGAGTTTGTAATTATACTTTTCCTATGTCATTTCATGTTTTAGTAACATTTTGAGTTATTCCTGGTGAAAAAGTGAAATCCACGATTCTCCATAAAGTCAACCATATATTTTTTCTGGAGCATTTAATCACAATTATTGAGTGAATTCATTATTTTTCCTTCAAGATTGACGCTCCAAAAAGACGAAAAATTGTGTCCGTTTGGGCGTTAATGGGATATACATATAACTAACCCCAATTTCTGTAAATGTAGAAGTGGCTAAAAATGAACATTATCCCAAAGTGAATGTGGATAGATATTGTGTAGTAAAATTGTCATGAGTTAAAAAAATACAACACAACAAAGTGTTTCCACATAAAAAAAGGTTTAACCGTTTTCATATATTTTATTGATTAATATATTAGATTTGAGTGATTAGTGATTATATTTCATTGACTTCTGGATGTTCCGATATTCAAAGTTAACAAAATTGTAGGTATTTGAACCAAGGAAAAATTAATTTGAAAATAAAATGAAAACGATTGAACTTAGACATAGACAATCTAATCGGAAGTTACTCTTATTTAGAGAGCTGAATACAAATCCGTTAGAAAAAACGTACGTTAAGAGGTAAGTATTTAAAAAAATAGTTTTTTGTGTATTTTTTGATATATTTTTTTTTGCGAACATCCAGTAAAAATGAGTATGAACGTGCGAGTTATCCTAAAATATATTCTAATAATAAACAAATTGAATAATAAATAGAACTCATATTACACAAGTATACACGGTGGAGACTTTAACTGGAATATATTCGCTAGCGGGGTGGTGAATGATTTTTCAAAAAATTCCCGAGACACGTCAACTTTTAAATGTATTTACCTACATTTTGCAAGTAATGTGAATAATATAGCTCTTCAGGGGTGGCTGAAACCACCCTCGACATGATTTTTTCAAATGCAACCCTATGGCTTGTGACCCTTCATTGTAAAGCTGGTGGAAAGAGGAATCCAACGCACTGATCAAATTTTAATTTTTAGTATGTTTGTAGGGTTGCCTACAATTAAAACGTAATTTTATAGTTTAATTTATTTTTAACGCAACAATTTCGTACTCAAAATGTGTGTTGTTTAGTTTTGGAATGTAAACCTTACTTTTCATATGTCCCCACAAAAAATTCCAGGCAATTTTTTGCCACAACTGATATTTGTTATTTTTTGCTAGTGTTTTTACACGGCCGCAAAGAGTAATTTAGTTTGTATGCTGTATTCAGAGTTTGAAACGAAGTGTTATTTCAAATTGGTGAAAATGTCTTATTTAACTGAATCACTAAAAATCGAAATTTTGATGATGATTGGATATGGTGATAGGGCGCGAACTCAATGCGTAGTTGTTCGCTTGTTTCGAGAAACGCATCCTGACTTGCCACCACTAAATCAAGGTACCATTAGTAAAATTGAGGCACAATATTGAGAGATGGGTCATGTCAGGAATGTACCGAGTAAGAGGCAGGTTGTTGTTGATGAACCACACGAAGTTGAATTTGTTGCTTGCTCTAGAAGAAAATCCAATCACTCCAGCCCGTCAACTGGCCCGTGATAGTAATCTTAATCACAAAACAGTTTTAAAAATACTTAAATATGAGAAAAAACGCCCATATAAAATGCAAGCTGTTCAAGAGCTACTTGAAGATGATCCAGATCGACGAGTGGAATTTTGCGATTTATTGATGACTTGTATTGATCAAAACCAGTTATCTTTAGAGTGGATAGTTTTCTCTGGCGAGGCTACTTTTACATTAAATGGGCACGTAAATCGCCAAAATTGTCGTTACTGGGCTGAAGACAACCCCCATTGGATGAGGGAACTTCATACTCAGCGCCCACAGAAAACTAATGTGTGGGCCGGAATAATACAAGATAATATTGTAGGACCATTTTTCTTTGATGACACTCTTAATGGAGCAAGATACTTGCGTTTACTCCAGCACGAACTAATGCCAGTGCTATGTCATTTATTTCCAAACCCCTTAAACCCTAACTTGACCGACGAGAGGTTATGGTTTCATCAAGATGGGGCCCCACCACACTATGCTGCCATTGTTCGTCAGTCTCTGGACAGAATTTTTCCGGTAGGTGGATTGGGAGGCGAGGTAATATTGAGTGGCCAGCAAGATCTCCAGATCTTACACCACTGGATTTCTTTTTTGTGGGGACATCTTAAAAGTAGAGTTTACATTCAGAAACCCAACATACCCACATAGCAGATCTGCAGGAAAGGATAAGAAAGGAAATCAGAAAAATAACACCGCAAATGTTGCATAATGTAAGGGACGAAACCTACCACAGACTGGGATGCTGCCAACAAGTGAATGGTGCACATTTTGAACAATTGTTACGTTGAAAATAAATTTAATTTTTAAATTGTTTTAATTGTATGCAATCCTACAAACATACTAAAAATTAAAATTTGGTCAGTGCGTTGGATTCCTCTTTCCACCAGCTTTACAATGAGGGGTCACAAGCCATAGGGTTGCATTTGAAAAAATCATGTCGAGGGTGGTTTCAGCCACCCCTGAAGGGCTATATTTTTCATATTACTTGCAAAATGTAGGTATATACATTTAAAAGTTGACGTGTCTCGGGAATTTTTTTGAAAAATCGTTCACCACCCCGCTAGCGAATATATTCCAGTTAAAGTCTCCACCGTGTATATTCTATTAATTTACCGAAACACGTTGTAAAATTAATGATCATTTATCAACTATCCACAATTTTCTTAAGGTTCCCTGTCTTTTGTAATTAAAAACTAAATCAAACTATTGAATATAGGTGTAGGGTACTATACATTAAATACCCTTTAGATCACCCCTGGAATCCAAAAATTCAAAAATATAGAGGGTGGTTGATTGACTTCATTCATTAAAAGTATTGGTTCTTCTAGAAATTACTGATTTTTGAAAATTTGGAGTTAAACTAATAGGTTTATGGCGGACTTGATGAAAATATTTTCAAGACGGCTGCAATTCCGGTTATACCATAAGTCGACATAAACTTTCTTATTAAAAATGGAATGGTACCTTTTTTATAGCAGATGTAGATTATACACGTCATTTTCATGATAATTTCCTATCGTTTACAAATTTTGAGTTATTTCCGATTTTTTTAAATTTCCTAGCGTGAAAATCTGTAGTGGTCATTTTAGAAAATTAAGTAAGTATCGGTATTAGCATTGTGATTAATTGAACCCTAAATATTCTAACCTTTTCAATTATGTACAGAGTGCTTACAACAGAACTACCATTTACCCCAACTTCAAACCATCCAAACTCATTTTTTTTTTAAATACTATGCCCCATATTTTATTTTATAATTTAATGTAGAATTAAATGCTGAATCCATTCAATCCAATCCATCCAAAAAATTACTAAATATAGGAATAGGAAATGCTAATATAAATCGGTGCAGAATTTAATTGCTCATTAAAATGTGAAATAATATATGGGTTATTGTATTTACAAAATTTAAGTTTGGATGGTTTAAAGTCGGGCTAAATGGTAGTTCTATTTTAAACAGCCTTTAGGGTTCTACTCGCCACAATGCTAATACTGATACTTAATTTTCTAAAATTACCACTACAGATAGTTTCAAATGTTATGGCGGTAATGAATAAAATTTTAAAAAGTCGGAAATAACTCAAAAACGATAAAAGATAGGAATAGGGAAATCTCATTAAAATCTACCTAAAAAATCAAATACAGAATCGAAATATGCAATAAAAAAGGCTCACTCCATTTAAAATAAGTAAGTTGACGATGCCTATTTCCGGTATAACCGGAAGAGCAGCCATCTTGGAAATATTTTCATCAAGTCCGGCATGGGCCTATTAGCTTCAGTCCAAATTTTCAAAAATTGGTCGCTTCTACAAACCCTTATACTATTAACGAATGATTAATCAATCGATCAATCATATAGGGTGTTCCATTTTAAATAGGCGTTGTTAATTCAAAATCAAAATACTAAATTTAAACAGAACCATCCATCGTTTACATTTCAAGACCCTACCTGGTAAATTTCAGACTAACTTTATTTACGCAAAAATCATTATAGTAAACTACGAGCGTGATTTCCTTATTTTAAACGGTTACTTAGTAGACACATACGATGTAAAAAAAAGACTTTAAAATTCTTTGAAATTTAATGTTTTAAAATATTGCTAAAAGTGTACGAGCACAGGTACTCGTATCTATCTATAACGCGCCATAGAAAGCAATTTTCTTCTATTTAATTTCTAAAAATTACCGCGGTGAACGAGAGTAAGATCACGTGTAAAAATATATTAATGGGACCATTGCAGAGGCTTTAGATATATAACGCCCACCGCACTGCAAAAAAATATTTCGAAATGTTCCCCAGATATTTTTAGAACTTAGAACAGACACCAACATATTCGTTTAGTTTTCTTTACAAACATCAAATATATTTATTTTGAAAAATTTGCGTGTCTGAAATATTGCATAATTAAATATTTAAAATAAAACTTAATTTGTGTTGAACTGTAAATATGTATGTATACCTGTATTTCTTAATTGAATAAAATAAATACAGTTTTGTGATTTGAATTTAGATCAAAAGTATTTTAGTGTGCTTTATTAAAGCTTTGGCACTATTATATACGAGTAGATTCAATTGAAATATCGAAGTGCAACTGCTGCTGATGGCAAAATATCCGCAAATATCCGCATATAATTACCTCAACAGAGCTATTCTAGAATGATACATACATACGTATGCACTTATGTAGATACTGAGGATAAAAATATTTGGAGATATTATTTATGAGCTTTATTAATAGCAGTTGTTGCCTACGAAATCGTCGACGTCACCTGAAATTAAATTGCAGCTAAAGTTTTCTTGCACATTTTTACTTCATCTGTTTTAAAAATTATGCAATCTATTAAATTCAGGATAATCCACGACAATTCAGGTATATTTCAGGTGGATTCTTCGAAAACCGAAAGCCAAACAAAGGTAAAATTTGGTATAATCCATAACACCACATTAATTAAAAAAAAAAAACTAAAACATTTACACATATAAAAACACTTATATTGATGTATTTTTTGCTAAATTTTAATTTTACTTACACATATACCTACTGTAAAATCTCAAGAACTAAATATATTAAAATGTAGTAATAATTGATTGTTAATAAATTAAAGTAATTAATAATTGATTTTTTTTTCTCAAGTTTGGCTTTCAACTTCGGTCTAGTAATCACTAGAGCCCGTAGGTTAATAATAGATTCCAGGACCGGTCTTAATGTGACTAGAATACTATTATATGTGCCACATACATAAAGTACATCGTCAACTCCTGTATACCGTGTGTGTAAAGCCGACATGGGCCAGTTATGAAAAAGGACAAACAGAAGTGAGACGACAGATAAGGAGCAACCGCATACGCATCGAAAGTAGTGAGGGAATAAGACCGACCCTCTCACCACGCTATGCTAGTCGTTAGAACGAGAAATGTAGAATTTGTCCTTTTTCATAACCGGCCGATATCGGCTTTACATATACTGTATAGTAGATATTAGCACAGTATAACTAATGGTGTGGTATTAGTATGTTATCGTCTATAATTACAAAAAAGAATGACTTTGTGAAGATCACCAACCTAGTACTAGCGTAGATTATTCTAAAAATGACGAATACGAGGCTAATTTGGGTAAAAAAAGTATTATAAGTAGTTGTTTTAATATGGCCCTGTAGTCCAGGCGTCGTAGATTATTTTTAATAATAATTAGTTGCGGCACTCTCACCGTTATAATTGGGGAGAAAAATCTACGAATCGAATGAAAATGTTTTGGACAAAATCGGATTGTAGGATCATTGCGAAAAAATTGCAAAAAGATGCGAAAAAAAGGTTTTTTTCGACTTTTAGGCACGAAAAAAAAATGTTGAGTAAAAAACAAAAAATATCACTTTATAGCGCTTGAAAAGATGAATGAAATGGTTTTTGGATCATTAAAATCGGTTGATAACTTTTTGGCACAAGAAAATAAAAACCGCGAAAATGAGCGATTTTTCGATGTTCAGTTACTCGGTCTGTAATTATCCTAGAAATATCTTCCGGGGCTCAAATTGTAGGGTTTTCCAACACCTATCTACAGTTAAATTTTTGTCAAAAAGTATTCATAAGTTTTCGCGCAAATTGCGAAAAAGTAAAAACAGGTACTTTAGTAAAACGGCCCCTATTTCCACAATAATTGTCGTAGAGCAATTTTGCAAAAACGTGCAATCAATTTTCGTTCAGTAGTTCCCAAGAAATCTCAATTACTTCCGGCTTGTCGAATTTGAACGCGCGCGATCGCTTTCCGGGCGCTCGCTCCGCCCGCGGGAGAGACTTCCCCCCACCACCGCGCCACTTCCCCTTCGCTCGTGCATCCACTCGGCCGCTCTAGAATTGCACGTTTTTCAGACGCGCTTTTGAGGTACTTATTAGTGACCTCTACAACCTCTATGACATATATGACTTTGATGACCTGAATGACCTTGAGACACGTAGAATCTATTTTGGATATAGATATGGAAGTAACAAATATGATTAGAGACTTAATAATGTGATATTTGAATTGTACTACTTCAAAAACCTATAAAACAACACGTCACACGAATATCTTAGCTTCTACTGTGTAATTATTAAAATTTATGTTAGAAACATTTATTTCGTGTATTTTGAACTCTTCAGCCCCCTCAACCCCCGCAACCTAGTAACCTTTCTCGCATGTTACCGACGACATCCAATGCCTTCTTCCACACGGCGACCCTGATCGCCGGGACAAAATGCCTCGCTCAACTCATCATGGTATGTAAGTGTTCAAAATTTTAAGTTGATGTTTCAAGCGTTCTCGAGTAATTGTGTACTCAAAAAAAAGTTAATAGATAAACAGACCAACAAACCGAGAGACAGACGAAAAAAATAATCATAAATACCATATTTTCACCCTACTACGATGATGTGGAAGTAAAAGCAAAACATAATCAGTAAACACTAATTATGTAAATACTCAAAAAAAGAAACTGCCACAACAACTAATCCATACAACGTTCATTACCAAAAGGTTTAATTAATCTGTGAATAATTTGGTCATTTAGTCAAAATGTATTACAAACTGCAAAACTATTTTTTTATTTATAGAAGATAAAAAATATTTGTGTTTTACTATTAGATTTTTATGTAGAGACGTACCCTAGGCAAAGACAGCATAGAATTAGGTAACCTAAACAACCATACATATAAACTTACTCACTCTCTTTCAATCGTATTTTTTTTTTAAATCATACCCTTAAAACAATCTTAGAAAATAAATTAAGCACTTTTAAAAATGATAATCATAAAGCTTACTGAATTAAATTAACAAATTTAAAAACAAAATATCGAAAGACTAATGGTAGGTTCATGCAGAAATTTTTAGTAATAAGAATAAGAATAGTAATAGCAAAAAGTAAACCTTCGTTTTATATGCCCGTTCATGCAGTAAACATAATTTTTAGTAATATTTTAAAAATAAGGATTTGTGCATGACTGGGTCATTATAACGGTTTTTTTATGCTTTATTCTTTCTTTTACTAATTTTGCATTTTACATATAAATGCATATAACGTATAAATACATATTATGTATTTATACGTTTCAATTTTCAATACCAGAATGAAATATTCATAAAAAATTTGATTATAGTTTAAAGCCTTGGCTGCAGGCTTACTGCATTTTAAAGCATCCCAAGTATATCTCGTATAAATATAATCATACAAGTCTTAACATGTTCAAAATGCCCTTAAAGGTACGTCCTAGAAACGTACTAAGGACGAGATTATTAGAGACGTCGTAGGTAGGTATAATATAAATGAAACTAAAATGTACGAAATTAAAGAAAAAATAACAAATGAGTCTTAATCATGATATTCAGAAATTGGACAATATTAAGAGATGTAAAAAGAACATGTCGACAATTTTTTTATTTTACATTCTACACGATATTTTGAATTTTTGACACCAAGAGGAAGTATTCAGCACCTCGCACTATCGAATAGAGCTAACAAAGCCCCTAATACAGTGGCGGTGCGTGATATTTCAGTTAGCCATATCTTGAAAACGACGCATGGGACCCACTTCACTTTTTAGGTGATGACTATACACCTCTTACAGAAAGTATTTATAGTGAAAAAACCGTCAACAAAGTTTGCGAAAAAAATTTTCAAAAACACTGGAGCACTCCCTGGGTTCTCAGTAACGCTCTGTGGAATATTTGCAGTATATTTTTTTCATAATCTAGAAACAAATATAAGGAGACGTTTTTCGGTTTGTTACAAAATATTTTTTGTTTCAAAAAAGTTATGGCCATTTTAATTTTGGGAAACGAAATGTTCCTATAAAATTAAAATTAAAATGGCCATAACTTTTTGAAAAAAAAATATTTTGTAACAAATCGAAAAACGTCTCCTTATATTTGTTTCTAGATTATGAAAAAAAATATACTGCAAATATTCCACAGAGCGTTACTGAGAACCCAGGGAGTGCTCCAGTGTTTTTGAAAAATTTTTTCGCAAACTTTGCTGATGATTTTTTCACTATAAATCCTTTCTGTAAGAGGTGTATTATAGTCATCACCTAAAAAGTGAAGTGGGTCCCATGAGTCGTTTTCAAGATATAACTGAAATATCACGCACCGCCACTGCCCTAATATGTAATAAGCTTTTCATACGGATCTGCGACAGCTATCCCATTCGCATCCTCAGCTACATCCTCTCCGAAACCAAAAAAAAATAAAATAAAAAAAATAAAACAAAACTAATCACTCATCGTGCAGCACATGCATACGGACGGTTAGCGCTGGGCGAGCAGAAGCGAAAAACACAATAATATGGACATTTACCGTAAATTGTTCGTGGTAAAAAGGCGCGATGTGGTACCCTCTTGGTATCACTAAAAACTGAAAAATCTAGACATTCATGACCCGAACCTACGTCCGCGTACTCTCTGCCCCTTCCTTGGCGGCAACTTTTAATTTTAGAAACGGCACCGAGACGCCCGGCTCTGACGCCGAGCCGCGGCCCGCGCTCTCCATGGCGCCCGACGGTTACGCTCATCCATTGATTTGTACTTACGGGATGACGGGCGGCGAGCAGCATCAGCTATCGTGATATCAAAAAAGGCCTCAAATATGCCGTGGCATCCATCCCGCAAGTCTTGAATTGTGACTCTTATTGTTATAACTGTCAAGTCCTGAGTTTTTATTAATAAGGAAATTATACAGGGGTGGAGATTTCAAAGCCGAGCGTTAAAAGATGAAAAGAATAAACTATTCAAGTAAAGGGAACGGACAGAGAATATTATATCCTTAGTTGCCAGACTGGCATGTCATTTTAAAACTTTTATGAGCGTTATCGTGTTTATCACACGTATTTCGTGTTTACATCAATAGAGTAGAAATAAAATTACGTAGGCAGGACGCCCGCCCATAAATTATAATGCGCACGTGTGAATTGAATTATTGTCTAGACTCTAGAGAACAATAGCCAATTCGGCGATAAACTGTCGGTGATGGACCATGTCAACTACCCCTCTCTTCACTTTCTATCACGCACAGGTCTCATACGTTTCTTATGCGTGATTTTGAGCGTGAAATACTGTGGCATCTAACTATCTTTGTCTGTCCTTACTGGTGTCTTTTAACTTATTCTCTTCTACACATGTATCGCCAATATGTAAAAGGTGCAATTTCCTAATCTGTATATACACACATTTATATATTACACGATTTATAAAAAAATATATGTACACAACAAGGAACATGAATAAACCTCATCAAAATTAGCGTAACATTTTTAGATTACCGCCATTTGAGATATACTCGGTTAAAGACTTGCGGTTTTTAATTTTCAGTAGCCTATAGGTAAAACAAGATAAGCGTTACGCTCCCGGGTGGTCGCTCAACAAATTAACGACTGGGACATCGTTGATTCAAACTTCCATTTGAGTGCCATTGTGTTTTGAAAGTTTTCCGTTTATATTTGTGTTGTATTCATTAAAAATTATTATATTAGCGTTATTTTGTGAGTATTATAATTATAATCAATCACTATTGTTGTGTACCTCGCTCTTTATCCTGGATTAAGAGGATCCCCAATTAACTTTCATATATTTCTTGAACAAGAAAAGCATCAAGTTTGGCCTTATAAATAAATTTGGTCAAAGGAACGTATGAACAAGCGCAAGGCTTGGATATTAAAACTGGATAGGAAAGCCCGTCAGTAAATTTATGAGTCTGTTCTCTTCATTTTGCTGAGGAGGGATTACTTTTATCGATGTAAGTTTTAGTATTTTTAAGGTTATTGTACCTATATTTATCATTATTATTTTTCGGTTCAGCTAAGGATTTTAAAAAGCGAACGATACTGAAAAACACTGCAGTCACCTTCAAATTCATGAAGTCATGAATGACCTGCATTCAAGAACATATTTACATTTACCTTCATAAACACACTTTGAATTTACAGTGTCATCTAAATATTCCATATATTTCAAGATACTCAATCTAATGTCTGCCATTCTACTTAAAACTGTTTTCAATTAAAATATTAAACAATTTTGTAAAAAACACGTGTATACCTTGAAGTACTTATTAAAACTTTTCAAAATAAACCGATCCAACCCTAAAAATGTATCTTCCATAGGTATCTTCTATCAGTCTAAAATTCAAAAGAAAATCACTACAATTATGCCAGCAACTTATAAACAGTAAACCTTGATCACAATAAGTGTTTTAGGCATTAAATAATCAAATACTACACATAAA